>JAJUPC010000238.1:0-523939 GCA_023614405.1 Avena insularis
TATTTCCACAACCCACACATGGATGAACCACTAGAGTCATTGCATGTGTGTTATTTCCACAAACCACACATGGATCAACCATTAGAGTCATTGCATGTGTGTTATTTCCACAAACCACACATGGATCGACCACTAGAGTCAGTGCATGTGTGTTCTTTCCACAAACCACACATGGATCAACCAGTGGTCATTGCATGTGTGTTCTTTTCCACAAACCACACACGGATCAAGAAGTGTCATTGCATGTGTGTTCTTTCCACAAACCACGTATGGATCAACCAGTGGTCATTGCATCTGTGTTATTTTCACAAACCACACATGGATCAACCACTGTCATTGCATGTGTGTTATTTCCACAAACCACACATGGACCAACCACTATAGTCATTGCATGTGTGTTATTTCCACAAACCACACATGGATCAACCACTAGAGTCATTGCATATGTGTTCTTTCCACAAACCACACATGGATCCACCACAGTCATTGCATGTGTGTTCTTTCCACAAACCACACATGGATCAACAAGTGGTCATTGCATGTGTGTTCTTTTCACAAACCACTTATGTATCCATTAGAGTCATTGCATGTGTGTTCTTATACTAAAACTAGCACTAGAGTTAGTGCATGTGTGTTCTTTCCACAAACCACACATGGATCAACAAGTGGTCATTGCATGTGTGTTCTTTTTAGAAACCATATATGGATCCATTAGAGTCATTGCATGTGTGTTCTTATACTAAAGCTATCACTAGAGTCATTGCATGTGTGTTCTTTTCACAAACCACACATGGATCAACCAGTAGTCATTGCATGTGTGTTCTTTTCCACAAACCACATATGGATCAACCAGTGGTAATTGCATGTGTGTTCTTTCCACAAACCACACATGGATCAACCAGTGGTAATTGCATGTTATCTTTCCACAAACCACACATGGATCAACCAGTGGTCATTGCATGTGTGTTCTTTCCACAAACCACACATGGATCAACCAGTGGTCATTGCATGTGTGTTCTTTTCACAAACCACATATGGATCCATTAGAGTCATTGCATGTGTGTTCTTATACTAAAACTAGAACTAGAGTCATTGCATGTGTGTTCTTTCCACAAACCACACATGGATCAACAAGTGGTCATTGCATGTGTGTTCTTTTTAGATACCACATATGGATCCATTAGAGTCATTGCATGTGTGTTCTTATACTAAAACTATCACTAGAGTCATTGCATGTGTGTTCTTTTCACAAACCACACATGGATCAACCAGTAGTCATTGCATGTGTGTTCTTTTCCACAAACCACTATGGATCAACCAGTGGTCATTGCATGTGTGTTCTTTCCACAAACCACACATGGATCAACCAGTGGTTATTGCATGTGTGTTCTTTTCCACAAACCAAATATGGGTCAAGCAGTGTCATTGCATGTGTGTTCTTTCCACAAACCACATATGGAGCAACCAGTGGTCATTGCATGTGTGTTCTTTTCACAGACTACATATGGATCAACCAGTGGTCATTGCATGTGTGTTCTTTTCCACAAACCACACATGGGTCAAGCAGTGTCATTGCATGTGTGTTCTTTCCACAAACCACATATGGAGCAACCAGTGGTCATTGCATGTGTGTTCTTTTCACAGACTACATATGGATCAACCAGTGGTCATTGCAAGTGTGTTCTTTTCACAAACCACATGTGAACCCACTAGAGTCATTGCATGTGTGTTCTTATACTAAAACCAACACTAGAGTCATTGCATCTGTGTTATTTCCACAAACCACACATGGATCAACCACTAGAGTCATTGCATGTGTGTTCTTTGCACAAACCACACATGGATCAACCAGTGTCATTGCATGTGTGTTCTTTCGACAAACTACATATGGATCAACCAGTGGTCATTGCATGTGTGTTCTTTTCACAAACCACACATGGATCAACCACTATCATTGCATGTGTGTTATTTCCACAACCCACACATGGATGAACCACTAGAGTCATTGCATGTGTGTTATTTCCACAAACCACACATGGATCAACCATTAGAGTCATTGCATGTGTGTTCTTTCCACAAACCACACATGGATTAACCACTAGAGTCAGTGCATGTGTGTTCTTTCCACAAACCACACATGGATCAACTAGAGTCATTGCATGTGTGTTCTTTCAACAAACCACACATGGATCCACAACTTTCATTGCATGTGTGTTCTTTCCACAAACCACACATGGATCAACAAGTGGTCATTGCATGTATGTTCTTTTCACAAACCACATATGGATCCATTAGAGTCATTGCATGTGTGTTCTTACACTAAAACTAGCACTAGAGTCATTGCATGTGTGTTCTTTCCACAAACCACTTATGGATCCACCAGTGTTCATTGCATGTGTGTTCTTTTCACAAACAACATATGGATCCACCAGTGGTCATCAGATGTGTGTTCTTTCCACAAACCACTTATGGATCAATCAGTGGTCATTGCATGTGTGTTCTTTCCACAAACCACTTATGGATCAACTAGTGGCCATTGCATGTGTGTTCTTTCCACAAACCACATGTGAACCCACTAGAGTCATTGCATGTGTGTTCTTTTCACAAACCACACATGGATCAACCACTGTCATTGCATGTGTGTTATTTCCACAACCACACATGGATGAACCACTAGAGTCATTGCATGTGTTATTTCCACAAACCACACATGGATCAACCATTAGAGTCATTGCATGTGTGTTCTTTCCACAAACCACACATGGATTAACCACTAGAGTCATTGAATGTGTGTTATTTCCACAAACCACACATGGATCAACCACTAGAGTCATTGCATGTGTGTTCTTTGCACAAACCACACATGGATCAACCAGTGGTCATTGCATGTGTGTTCTTTTCCACAAACCACACACGGATCAAGAAGTGTCATTGCATGTGTGTTCTTTCCACAAACCACATATGGATCAACCAGTGGTCATTGCATGTGTGTTATTTTCACAAACCACACATGGATCAACCACTGTCATTGCATGTGTGTTATTTCCACAAACCACACATGGATCAACCAGTAGAGTCATTGCATGTGTGTTATTTCCACAAACCACACATGGATCAACCACTAGAGTCATTGCATATGTGTTCTTTCCACAAACCACACATGGATCCACCACTGTCATTGCATGTGTGTTCTTTCCACAAACCACACATGGATCAACAAGTGGTCATTGCATGTGTGTTCTTTTCACAAACCACATATGGATCCATTAGAGTCATTGCATGTGTGTTCTTATACTAAAACTAGCACTAGAGTCATTGCATGTGTGTTATTTCCACAAACCACACATGGATGAACCAATAGAGTCATTGCATGTGTGTTATTTCCACAAACCACACATGGATCAACCACTAGAGTCATTGCATGTGTGTTCTTTCCACAAACCACACATGGATCAACAAGTGGTCATTGCATGTGTGTTCTTTCCACAAACCACACATGGATCAACCAGTGGTCATTGCATGTGTGTTCTTTTCCACAAACCACATATGGATCAACCAGTGGTCATTGCATGTGTGTTCTTTTCACAAACCACATGTGAACCCACTAGAGTCATTGCATGTGTGTTCTTATACTAAAACCAACACTAGAGTCATTGCATGTTTGTTATTTCCACAAACCACACATGGATCAACCACTAGAGTCATTGCATGTGTGTTCTTTGCACAAACCACACATGGATCAACCAGTGTCATTGCATGTGTTCTTTCCACAAACCACTTATGGATCAACCAGTGGTCATTGCATGTGTGTTATTTTAACAAACAACACATGGATCAACAAGCGGTCATTGCATGTGTGTTATTTCCACAACCCACACATGGATGAACCACTAGAGTCATTGCATGTGTGTTATTTCCACAAACCACGAATGGATCAACCACTAGAGTCATTGCATGTGTGTTCTTTCCACAAACCATACATGGATTAACCACTAGAGTCAGTGCATGTGTGTTCTTTCCACAAACTAAACATGGATCAACCAGTGTCATTGCATATGTGTTCTTTCCACAAACCACACATGGATCCGCCACTGTCATTACATGTGTGTTCTTTCCACAAACCACACATGGATCAACAAGTGGTCATTGCATGTGTGTTCTTTTCACAAACCACATATGGATCCATTAGAGTCATTGCATGTGTGTTCTTATACTAAAACTAGCACTAGAGTCATTGCATGTGTGTTCTTTTCACAAACCACACATGGATCAACCAGTAGTCATTGCATGTGTGTTCTTTTCCACAAACCACATATGGATCAACCAGTGGTCATTGCATGTGTGTTCTTTCCACAAACCACACATGGATCAACAAGTGGTCATTGCATGTGTGTTCTTTCCACAAACCACACATGGAGCAACCAGTGGTCATTGCATGTGTGTTCTTTTCACAGACTACATATGGATCAACCAGTGGTTATTGCAAGTGTGTTCTTTTCACAAACCACATGTGAACCCACTAGAGTCATTGCATGTGTGTTCTTATACTAAAACCAACACTAGAGTCATTGCATCTGTGTTATTTCCACAAACCACACATGGATCAACCACTAGAGTCATTGCATGTGTGTTCTTTTCACAAACCACACACGGATCAACTAGTGTCATTGCATGTGTGTTCTTTCCACAAACTACATATGGATCAACCAATGGTCATTGCATGTGTGTTCTTTTCACAAACCACACATGGATCAACCACTGTCATTGCATGTGTGTTATTTCCACAACCCACACATGGATGAACCACTAGAGTCATTGCATGTGTGTTATTTCCACAAACCACACATGGATCAACCACTAGAGTCATTGCATGTGTGTTCTTTCCACAAACCATACATGGATTAACCACTAGAGTCAGTGCATGTGTGTTCTTTCCACAAACTAAACATGGATCAACCAGTGGACATTGCATGTGTGTTCTTTTCACAAACCTCATATGGATCCATTAGAGTCATTGCATGTGTGTTCTTATACTAAAACTAGAACTATAGTCATTGCATGTGTGTTCTTTCCACAAACCACACATGGATCAACAAGTGGTCATTGCATGTGTGTTCTTTTCCACAAACCACACACGGATCAAGAAGTGTCATTGCATGTGTGTTCTTTCCACAAACCACATATGGATCAACCAGTGGTCATTGCATGTGTGTTATTTTCACAAACCACACATGGATCAACCACTGTCATTGCATGTGTGTTATTTCCACAAACCACACATGGATCAACCACTAGAGTTATTGCATATGTGTTCTTTCCACAAACCACACATGGATCCACCACCGTCATTGCATGTGTGTTCTTTCCACAAACCACACATGGATCAACAAGTGGTCATTGCATGTGTGTTCTTTTCACAAACCACATATGGATCCATTAGAGTCATTGCATGTGTGTTCTTATACTAAAACTAGCACTAGAGTCATTGCATGTGTGTTCTTTCCACAAACCACACATGGATCAACAAGTGGTCATTGCATGTGTGTTCTTTTTAGAAACCACATATGGATCCATTAGAGTCATTGCATGTGTGTTCTTATATTAAAACTATCACTAGAGTCATTGCATGTGTGTTCTTTTCACAAACCACACATGGATCAACAAGTAGTCATTGCATGTGTGTTCTTTTCCACAAACCACTATGGATCAACCAGTGGTCATTGCATGTGTGTTCTTTCCACAAACCACACATGGATCAACCAGTGGTCATTGCATGTGTGTTCTTTTCACAAACCTCATATGGATCCATCAGAGTCATTGCATGTGTGTTCTTATACTAAAACTAGAACTAGAGTCATTGCATGTGTGTTCTTTCCACAAACCACACAAGGATCAACAAGTGGTCATTGCATGTGTGTTCTTTTTAGAAACCACATATGGATCCATTAGAGTCATTGCATGTGTGTTCTTATACTAAAACTATCACTAGAGTCATTGCATGTGTGTTCTTTTCACAAACCACACATGGATCAACCAGTAGTCATTGCATGTGTGTTCTTTTCCACAAACCACTATGGATCAACCAGTGGTAATTGCATGTGTGTTCTTTCCACAAACCACACATGGATCAACCAGTGGTCATTGCATGTGTGTTCTTTTCCACAAACCACACATGGGTCAAGCAGTGTCATTGCATGTGTGTTCTTTCCACAAACCACATATGGAGCAACCAGTGGTCATTGCATGTGTGTTCTTTTGACAGACTACATATGGATCAACCAGTGGTCATTGCAAGTGTGTTCTTTTCACAAACCACATGTGAACCCACTAGAGTCATTGCATGTGTGTTCTTATACTAAAACCAACACTAGAGTCATTGCATCTGTGTTATTTCCACAAACCACACATGGATCAACCACTAGAGTCATTGCATGTGTGTTCTTTGCACAAACCACACATGGATCAACCAGTGTCATTGCATGTGTGTTCTTTCCACAAACTACATATGGATCAACCAGTGGTCATTGCATGTGTGTTCTTTTCACAAACCACACATGGATCAACCACTGTCATTGCATGTGTGTTATTTCCACAACCCACACATGGATGAACCACTAGAGTCATTGCATGTGTGTTATTTCCACAAACCACACATGGATCAACCATTAGAGTCATTGCATGTGTGTTATTTCCACAAACCACACATGGATCGTCCACTAGAGTCAGTGCATGTGTGTTCTTTCCACAAACCACACATGGATCAACCATTGGTCATTGCATGTGTGTTCTTTTCCACAAACCACACACGGATCAAGAAGTGTCATTGCATGTGTGTTCTTTCCACAAACCACATATGGATCAACCAGTGGTCATTGCATGTGTGTTATTTTCACAAACCACACATGGATCAACCACTGTCATTGCATGTGTGTTATTTCCACAAACCACACATGGATCAACCACTAGAGTCATTGCATGTGTGTTATTTCCACAAACCACACATGGATCAACCACTAGAGTCATTGCATATGTGTTCTTTCCACAAACCACACATGGATCCACCACTGTCATTGCATGTGTGTTCTTTCCACAAACCACACATGGATCAACAAGTGGTCATTGCATGTGTGTTCTTTTCACAAACCACATATGGATCCATTAGAGTCATTGCATGTGTGTTCTTATACTAAAACTAGCACTAGAGTCATTGCATGTGTGTTCTTTCCACAAACCACACATGGATCAACAAGTGGTCATTGCATGTGTGTTCTTTTTAGAAACCATATATGGATCCATTAGAGTCATTGCATGTGTGTTCTTATACTAAAGCTATCACTAGAGTCATTGCATGTGTGTTCTTTTCACAAACCACACATGGATCAACCAGTAGTCATTGCATGTGTGTTCTTTTCCACAAACCACTATGGATCAACCAGTGGTAATTGCATGTGTTATGGATCAACCAGTGGTCATTGCATGTGTGTTCTTTCCATAAACCACACATGGATCAACCAGTGGTCATTGCATGTGTGTTCTTTTCACAAACCACATATGGATCCATTAGAGTCATTGCATGTGTGTTCTTATACTAAAACTAGAACTAGAGTCATTGCATGTGTGTTCTTTCCACAAACCACACATGGATCAACAAGTGGTCATTGCATGTGTGTTCTTTTTAGATACCACATATGGATCCATTAGAGTCATTGCATGTGTGTTCTTATACTAAAACTATCACTAGAGTCATTGCATGTGTGTTCTTTTCACAAACCACACATGGATCAACCAGTAGTCATTGCATGTGTGTTCTTTTCCACAAACCACTATGGATCAACCAGTGGTCATTGCATGTGTGTTCTTTCCACAAACCACACATGGATCAACCAGTGGTCATTGCATGTGTGTTCTTTTCCACAAACCACACATGGGTCAAGCAGTGTCATTGCATGTGTGTTCTTTCCACAAACCACATATGGAGCAACCAGTGGTCATTGCATGTGTGTTCTTTTCACAGACTACATATGGATCAACCAGTGGTCATTGCAAGTGTGTTCTTTTCACAAACCACATGTGAACCCACTAGAGTCATTTCATGTGTGTTCTTATACTAAAACCAACACTAGAGTCATTGCATCTGTGTTATTTCCACAAACCACACATGGATCAACCACTAGAGTCATTGCATGTGTGTTCTTTGCACAAACCACACATGGATCAACCAGTGTCATTGCATGTGTGTTATTTCCACAAACTACATATGGATCAACCAGTGGTCATTGCATGTGTGTTCTTTTCACAAACCACACATGGATCAACCACTATCATTGCATGTGTGTTATTTCCACAACCCACACATGGATGAACCACTAGAGTCATTGCATGTGTGTTATTTCCACAAACCACACATGGATCAACCATTAGAGTCATTGCATGTGTGTTCTTTCCACAAACCACACATGGATTAACCACTAGAGTCAGTGCATGTGTGTTCTTTCCACAAACCACACATGGATCAACTAGAGTCATTGCATGTGTGTTCTTTCAACAAACCACACATGGATCCACAACTTTCATTGCATGTGTGTTCTTTCCACAAACCACACATGGATCAACAAGTGGTCATTGCATGTATGTTCTTTTCAGAAACCACATATGGATCCATTAGAGTCATTGCATGTGTGTTCTTACACTAAAACTAGCACTAGAGTCATTGCATGTGTGTTCTTTCCACAAACCACTTATGGATCCACCAGTGTTCATTGCATGTGTGTTCTTTTCACAAACAACATATGGATCCACCAGTGGTCACTGTATGTGTGTTCTTTCCACAAACCACTTATGGATCAATCAGTGGTCATTGCATGTGTGTTCTTTCCACAAACCACTTATGGATCAACTAGTGGCCATTGCATGTGTGTTCTTTCCACAAACCACATGTGAACCCACTAGAGTCATTGCATGTGTGTTCTTTTCACAAACCACACATGGATCAACCACTGTCATTGCATGTGTGTTATTTCCACAACCCACACATGGATGAACCACTAGAGTCATTGCATGTGTGTTATTTCCACAAACCACACATGGATCAACCATTAGAGTCATTGCATGTGTGTTCTTTCCACAAACCACACATGGATTAACCACTAGAGTCATTGAATGTGTGTTATTTCCACAAACCACACATGGATCAACCACTAGAGTCATTGCATGTGTGTTCTTTGCACAAACCACACATGGATCAACCAGTGGCCATTGCATGTGTGTTCTTTTCCACAAACCACACACGGATCAAGAAGTGTCATTGCATGTGTGTTCTTTCCACAAACCACATATGGATCAACCAGTGGTCATTGCATGTGTGTTATTTTCACAAACCACACATGGATCAACCACTGTCATTGCATGTGTGTTATTTCCACAAACCACACATGGATCAACCAGTAGAGTCATTGCATGTGTGTTATTTCCACAAACCACACATGGATCAACCACTAGAGTCATTGCATATGTGTTCTTTCCACAAACCACACATGGATCCACCACTGTCATTGCATGTGTGTTCTTTCCACAAACCACACATGGATCAACAAGTGGTCATTGCATGTGTGTTCTTTGCACAAACCACATATGGATCCATTAGAGTCATTGCATGTGTGTTCTTATACTAAAACTAGCACTAGAGTCATTGCATGTGTGTTATTTCCACAAACCACACATGGATGAACCAATAGAGTCATTGCATGTGTGTTATTTCCACAAACCACACATGGATCAACCACTAGAGTCATTGCATGTGTGTTCTTTCCACAAACCACACATGGATCAACAAGTGGTCATTGCATGTGTGTTCTTTCCACAAACCACACATGGAGCAACCAGTGGTCATTGCATGTGTGTTCTTTTCACAGACTACATATGGATCAACCAGTGGTTATTGCAAGTGTGTTCTTTTCACAAACCACATGTGAACCCACTAGAGTCATTGCATGTGTGTTCTTATACTAAAACCAACACTAGAGTCATTGCATCTATGTTATTTCCACAAACCACACATGGATCAACCACTAGAGTCATTGCATGTGTGTTCTTTGCACAAACCACACATGGATCAACCAGTGTCATTGCATGTGTGTTCTTTCCACAAACTACATATGGATCAACCAGTGGTCATTGCATGTGTGTTCTTTTCACAAACCACACATGGATCAACCACTGTCATTGCATGTGTGTTATTTCCACAACCCACACATGGATGAACCACTAGAGTCATTGCATGTGTGTTATTTCCACAAACCACACATGGATCAACCACTAGAGTCATTGCATGTGTGTTCTTTCCACAAACCATACATGGATTAACCACTAGAGTCAGTGCATGTGTGTTCTTTCCACAAACCAAACATGGATCAACCAGAGTCATTGCATGTGTGTTCTTTCCACAAACCACACATGGATCCACAACTGTCATTGCATGTGTGTTCTTTCCACAAACCACCCATGGATCAACAAGTGGTCATTGCATGTATGTTATTTTCAGAAACCACATATGGATCCATTAGAGTCATTGCATGTGTGTTCTTTTACTAAAACTAGCACTAGAGTCATTGCATGTGTGTTCTTTTCACGAACCACACATGGATCAACCAGTGGTCATTGCATGTGTGTTCTTTTCCACAAACCACATATGGATCAACCAGTGGTCATTGCATGTGTGTTCTTTCCACAAACCACACATGGATCAACAAGTGGTCATTGCATGTGTGTTCTTTCCACAAACCACACATGGAGCAACTAGTGGTCATTGCATGTGTGTTCTTTTCATAGACTACATATGTATCAACCAGTGGTTATTGCAAGTGTGTTCTTTTCACAAACCACATGTGAACCCACTAGAGTTATTGCATGTGTGTTCTTATACTAAAAACAACACTAGAGTCATTGCATCTATGTTATTTCCACAAACCACACATGGATCAACCACTAGAGTCATTGCATGTGTGTTCTTTGCACAAACCACACATGGATCAACCAGTGTCATTGGATGTGTGTTCTTTCCACAAACTACATATGGATCAACCAGTGGTCATTAAAAGTGTGTTCTTTTCACAAACCACACATGGATCAAGCAGTGTCATTGCATGTGTGTTCTTTCCACAAACCACATATGGATCAACCAGTGGTCATTGCATGTGTGTTCTTTTCACAACCCACATATGGATCAACCAGTGGTCATTGCATGTGTGTTCTTTTCACAAACCACATGTGAACCCACTAGAGTTATTGCATGTGTGTTCTTATACTGAAACCAACACTAGAGTCATTGCATGTGTGTTCTTTCCACAAACCACACATGGATCAACCAGTGGTCATTGCATGTGTGTTCTTTTCTACAAACCACACATGGATCAACCAGTGTCATTGCATGTGTGTTCTTTCCACAACCACATATGGATCAACCAGTGGTCATTCCATGTGTGTTATTTTCACAATCCACACATGGATCAACCACTGTCAGTACATGTGTGTTATTTCCACAAACCAGACATGGATGAACCTCTAGAGTCATTGCATGTGTGTTATTTCCGCAAACCACACATGGATTAACCACTAGAGTCATTGCATGTGTGTTCTTTCCACAAACCACACATGGATCAACCACTAGAGTCATTGCATGTGTGTTCTTTCTACAAACCACACATGGATCAACCAGTGGCATTGCATGTGTCTTCTTTCCACCAACCACATATGAATCAATCAGTGGTCATTGCATGTGTGTTATTTTCCACAAACCACTTATGGATCCATTAGAGTCAATGCATATGTGTTATTTCTACAAACCACACATGGATAAACCAGTGTCATTGGATGTGTATTGTTTCCACAAACCACACATGGATCAACAAGTCCTCATTGCATGTGTTTTCTTATACTATAACCAGCACTAGAGTCATTGCATGTGTGTTCTTTCCACGAACCACTTATGGATCCACCAGTGTTCATTGCATGTATGTTCTTTCCACAAACCACTTATGGATCAACCAGTGGTCATTGCATGTGTGTTCTTTTCAACAAACCACACATGGATAAACCGGTGGCATTCCATGTGTATTCTTTTCACAAACCACATGTGGACCCACTAGAGTCATTGCATGTGTGTTCTTATACTAAAACCAGCACTAGAGTCATTGCATGTGCGTTATTTTCACAAACCACATATGGATCAACCACTATCATTGCATGTGTGTTATTTCCACAAACCACACATGGATCAACCACTAAATCATTGCATGTGTGTTATTTCCACAAACCACACATGGATCAACCACTAGAGTCATTGCATGTGTGTTCTTTCCACAAACCACACATGGATCCACCACTGTCATTGCATGTGTGTTCTTTCCACAAACCACACATGGATTAACAAGTGGTCATTGCATGTGTGTTCTTTTCACAAACCACATATGGATCCATTAGAGTCATTGCATGTGTCTTCTTATACTAAAACTAGCACTAGAGTCATTGCATGTGTGTTCTTTCCACAAACCACACATGGATCAAGCAGTGGTCATTGCAAGTGTGTTCTTTTCACAAACCACACATGGATCAACCAGTGGTCATTGCATGTGTGTTCTTTTCACGAACCATATATGGATCAACCAGTGTTCATTGCATGTGTGTTCTTTTCCACAAACCACTTATGGATCAACCAGTGGTCATTGCATGTGTGTTCTTTTCCGAAAACAACACATGGATCAACCAGTTGTCATTGCATGTGTGTTCTTTCCACAAACCACTTATGGATCAACCAGTGGTCATTGCATGTGTGTTCTTATACTAAAACTAGCACTAGAGTCATTGCATGTGTGTTCTTTTCACAAACCACACATGGATCAACCAGTGGTCATTGCAAGTGTGTTCTCTTCACAAACCACACATGGATCAACCAGTGGTCATTGCATGTGTGTTCTTTTCCACAAACCACATATGGATCAACGAGTGGTCATTGCATGTGTGTTCTTTCCACAAACCACACATGGATCAACCAGTGGTCATTGCATGTGTGTTCTTTTACACAAACCACACATGTATCAAGGAGTGTCATTGCATGTGTGTTCTTTTCACAAACCACACATGGATCAACCACTGTCATTGCATGTGTGTTATTTCCACAAACCACACATGGATCAACCACTAGAGTCATTGCATGTGTGTTATTTGCATAAACCACACATGGATCAACCACTAGAGTCATTGCATATGTGTTCTTTCCACAAACCACACATGGATCCACCACTGTCATTGCATGTGTGTTCTTTCCACAAACCACACATGGATCAACAAGTGGTCATTGCATGTATGTTCTTTTCACAAACCACATATGGATCCATTAGAGTCATTGCATGTGTGTTCTTATACTAAAACTAGCACTAGAGTCATTGCATCTGTGTTCTTTCCACAAACCACACATGGATCAACAAGTGGTCATTGCATGTGGGTTCTTTTCAGAAACCACATATGGATCCATTAGAGTCATTGCATTTGTGTTCTTTTGACAAACCACATATGGATCAACCAATAGTCATTGCATGTGTGTTCTTTTCCACAAGCCACATATGGATCAACCAGTGGTCATTGCATGTGTGTTCTTTCCACAAACCACACATGGATCAACCAGTGGTCATTGCATGTGTGTTCTTTTTAGAAACCACAGATGGATCAAATAGAGTCATTCCATGTGTGTTCTTTCCACAAACCACATATGGATCAACCAGTGGTCATTACATGTGTGTTCTTTTCACAGACTACATATGGATCAACTAGTGGTCATTGCAAGTGTGTTCTTTTCACAAACCACATGTGAACCCACTAGAGTCATTGCATGTGTGTTCTTATACTAAAACCAACACTAGAGTCATTGCATATGTGTTATTTCCACAAACCACACATGGATCATACACTAGAGTCATTGCATGTGTGTTCTTTGCACAAACCACACATGGATCAACCAGTGTCATTGCATGTGTGTTCTTTCCACAAACCACATATGGATCAACTAGTGGTCATTGCATGTGTGTTCTTTTCACAAAACCACACATGGATCAACCACTGTCATTGCATGTGTGTTATTTCCACAAGGATGAACCACTAGAGTCATTGCATAAGTGTTATTTCCACAAACCACACATGGATCAACCATTAGAGTCATTGCATGGGTATTCTTTCCACAAACCACACATGGATTAACCACTAGAGTCAGTGCATGTTTGTTCTTTCCACAAACCACACATGGATCCACCACTGTCATTGCATGTGTGTTCTTTCCACAAACCACACATGGATCAACAAGTGGTCATTGCATGTGTTATCTTTTCGGAAACCACATATGGATCCATTAGAGTCATTGCATGTGTGTTCTTATACTAAAACTAGCACTAGAGTCATTGCATGTGTGTTCTTTCCACAAACCACACATGGATCAACCAGTGTTCATTGCATGTGTGTTCTTTTAACAAACCACATATGGATACCCCAGTGGTCATTGCATGTGTGTTCTTTCCACAAACCACACATGGATCAACCAGTGGTCATTGCATGTGTGTTCTTTTCACAAACCACTTATGGATCAACTAGTGGCCATTGCATGTGTGTTCTTTCCATAAACCACTTATGGACCAACCATTGGCATTGCATGTGTGTTCTTTTCACAAACTACATGTGGACCCACTAGAGTCATTGCATGTGTGTTCTTTTCACAAACCACACATGGATCAACCATTGGTCATTGCATGTGTGTTCTTTTCAACAAACCACATATGGATCAACTAGTGGTCATTGCATGTGTGTTCTTTCCGCAAACCACACATGGATCAACCAGTGGTCATTGCATGTGTGTTCTTTTCCACAAACCACACATAGATCAAGAAGTGTCATTGCATGTGTGTTCTTTCCACAAACCACATATGGATCAACCAGTGGTCATTGCATGTGTGTTCTTTTCACAAACCACATATGGATCAACCAGTGGTAATTGCAAGTGTGTTCTTTTCACAAACCACATGTGAACCCACTAGAGTCATTGCATGTGTATTCTTATACGAAAACCAACACTAGACTCATTGCATGTGTGTTATTTCCACAAACCACACATGGATCAACCACTAGAGTCATTGCATGTGTGTTCTTTCAACAAACCACACATGGATCCACAACTTTCATTGCATGTGTGTTCTTTCCACAAACCACACATGGATCAACAAGTGGTCATTGCATGTATGTTCTTTTCAGAAACCACATATGGATCCATTAGAGTCATTGCATGTGTGTTCTTACACTAAAACTAGCACTAGAGTCATTGCATGTGTGTTCTTTCCACAAACCACTTATGGATCCACCAGTGTTCATTGCATGTGTGTTCTTTTCACAAACAACATATGGATCCACCAGTGGTCACTGTATGTGTGTTCTTTCCACAAACCACTTATGGATCAATCAGTGGTCATTGCATGTGTGTTCTTTCCACAAACCACTGATGGATCAACTAGTGGCCATTGCATGTGTGTTCTTTCCACAAACCACATGTGAACCCACTAGAGTCATTGCATGTGTGTTCTTTTCACAAACCACACATGGATCAACCACTGTCATTGCATGTGTGTTATTTCCACAACCCACACATGGATGAACCACTAGAGTCATTGCATGTGTGTTATTTCCACAAACCACACATGGATCAACCATTAGAGTCATTGCATGTGTGTTCTTTCCACAAACCACACATGGATTAACCACTAGAGTCATTGAATGTGTTATTTCCACAAACCACACATGGATCAACCACTAGAGTCATTGCATGTGTGTTCTTTGCACAAACCACACATGGATCAACCAGTGGTCATTGCATGTGTGTTCTTTTCCACAAACCACACACGGATCAAGAAGTGTCATTGCATGTGTGTTCTTTCCACAAACCACATATGGATCAACCAGTGGTCATTGCATGTGTGTTATTTTCACAAACCACACATGGATCAACCACTGTCATTGCATGTGTGTTATTTCCACAAACCACACATGGATCAACCAGTAGAGTCATTGCATGTGTGTTATTTCCACAAACCACACATGGATCAACCACTAGAGTCATTGCATATGTGTTCTTTCCACAAACCACACATGGATCCACCACTGTCATTGCATGTGTGTTCTTTCCACAAACCACACATGGATCAACAAGTGGTCATTGCATGTGTGTTCTTTTCACAAACCACATATGGATCCATTAGATTCATTGCATGTGTGTTCTTATACTAAAACTAGCACTAGAGTCATTGCATGTGTGTTATTTCCACAAACCACACATGGATGAACCAATAGAGTCATTGCATGTGTGTTATTGTCACAAACCACACATGGATCAACCACTAGAGTCATTGCATGTGTGTTCTTTCCACAAACCACACATGGATCAACAAGTGGTCATTGCATGTGTGTTCTTTTCATAGACTACATATGTATCAACCAGTGGTTATTGCAAGTGTGTTCTTTTCACAAACCACATGTGAACCCACTAGAGTTATTGCATGTGTGTTCTTATACTAAAACCAACACTAGAGTCATTGCATCTATGTTATTTCCACAAACCACACATGGATCAACCACTAGAGTCATTGCATGTGTGTTCTTTGCACAAACCACACATGGATCAACCAGTGTCATTGCATGTGTGTTCTTTCCACAAACTACATATGGATCAACCAGTGGTCATTGCATGTGTGTTCTTTTCACAAACCACACATGGATCAACCACTGTCATTGCATGTGTGTTATTTCCACAACCCACACATGGATGAACCACTAGAGTCATTGCATGTGTGTTATTTCCACAAACCACACATGGATCAACCACTAGAGTCATTGCATGTGTGTTCTTTCCACAAACCATACATGGATTAACCACTAGAGTCAGTGCATGTGTGTTCTTTCCACAAACCAAACATGGATCAACCAGAGTCATTGCATGTGTGTTCTTTCCACAAACCACACATGGATCCACAACTGTCATTGCATGTGTGTTCTTTCCACAAACCACCCATGGATCAACAAGTGGTCATTGCATGTATGTTCTTTTCAGAAACCACATATGGATCCATTAGAGTCAGTGCATGTGTGTTCTTATACTAAAACTAGCACTAGAGTCATTGCATGTGTGTTCTTTCCCCAAACCACTTATGGATCCACCAGTGTTCATTCCATGTGTGTTCTTTTCACAAACAACATATGGATCCACCAGTGGTCATTGTATGTGTGTTCTTTCCACAAACCACTTATGGATCAATCAGTGGTCATTGCATGTGTGTTCTTTCCACAAACCACTTATGGATCAACTAGTGGCCATTGCATGTGTGTTCTTTCCACAAACCACATATGGATCAACCAGTGGTCATTGCATGTGTGTTCTTTTCACAAACTACATATTTGTCAACCATTGATCATTGCAAGCGTGTTCTTTTCACAAACCACATGTGAACCCACTAGAGTCATTGCATGTGTGTTCTTATACTAAAACCAACACTAGAGTCATTGCATCTGTGTTATTTCCACAAACCACACATGGATCAACCACTAGAGTCATTGCATGTGTGTTTTTTTCACAAACCACACACGGATCAACCAGTGTCATTGCATGTGTGTTCTTTCCACAAACCACATATGGATCAACCATTGTCATTGCATGTGTGTTATTTCCACAAACCACACATGGATGAACCAATAGAGTCATT
Source organism: Avena insularis (assembly GCA_023614405.1). Taxonomy (NCBI): domain Eukaryota; kingdom Viridiplantae; phylum Streptophyta; class Magnoliopsida; order Poales; family Poaceae; genus Avena; species Avena insularis. Next base: position 17,784 of record JAJUPC010000238.1, read on the forward strand.
GCATGTGTGTTATTTCCACAAACCACACATGGATGAACCAATAGAGTCATTGCATGTGTGTTATTTCCACAAACCACACATGGATCAACCACTAGAGTCATTGCATGTGTGTTCTTTCCACAAACCACACATGGATCAACCAAAGTCATTGCATGTGTGTTCTTTCCACAAACCACACATGGATCATCAACTGTCATTGCATGTGTGTTCTTTCCACAAACCACACATGGATCAACAAGTGGTCATTGCATGTGTGTTCTTTTCAGAAACCACATATGGATCCATTAGAGTCATTGCATGTGTGTTCTTATACTAAAACTAGCACTAGAGTCATTGCATGTGTGTGCTTTCCACAAACCACTTATGGATCAACTAGTGGCCATTGCATGTGTGTTCTTTCCACAAACTACTTATGGATCAACAAGTGGTATTGCATGTGTTCTTTTCACAAACTACATGTGGACCCACTAGAGTCATTGCATGTGTGTTGTTATACTAACTAGCACTAGAGTAATTGCATGTGTGTTCTTATACTAAAACTAGCACTAGAGTCATTGCATGTGTGTTCTTTTCAGAAACCACACATGGATCAATCAGTGGTCATTGCATGTGTGTTATTTTCCACAAACCACCTATGGATCAACCAGTGGTCATTGCATGTGTGTTCTTTCCACAAACCACACATGGATCAAGCAGTGTCATTGCATGTGTGTTCTTTCCACAAACCACATATGGATCAACCAGTGGTCATTGCATGTGTGTTCTTTTCACAAACCACATATGGATCAACCAGTGGTCATTGCATGTGTGTTCTTTTCACAAACCACATGTGAACCCACTAGAGTTATTGCATGTGTGTTCTTATACTGAAACCAACACTAGAGTCATTGCATGTGTGTTCTTTCCACAAACCACACATGGATCAACCAGTGGTCATTGCATGTGTGTTCTTTTCTACAAACCACACATGGATCAACCACTGTCATTGCATGTGTGTTATTTCCACAAACCAGACATGGATGAACCTCTAGAGTCATTGAATGTGTGTTATTTCCGCAAACCACACATGGATTAACCACTATAGTCATTGCATGTGTGTTCTTTCCACAAACCACACATGGATCAACCACTAGAGTCATTGCATGTGTGTTCTTTCTACAAACCACACATGGATCAACCACTAGAGTCATTGCATGTGTGTTATTTGCATAAACCACACATGGATCAACCACTAGAGTCATTGCATATGTGTTCTTTCCACAAACCACACATGGATCCACCACTGTCATTGCATGTGTGTTCTTTCCACAAACCACATATGGATCAACCAGTGTCATTGCATGTGTGTTCTTTTCACGAACCATATATGGATCAACCAGTGGTCATTCCATGTGTGTTATTTTCACAATCCACACATGGATCAACCACTGTCATTGCATGTGTGTTATTTCCACAAACCAGACATGGATGAACCTCTAGAGTCATTGCATGTGTGTTATTTCCGCAAACCACACATGGATCAACCACTAGAGTCATTGCATGTGTGTTCTTTCCACAAACCACACATGGATCCACCACTGCCATTGCATGTGTGTTCTTTCCACAAACCACACATGGATTAACAAGTGGTCATTGCATGTGTGTTCTTTTCACAAACCACATATGGATCCATTAGAGTCATTGCATGTGTCTTCTTATACTAAAACTAGCACTAGAGTCATTGCATGTGTGTTCTTTCCACAAACCACACATGGATCAAGCAGTGTTCATTGCATGTGTGTTCTTTTCACAAACAACATATCGATCCTCCAGTGGTCACTGCATGTGTGTTCTTTTCACGAACCATATATGGATCAACCAGTGTTCATTGCATGTGTGTTCTTTTCCACAAACCACTTATGGATCAACCAGTGGTCATTGCATGTGTGTTCTTTTCCGAAATCCACACATGGATCCACCAGTGTTCATTGCATGTGTGTTCTTTTCCAAAAACCACATATGGATCAACCAGTGGTCATTGCATGTGTGTTCTTATACTAAAACTAGCACTAGAGTCATTGCATGTGTGTTCTTTTCACAAACCACACATGGATCAACCAGTGGTCATTGCATGTGTGTTCTTTTTAGAAACCACATATGGATCCATTAGAGTCATTGCATGTGTGTTATTATACTAAAACTATCACTAGAGTCATTGCATGTGTGTTCTTTTCACAAACCACACATGGATCAACCAGTAGTCATTGCATGTGTGTTCTTTTCCACAAACCACTATGGATCAACCAGTGGTAATTGCCTGTGTGTTCTTTCCACAAACCACACATGGATCAACCAGTGGTCATTGCATGTGTGTTCTTATACTAAAACTAGCACTAGAGTCATTGCATGTGTGTTGTTTTCACAAACCACACATGGATCAACCAGTGGTCATTGCAAGTGTGTTCTTTTCACAAACCACACATGGATCAACCAGTGGTCATTGCATGTGTGTTCTTTTCCACAAACCACATATGGATCAACCAGTGGTCATTGCATGTGTGTTCTTTCCACAAACCACACATGGATCAACCAGTGGTCATTGCATGTGTGTTCTTTTACACAAACCACACAGGTATCAAGGAGTGCCATTGCATGTGTGTTCTTTTCACAAACCACACATGGATCAACCACTGTCATTGCATGTGTGTTATTTCCACAAACCACACATGGATCAACCACTAGAGTCATTGCATGTGTGGTATTTGCATAAACCACACATGGATCAACCACTAGAGTCATTGCATATGTGTTCTTTCCACAAACCACACATGGATCCACCACTGTCATTGCATGTGTGTTCTTTCCACAAACCACATATGGATCAACCAGTGGTCATTGCATGTGTGTTCTTTTCACAAACCACATATGGATCAACCAGTGGTCATTGCATGTGTGTTATTTTCAGAAACCACATGTGAACCCACTAGAGTTATTGCATGTGTGTTCTTATACTAAAACTAGCACTAGAGTCATTGCATGTGTGTTCTTTCCACAAACCACACATGGATCAAGCAGTGTTCATTGCATGTGTGTTCTTTTCACAAACAATATATCGATCCACCAGTGGTCACTGCATGTGTGTTCTTTTCACGAACCATATATGGATCAACCAGTGTTCATTGCATGTGTGTTCTTTTTCACAAACCACTTATGGATCAACCAGTGGTCATTGCATGTGTGTTCTTTTCCGAAATCCACACATGGATCCACCAGTGTTCATTGCATGTGTGTTCTTTTCCAGAAACCACATATGGATCAACTAGTGGTCATTGCATGTGTGTTCTTATACTAAAACTAGCACTAGAGTCATTGCATGTGTGTTCTTTTCACAAACCACACATGGATCAACCAGTGGTCATTGCAAGTGTGTTCTTTTCACAAACCACACATGGATCAACCAGTGGTCATTGCATGTGTGTTCTTTTCCACAAACCACATATGGATCAACCAGTGGTCATTGCATGTGTGTTCTTTCCACAAATCACACATGGATCAACCAGTGGTCATTGCATGTGTGTTCTTTTACACAAACCACACATGTATCAAGGAGTGTCATTGCATGTGTGTTCTTTTCACAAACCACACATGGATCAACCACTGTCATTGCATGTGTGTTATTTCCACAAACCACACATGGATCAACCACTAGAGTCATTGCATGTGTGTTATTTGCATAAACCACACATGGATAAACCACTAGAGTCATTGCATATGTGTTCTTTCCACAAACCACACATGGATCCACCACTGTCATTGCATGTGTGTTCTTTCCACAAACCACATATGGATCAACCAGTGGTCATTGCATGTGTGTTATTTTCACAAACCACATATGGATCAACCAGTGGTCATTGCATGTGTGTTCTTTTCACAAACCACATGTGAACCCACTAGAGTTATTGCATGTGTGTTCTTATACTGACACCAACACTAGAGTCATTGCATGTGTGTTCTTTCCACAAACCACACATGGATCAACCAGTGGTCATTGCATGTGTGTTCTTTTCTACAAACCACACATGGATCAACCAGTGACATTGCATGTGTGTTCTTTCCACAAACCACATATGGATCAACCAGTGGTCATTCCATGTGTGTTATTTTCACAATCCACACATGGATCAACCACTATCATTGCATGTGTGTTATTTCCACAAACCAGACATGGATGAACCTCTAGAGTCATTGCATGTGTGTTATTTCCGCAAACCACACATGGATTAACCACTAGAGTCATTGCATGTGTGTTCTTTCCACAAACCACACCTGGATCAACCACTAGAGTCATTGCATGTGTGTTCTTTCTACAAACCACACATGGATCAACCAGTGGCATTGCATGTGTCTTCTTTCCACCAACCACATATGAATCAATCAGTGGTCATTGCATGTGTGTTATTTTCCACAAACCACTTATGGATCCATTAGAGTCAATGCATGTGTGTTATTTCCACAAACCACACATGGATCAACCACTAGAGTCATTGCATGTGTGTTATTTCTACAAACCACACATGGATAAACCAGTGTCATTGGATGTGTATTGTTTCCACAAACCACACATGGATCAACAAGTCGTCATTGCATGTGTTTTCTTATACTATAACCAGCACTAGAGTCATTGCATGTGTGTTCTTTCCACAAACCACTTATGGATCCACCCGTGTTCATTGCATGTATGTTCTTTCCACAAACCACTTATCGATCAACCAGTGGTCATTGCATGTGTGTTCTTTTCAACAAACCACACATGGATAAACCGGTGGCATTCCATGTGTATTCTTTTCAGAAACCACATGTGGACCCACTAGAGTCATTGCATGTGTGTTCTTATACTAAAACCAGCACTAGAGTCATTGCATGTGCGTTCTTTTCACAAAGCACATATGGATCAACCACTATCATTGCATGTGTGTTATTTCCACAAACCACACATGGATCAACCACTAGAGTCACTGCATGTGTGTTCTTTTCACGAACCATATATGGATCAACCAGTGTTCATTGCATGTGTGTTCTTTTCCACAAACCACTTATGGATTAACCAGTGGTCATTGCATGTGTGTTCTTTTCCGAAATCCACACATGGATCCACCAGTGGTCATTGCATGTGTGTTCTTATACTAAAACTAGCACTAGAGTCATTGCATGTGTGTTCTTTTCACAAACCACACATGGATCAACCAGTGGTCATTGCCAGTGTGTTCTTTTCACAAACCACACATGGATCAACCAGTGGTCATTGCATGTGTGTTCTTTTCCACAAACCACATATGGATCAACCAGTGGTCATTGCATGTGTGTTCTTTCCACAAACCACACATGGATCAACCAGTGGTCATTGCATGTGTGTTCTTTTACACAAACCACACATGCATCAAGGAGTGTCATTGCATTGTGTTCTTTTCACAAACCACACATGGATCAACCACTGTCATTGCATGTGTGTTATTTCCACAAACCACACATGGATCAACCACTAGAGTCATTGCATGTGTGTTATTTGCATAAACCACACATGGATCAACCACTAGAGTCATTGCATATGTGTTCTTTCCACAAACCACACATGGATCCACCACTGTCATTGCATGTGTGTTCTGTAACACCCCGTCCACTCCTGGGCCTGGGGGGTGTCACTCCTGGCAGCTTAATAGGATATATAGACTGGCCCCATAGACCAACACTTGTATTTTCTGCGCACTTTGTCCTCACTGCGCACTTGCTACCCACTTCGGCCGGGTCACCCATCCTAGAATTGCTCTAGGCCAAGCACGCTTAACCTTAGAGTTCTTTTCGAATGAGCTTCCGGAAAAGAAGTTGCAACTTGTTGATATGGGTATCCTATCAATCCATTAAACCATGTGCCTGGATCTCACATACACCCACCCTTTAGAAGATCGATGCCCTCATCGATCAAGCACACCCCAGGAACGTTCCCTCTTGGCACATGTGCCATGTCGTGTCCACTCCGGGCCACACGCCATGCTCCACATGTCCCGCCATCGACCAGTTACACCGTAATCGCAAGAGTCGGCTCTGATACCACTTGTAACACCCCGTCCACTCCTGGGCCCGGGGGGTGTCACTCCTGGCAGCTTAATAGGATATATAGACTGGCCCCATAGACCAACACTTGTTTTTTTTTCACTTTGTCCTCACTTACGCACCTTGCTACCCACTTCCCGGTCGGTCACACATCCTAGAATTGCTCTAGGCCAAGCACGCTTAACCTTAGAGTTCTTTTCGAATGAGCTTCCGGAAAAGAAGTTGCAACTTGTTGATATGGGTATCCTATCAATCCTATTAAACCATGTGCCTGGATCTCACATGTTCTTTCCACAAACCACACATGGATCAACAAGTGGTCATTGCATGTGTGTTCTTTTCACAAACCACATATGGATCCATTAGAGTCATTGCATGTGTCTTCTTATACTAAAACTAGCACTAGAGTCATTGCATCTGTGTTCTTTCCACAAACCACACATGGATCAACAAGTGGTCATTGCATGTGTGTTCTTTTCAGAAACCACATATGGATCCATTAGAGTCATTGCATGTGTGTTCTTATACTAAAACTATCACTAGAGTCATTGCATTTGTGTTCTTTTCACAAACCACACATGGATCAACCAATAGTCATTGCATGTGTGTTCTTTTCCGCAAGCCACATATGGATCAACCAATAGTCTTTGCATGTGTGTTCTTTTCCACAAACCACACATGGATCAAGCAGTGTCATTGCATGTGTGTTCTTTCCACAAACCACATATGGATCAACCAGTGGTCATTACATGTGTGTTCTTTTCACAGACTACATATGGATCAACTAGTGGTCATTGCAAGTGTGTTCTTTTCACAAACCACATGTGAACCCACTAGAGTCATTGCATGTGTGTTCTTATACTAAAACCAACACTAGAGTCATTGCATATGTGTTATTTCCACAAACCACACATGGATCAACCACTAGAGTCATTGCATGTGTGTTCTTTGCACAAACCACACATGGATCAACCAGTGTCATTGCATGTGTGTTCTTTCCACAAACCACATATGGATCAACTAGTGGTCATTGCATGTGTGTTCTTTTCACAAAACCACACATGGATCAACCACTGTCATTGCATGTGTGTTATTTCCACAAGGATGACCCACTAGAGTCATTGCATGTGTGTTATTTCCACAAACCACACATGGATCAACCATTAGAGTCATTGCATGGGTATTCTTTCCACAAACCACACATGGATTAACCACTAGAGTCAGTGCATGTTTGTTCTTTCCACAAACCACACATGGATCCACCACTGTCATTGCATGTGTGTTGTTTCCACAAACCACACATGGATCAACAAGTGGTCATTGCATGTGTGTTCTTTTCGGAAACCACATATGGATACATTAGAGTCATTGCATGTGTGTTCTTATACTAAAACTAGCACTAGAGTCATTGCATGTGTGTTCTTTCCACAAACCACTTATGGATCCACCAGTGTTCATTGCATGCGTGTTCTTTTCACAAACAACATATGGATCCACCAGTGGTCACTACATGAGTGTTCTTTCCACAAACCACTTATGGATCAATCAGTGGTCATTGCATGTGTGTTCTTTCCACAAACCACTTATGGATCAACTAGTGGCCATTACATTTGTGTTCTTTACATAAACCACTTATGGACCAACCATTGGCATTGCATGTGTGTTCTTTTCAAAAACTACATGTGGACCCACTAGAGTCATTGCATGTGTGTTCTTTTCACAAACCACACATGGATCAACCATTGGTCATTGCATGTGTGTTCTTTTCAACAAACCACATATGGATCAACTAGTGGTCATTGCATGTGTGTTCTTTCGCAAAACCACACATGGATCAACCAGTGGTCATTGCATGTGTGTTCTTTTCCACAAACCACATAGATCAAGAAGTCATTGCCTGTGTGTTCTTTTCCACAAACCACATATGGATCAACCAGTGGTCATTGCATGTGTGTTCTTTTCACAAACCACATATGGATCAACCAGTGGTCATTGCAAGTTTGTTCTTTTCACAAACCACATGTGAACCCACTAGAGTCATTGCATGTGTATTCTTATACTAAAACCAACACTAGACTCATTGCATGTGTGTTATTTCCACAAACCACACATGGATCAACCACTAGAGTCATTGCATGTGTGTTCTTCGCACAAACCACACATGGATCAACCAGTGGTCATTGCATGTGTGTTCTTTTCCACAAACCACACATGGATCAAGAAGTGTCATTGCATGTGTGTTCTTTCCACAAACCACATATGGGTCAACCAGTGGTCATTGCATGTGTGTTATTTTCACAAACCACACATGGATCAACCACTGTCATTGCATGTGTGTTATTTCCACAAAGCACACATGGATCAACCACTAGAGTCATTGCATATGTGTTCTTTCCATAAACCACACATGGATCCACCACTGTTATTGCATGTGTGTTCTTTCCACAAACCACACATGGATCAACAAGTGGTCATTGCATGTGTGTTCTTTTCACAAACCACATATGGATCCATTAGAGTCATTGCATGTGTGTTCTTATACTAAAACTAGCACTAGAGTCATTGCATGTGTGTTCTTTCCACAAACCACTTATGGATCCACCAGTGTTCATTGCATGCGTGTTCTTTTCACAAACAACATATGGATCCACCAGTGGTCACTACATGAGTGTTCTTTCCACAAACCACTTATGGATCAATCAGTGGTCATTGCATGTGTGTTCTTTCCACAAACCACTTATGGATCAACTAGTGGCCATTACATTTGTGTTCTTTCCATAAACCACTTATGGACCAACCATTGGCATTGCATGTGTGTTCTTTTCAAAAACTACATGTGGACCCACTAGAGTCATTGCATGTGTGTTCTTTTCACAAACCACACATGGATCAACCATTGGTCATTGCATGTGTGTTCTTTTCAACAAACCACATATGGATCAACTAGTGGTCATTGCATGTGTGTTCTTTTCGCAAACCACACATGGATCAACCAGTGGTCATTGCATGTGTGTTCTTTTCCACAAACCACACATAGATCAAGAAGTGTCATTGCATGTGTGTTCTTTCCACAAACCACATATGGATCAACCAGTGGTCATTGCATGTGTGTTCTTTTCACAAACCACATATGGATCAACCAGTGGTCATTGCAAGTTTGTTCTTTTCACAAACCACATGTGAACCCACTAGAGTCATTGCATGTGTATTCTTATACTAAAACCAACACTAGACTCATTGCATGTGTGTTATTTCCACAAACCACACATGGATCAACCACTAGAGTCATTGCATGTGTGTTCTTCGCACAAACCACACATGGATCAACCAGTGGTCATTGCATGTGTGTTCTTTTCCACAAACCACACATGGATCAAGAAGTGTCATTGCATGTGTGTTCTTTCCACAAACCACATATGGGTCAACCAGTGGTCATTGCATGTGTGTTATTTTCACAAACCACACATGGATCAACCACTGTCATTGCATGTGTGTTATTTCCACAAAGCACACATGGATCAACCACTAGAGTCATTGCATATGTGTTCTTTCCATAAACCACACATGGATCCACCACTGTTATTGCATGTGTGTTCTTTCCACAAACCACACATGGATCAACAAGTGGTCATTGCATGTGTGTTCTTTTCACAAACCACATATGGATCCATTAGAGTCATTGCATGTGTGTTCTTATACTAAAACTAGCACTAGAGTCATTGCATGTGTGTTCTTTCCACAAACCACACATGGATCAACAAGTGGTCATTGCATGTGTGTTCTTTTCAAAACCACATATGGATCCATTAGAGTCATTGCATGTGTGTTCTTTTCACAAACCACACATGGATCAACCACTATCATTGCATGTGTGTTATTTCCACAACCCACACATGGATGAACCACTAGAGTCATTGCATGTGTGTTATTTCCACAAACCACACATGGATCAACCATTAGAGTCATTGCATGTGTGTTCTTTCCACAAACCACACATGGATTAACCACTAGAGTCAGTGCATGTGTGTTCTTTCCACAAACCACACATGGATCAACTAGAGTCATTGCATGTGTGTTCTTTCCACAAACCACACATGGATCCACAACTGTCATTGCATGTGTGTTCTTTCCACAAACCACACATGGATCAACAAGTGGTCATTGCATGTATATTCTTTTCAGAAACCACATATGGATCCATTAGAGTAATTGCATGTGTGTTCTTATACTAAAACTAGCACTAGAGTCATTGCATGTGTGTTCTTTCCACAAACCACTTATGGATCCACCAGTGTTCATTGCATGTGTGTTCTTTTCACAAACAACATATGGATCCACCAGTGGTCACTGTATGTGTGTTCTTTCCACAAACCACTTATGGATCAATCAGTGGTCATTGCATGTGTGTTCTTTCCACAAACCACTTATGGATCAACTAGTGGCCATTGCATGTGTGTTCTTTCCACAAACCACATGTGAACCCACTAGAGTCATTGCATGTGTATTCTTATACTAAAACCAACACTAGAGTCATTGCATGTGTGTTATTTCCACAAACCACACATGGATCAACCACTAGAGTCATTGCATGTGTGTTCTTTGCAGAAACCACACATGGATCAACCAGTGGTCATTGCATGTGTGTTCTTTTCCACAAACCACACACGGACGAAGAAGTGTCATTGCATGTGTGTTATTTACACAAACCACATATGGATCAACCAGTGGTCATTGCATGTGTGTTCTTTTCACAAACCACACATGGATCAACCACTGTCATTGCATGTGTGTTATTTCCACAAACCACACATGGATCAACCACTAGAGTCATTGCATGAGTTTTATTTCCACAAACCACACATGGATCAACCACTAGAGTCATTGCATATGTGTTCTTTCCACAAACCACACATGGATCCACCACTGTCATTGCATGTGTGTTCTTTCCACAAACCACACATGGATCAACAAGTGGTCATTGCATGTGTGTTCTTTTCACAAACCACATATGGATCCATTAGAGTCATTGCATGTGTGTTCTTATACTAAAACTAGCACTAGAGTCATTGCATGTGTGTTCTTTCCACAAACCACACATGGATCAACAAGTGGTCATTGCATGTGTGTTCTTTCCACAAACCACATATGGATCCATTAGAGTCATTGCATGTGTGTTCTTTTAACAGACTACATATGGATCAACCACTGGTCATTGCAAGTGTGTTCTTTTCACAAACCACATGTGAACCCACTAGAGTCATTGCATGTGTGTTCTTATACTAAAACCAACACTAGAGTCATTGCATCTATGTTATTTCCACAAACCACACATGGATCAACCACTAGAGTCATTGCATGTGTGTTCTTTGCACAAACCACACATGGATCAACCAGTGTCATTGCATGTGTGTTCTTTCCATAAACTACATATGGATCAACCAGTGGTCATTGCATGTGTGTTCTTTTCACAAACCACACATGGATTAACCACTGTCATTTCATGTGTGTTATTTCCATAACCCACACATGGATGAACCACTAGAGTCATTGCATGTGTGTTATTTCCACAAACCACACATGGATCAACCACTAGAGTCATTGCATGTGTGTTCTTTGCACAAACCACACATGGATCAACCAGTGTCATTGCATGTGTGTTCTTTCCACAAACCACATATGGATCAACTAGTGGTCATTGCATGTGTGTTCTTTTCACAAAACCACACATGGATCAACCACTGTCATTGCATGTGTGTTATTTCCACAAGGATGAACCACTAGAGTCATTGCATGTGTGTTATTTCCACAAACCACACATGGATCAACCATTAGAGTCATTGCATGGGTATTCTTTCCACAAACCACACATGGATTAACCACTAGAGTCAGTGCATGTTTGTTCTTTCCACAAACCACACATTGATCCACCACTGTCATTGCATGTGTGTTGTTTCCACAAACCACACATGGATCAACAAGTGGTCATTGCATGTGTGTTCTTTTCGGAAACCACATATGGATACATTAGAGTCATTGCATGTGTGTTCTTATACTAAAACTAGCACTAGAGTCATTGCATGTGTGTTCTTTCCACAAACCACTTATGGATCCACCAAGTTCATTGCATGTGTTCTTTTCACAAACAACATATGGATCCACCAGTGGTCACTACATGAGTGTTCTTTCCACAAACCACTTATGGATCAATCAGTGGTCATTGCATGTGTGTTCTTTCCACAAACCACTTATGGATCATCCTGTGGTCATTGCATGTGTGTTCTTTCCATAAACCACTTATGGACCAACCATTGGCATTGCATGTGTGTTCTTTTCAAAAACTACATGTGGACCCACTAGAGTCATTGCATGTGTGTTCTTTTCACAAACCACACATGGATCAACCATTGGTCATTGCATGTGTGTTCTTTTCAACAAACCACATATGGATCAACTAGTGGTCATTGCATGTGTGTTCTTTTCGCAAACCACACATGGATCAACCAGTGGTCATTGCATGTGTGTTCTTTTCCACAAACCACACATAGATCAAGAAGTGTCATTGCATGTGTGTTCTTTCCACAAACCACATATGGATCAACCAGTGGTCATTGCATGTGTGTTCTTTTCACAAACCACATATGGATCAACCAGTGGTCATTGCAAGTTTGTTCTTTTCACAAACCACATGTGAACCCACTAGAGTCATTGCATGTGTATTCTTATACTAAAACCAACACTAGACTCATTGCATGTGTGTTATTTCCACAAACCACACATGGATCAACCACTAGAGTCATTGCATGTGTGTTCTTCGCACAAACCACACATGGATCAACCACTGTCATTGCATGTGTGTTATTTCCACAAAGCACACATGGATCAACCACTAGAGTCATTGCATATGTGTTCTTTCCATAAACCACACATGGATCCACCACTGTCATTGCATGTGTGTTCTTATACTAAAACTAGCACTAGAGTCATTGCATGTGTGTTCTTTCCACAAACCACACATGGATCAACAAGTGGTCATTGCATGTGTGTTCTTTTCAAAAACCACATATGGATCCATTAGAGTCATTGCATGTGTGTTCTTTTCACAAACCACACATGGATCAACCACTATCATTGCATGTGTGTTATTTCCACAACCCACACATGGATGAACCACTAGAGTCATTGCATGTTTGTTATTTCCACAAACCACACATGGATCAACCATTAGAGTCATTGCATGTGTGTTCTTTCCACAAACCACACATGGATTAACCACTAGAGTCAGTGCATGTGTGTTCTTTCCACAAACCACACATGGATCAACTAGAGTCATTGCATGTGTGTTCTTTCCACAAACCACACATGGATCCACAACTGTCATTGCATGTGTGTTCTTTCCACAAACCACACATGGATCAACAAGTGGTCATTGCATGTATATTCTTTTCAGAAACCACATATGGATCCATTAGAGTCATTGCATGTGTGTTCTTATACTAAAACTAGCACTAGAGTCATTGCATGTGTGTTCTTTCCACAAACCACTTATGGATCCACCAGTGTTCATTGCATGTGTGTTCTTTTCACAAACAACATATGGATCCACCAGTGGTCACTGTATGTGTGTTCTTTCCACAAACCACTTATGGATCAATCAGTGGTCATTGCATGTGTGTTCTTTCCACAAACCACTTATGGATCAACTAGTGGCCATTGCATGTGTGTTCTTTCCACAAACCACATGTGAACCCACTAGAGTCATTGCATGTGTATTCTTATACTAAAACCAACACTAGAGTCATTGCATGTGTGTTATTTCCACAAACCACACATGGATCAACCACTAGAGTCATTGCATGTGTGTTCTTTGCAGAAACCACACATGGATCAACCAGTGGTCATTGCATGTGTGTTCTTTTCCACAAACCACACACGGACGAAGAAGTGTCATTGCATGTGTGTTATTTACACAAACCACATATGGATCAACCAGTGGTCATTGCATGTGTGTTCTTTTCACAAACCACACATGGATCAACCACTATCATTGCATGTGTGTTATTTCCACAAACCACACATGGATCAACCACTAGAGTCATTGCATGAGTGTTATTTCCACAAACCACACATGGATCAACCACTAGAGTCATTGCATATGTGTTCTTTCCACAAACCACACATGGATCCACCACTGTCATTGCATGTGTGTTCTTTCCACAAACCACACATGGATCAACAAGTGGTCATTGCATGTGTTCTTTTCACAAACCACATATGGATCCATTAGAGTCATTGCATGTGTGTTCTTATACTAAAACTAGCACTAGAGTCATTGCATGTGTGTTCTTTCCACAAACCACACATGGATCAACAAGTGGTCATTGCATGTGTGTTCTTTCCACAAACCACATATGGATCCATTAGAGTCATTGCATGTGTGTTCTTTTAACAGACTACATATGGATCAACCAGTGGTCATTGCAAGTGTGTTCTTTTCACAAACCACATGTGAACCCACTAGAGTCATTGCATGTGTGTTCTTATACTAAAACCAACACTAGAGTCATTGCATCTATGTTATTTCCACAAACCACACATGGATCAACCACTAGAGTCATTGCATGTGTGTTCTTTGCACAAACCACACATGGATCAACCAGTGTCATTGCATGTGTGTTCTTTCCATAAACTACATATGGATCAACCAGTGGTCATTGCATGTGTGTTCTTTTCACAAACCACACATGGATTAACCACTGTCATTTCATGTGTGTTATTTCCATAACCCACACATGGATGAACCACTAGAGTCATTGCATGTGTGTTATTTCCACAAACCACACATGGATCAACAACTAGAGTCATTGCATGTGTGTTCTTTCCACAAACCATACATGGATTAACCACTAGAGTCAGTGCATGTGTGTTCTATCCACAAACCAAACATGGATCAACCAGAGTCATTGCATGTGTGTTATTTCCACAAACCACACATGGATCCACAACTGTCATTGCATGTGTGTTCTTTCCACAAACCACACATGGATCAACAAGTGGTCATTGCACGTATGTTCTTTTCAGAAACCACATATGGATCCATTAGAGTCATTGCATGTGTGTTCTTATACTAAAACTAGCACTAGAGTCATTGCATGTGTGTTCTTTCCACAAACCACTTATGGATCCACTAGTGTTCATTGCATGTGTGTTCTTTTCACAAACAACATATGGATCCACCAGTGGTCACTGTATGTGTGTTCTTTCCACAAACCACTTATGGATCAATCAGTGGTCATTGCATGTGTGTTCTTTCCACAAACCACTTATGGATCAACTAGTGGCCATTGCATGTGTGTTCTTTCCACAAACCACATATGGATCAACCAGTGGTCATTGCATGTGTGTTCTTTTCACAAAGTACATATTTGTCAACCAGTGGTTATTGCAAGTGTGTTCTTTTCACAAACCACATGTGAACCCACTAGAGTCATTGCATGTGTGTTCTTATACTAAAACCAACACTAGAGTCATTGCATCTGTGTTATTTCCACAAACCACACATGGATCAACCACTAGAGTCATTGCATGTGTGTTCTTTGCACAAACCACACATGGATCAACCAGTGTCATTGCATGTGTGTTCTTTCCACAAACCACATATGGATCAACCAGTGGTCATTGCATGTGTGTTCTTTTCACAAACCACACATGGATCAACCACTGTCATTGCATGTGTGTTATTTCCATAAACCACACATGGATGAACCAATAGAGTCATTGCATGTGTGTTATTTCCACAAACCACACATGGATCAACCACTAGAGTCATTGCATGTGTGTTCTTTCCACAAACCACACATGGATTTACCACTAGAGTCAGTGCATGTGTGTTCTTTCCACAAACCACACATGGATCAACCAGAGTCATTGCATGTGTGTTCTTTCCACAAACCACACATGGATCCACAACTATCATTGCATGTGTGTTCTTTCCACAAACCACACATGGATCAACAAGTGGTCATTGCATGTGTGTTCTTTTCAGAAACCACATATGGATCCATTAGAGTCATTGCATGTGTGTTCTTATACTAAAACTAGCACTAGAGTCATTGCATGTGTGTTCTTTCCACAAACCACTTATGGATCAACTAGTGGCCATTGCATGTGTGTTCTTTCCACAAACCACTTATGAATCAACCAGGCATTGGATGTGTGTTCTTTCACAAACTACATGTGGACCCACTAGAGTCATTGCATGTGTGTTCTTAAACTAACTAGCACTAGAGTCATTGCATGTATGTTCTTATACTAAAACTAGCACTAGAGTCATTGCATGTGTGTTCTTTTCACAAACCACACATGGATCAACCAGTGGTCATTGCATGTCTGTTCTTTTTCCACAAACCACATATGGATCAACCAGTGGTCATTGCCTGTGTGTTCTATCTATAAACCACAGAGGGATCAACCGGTGTCATTGCAGGTGTGTTCTTTCCACAAACCACATATGGATCAACCTGTGGTCATTGCATGTGTGTTCTTTTCACAAACCACATATGGATCAACCAGTGGTCATTGCATGTGTGTTCTTTTCACAAACCACATGTGAACCCACTAGAGTCATTGCATGTGTGTTCTTATACTAAAACCAACACTAGAGTCATTGCATGTGTTATTTCCACAAACCACACATGGATCAACCACTAGAGTCATTGCATGTGTGTTCTTTGCACAAACCACACATGGATCAACCAGTGTCATTGCATGTGTGTTCTTTCCACAAACCACATATGGATCAACCAATGGTTATTCCATGTGTGTTATTTTCACAATCCACACATGGATCAACCACTGTCATTGCATGTGTGTTATTTCCACAAACCAGACATGGATGAACCTCTAGAGTCATTGCATGTGTGTTATTTCCACAAACCAGATATGGATCAACCACTAGAGTCATTGCATGTGTGTTCTTTCCACAAACCACACATGGATCAACCACTAGAGTCATTGCATGTGTGTTCTTTCTACAAACCACACATGGATCAACCAGTGGAATTGCATGTGTCTTCTTTCCACCAACCACATATGAATCAAGCAGTGGTCATTGCATGTGTGTTATTTTCCACAAACCACTTATGGATCCATTAGAGTCATTGCATGTGTGTTATTTCCACAAACCACACATGGATCAACCACTAGAGTCATTGCATGTGTGTTATTTCTACAAACCACACATGGATAAACCAGTGTCATTGCATGTGTATTGTTTCCACAAACCACACATGGATCAACAAGTCGTCATTGCACGTGTTTTCTTATACTATAACCAGCACTAGAGTCATTGCATGTGTGTTCTTTCCACAAACCACTTATGTATCCACCAGTGTTCATTGCATGTATGTTCTTTCCACAAACCACTTATGGATCAACCAGGTCATTGCATGTGTGTTCTTTCCACAAACCACACATGGATAAACCGTGGCATTCCATGTGTATTCTTTCACAAACCACATGGACCCACTAGTGTCATTGCATGTGTGTTCTTATACTAACCCCATCACTAGAGTCATTGCATGTGCGTTCTTTTCACAAACCACATATGGATCAACCACTATCATTGCATGTGTGTTATTTCCACAAACCACACATGGATCAACCACTAGAGTCATTGCATGTGTGTTATTTCCACAAACCACACATGGATCAACCACTAGTCATTGCATGTGTGTTCTTTCCACAAACCACACATGGATCCACCACTGTCATTGCATGTGTGTTCTTTCCACAAACCACACATGGATTAACAAGTGGTCATTGCATGTGTGTTCTTTTCACAAACCACATATGGATCCATTAGAGTCATTGCATGTGTGTTCTTATACTAAAACTAGCACTAGAGTCATTGCATGTGTGTTCTTTCCACAAACCACACATGGATCAAGCAGTGTTCATTGCATGTGTTCTTTTCACAAACAACATATCGATCCACCGGGTCATGCATGTGTGTTCTTTTCACGAACCATATATGGATCAACCAGTGGTCATTGCATGTGTGTTCTTTTCCACAAACCACAGATGGATCAACCAGAGGTCATTGCATGTGAGTTCTTTCCACAAACCACACATGGATTAACCAGTGGTCATTGCATGTGTGTTCTTTTACACAAACCACACATGTATCAAGGAGTGTCATTGCATGTGTGTTCTTTCCACAAACCACATATGGATCAACCAGAGGTCATTGCATGTGTGTTCTTTTCACAAACCACACATGGATCAACCACTGTCATTGCATGTGTGTTATTTCCACAAACCACACATGGATCAACCACTAGAGTCATTGCATGTGTGTTATTTGCACAAACCACACATGGATCAACCACTAGAGTCATTGCATATGTGTTCTTTCCACAAACCACACATGGATCCACCACTGTCATTGCATGTGTGTTCTTTCCACAAACCACACATGGATCAACAAGTGGTCATTGCATGTGTGTTCTTTTCACAAACCACATATGGATCCATTAGAGTCATTGCATGTGCGTTCTTATACTAAAACTAGCACTAGAGTCATTGCATTTGTGTTCTTTCCACAAACCACACATGGATCAACAAGTGGTCATTGCATGTGTGTTCTTTTCAGAAACCACATATGGATCCATTAGAGTCATTGCATGTGTGTTCTTATACTAAAACTAGCACTAGAGTCATTGCATGTGTGTTCTTTCCACAAACCACTTATGGATCCACCAGTGTTCATTGCATGTGTGTTCTTTTCACAAACAACATATGGATCCACCAGTGGTCACTGTATGTGTGTTCTTTCCACAAACCACTTATGGATCAATCAGTGGTCATTGCATGTATATTCTTTCCACAAACCACTTATGGATCAACTAGTGGCCATTGCATGTGTGTTCTTTCCACAAACCACATGTGAACCCACTAGAGTCATTGCATGTGTATTCTTATACTAAAACCAACACTAGAGTCATTGCATGTGTGTTATTTCCACAAACCACACATGGATCAACCACTAGAGTCATTGCATGTGTGTTCTTTGCAGAAACCACACATGGATCAACCAGTGGTCATTGCATGTGTGTTATTTTCCACAAACCACACTGACGAAGAAGTGTCATTGCATGTGTGTTATTTACACAAACCACATATGGATCAACCAGTGGTCATTGCATGTGTGTTCTTTTCACAAACCACACATGGATCAACCACTGTCATTGCATGTGTGTTATTTCCACAAACCACACATGGATCAACCACTAGAGTCATTGCATGAGTGTTATTTCCACAAACCACACATGGATCAACCACTAGAGTCATTGCATATGTGTTCTTTCCACAAACCACACATGGATCCACCACTGTCATTGCATGTGTGTTCTTTCCACAAACCACACATGGATCAACAAGTGGTCATTGCATGTGTGTTCTTTTCACAAACCACATATGGATCCATTAGAGTCATTGCATGTGTGTTCTTATACTAAAACTAGCACTAGAGTCATTGCATGTGTGTTCTTTCCACAAACCACACATGGATCAACAAGTGGTCATTGCATGTGTGTTCTTTCCACAAACCACATATGGATCCATTAGAGTCATTGCATGTGTGTTCTTTACACAGACAAAAAATGGATCAACCAGTGGTCATTGCAAGTGTGTTCTTTTCACAAACCACATGTGAACCCACTAGAGTCATTGCATGTGTGTTCTTATACTAAAACCAACACTAGAGTCATTGCATCTATGTTATTTCCACAAACCACACATGGATCAACCACTAGAGTCATTGCATGTGTGTTCTTTGCACAAACCACACATGGATCAACCAGTGTCATTGCATGTGTGTTCTTTCCATAAACTACATATGGATCAACCAGTGGGCATTGCGTGTGTGTTCTTTCACAAACCACACATGGATTAACCACTGTCATTTCATGTGTGTTATTTCCATAACCACACATGGATGAACCACTAGAGTCATTGCATGTGTGTTATTTCACAAACCACACATGGATCAACAACTAGAGTCATTGCATGTGTGTTCTTTCCACAAACCATACATGGATTAACCACTAGAGTCAGTGCATGTGTGTTCTATCCACAAACCAAACATGGATCAACCAGAGTCATTGCATGTGTGTTATTTCCACAAACCACACATGGATCCACAACTGTCATTGCATGTGTGTTGTATCAACAAACCACATGGATCAACAAGTGGTCATTGCACGTATGTTCTTTTCGAAACCACATATGGATCCATTAGAGTCATTGCATGTGTGTTCTTATACTAAAACTAGCACTAGAGTCATTGCATGTGTTCTTTCCACAAACCACTTATGGATCCACTAGTGTTCATTGCATGTGTGTTCTTTTCACAAACAACATATGGATCCACCAAAGGTCACTATGTGTGTTCTTTCCACAAACCACTTATGGATCAATCAGTGGTCACTACATGTGTGTTCTTTCCACAAACCACTTATGGATCAACTAGTGGCCATTGCATGTGTGTTCTTTCCACAAACCACATATGGATCAACCAGTGGTCATTGCATGTGTGTTCTTTTCACAAAGTACATATTTGTCAACCAGTGGTTATTGCAAGTGTGTTCTTTTCACAAACCACATGTGAACCCACTAGAGTCATTGCATGTGTGTTCTTATACTAAAACCAACACTAGAGTCATTGCATCTGTGTTATTTCCACAAACCACACATGGATCAACCACTAGAGTCATTGCATGTGTGTTCTTTACAACAACCCAACATGGATCAACCAAAGGGGTCATTGCATGTGTGTTCTTTCCACAAACCACATATGGATCAACCAGTGGTCATTGCATGTGTGTTCTTTTCACAAACCACACATGGATCAACCACTGTCATTGCATGTGTGTTATTTCCATAAACCACACATGGATGAACCAATAGAGTCATTGCATGTGTGTTATTTCCACAAACCACACATGGATCAACCACTAGAGTCATTGCATGTGTGTTCTTTCCACAAACCACACATGGATTTACCACTAGAGTCAGTGCATGTGTGTTCTTTCCACAAACCACACATGGATCAACCAGAGTCATTGCATGTGTGTTCTTTCCACAAACCACACATGGATCCACAACTGTCATTGCATGTGTGTTCTTTCCACAAACCACACATGGATCAACAAGTGGTCATTGCATGTGTGTTCTTTTCAGAAACCACATATGGATCCATTAGAGTCATTGCATGTGTGTTCTTATACTAAAACTAGCACTAGAGTCATTGCATGTGTGTTCTTTCCACAAACCACTTATGGATCAACTAGTGGCCATTGCATGTGTGTTCTTTCCACAAACCACTTATGAATCAACCAGAGGCATTGCATGTGTGTTCTTTTCACAAACTACATGTGGACCCACTAGAGTCATTGCATGTGTGTTCTTAAACTAACTAGCACTAGAGTCATTGCATGTATGTTCTTATACTAAAACTAGCACTAGAGTCATTGCATGTGTGTTCTTTTCACAAACCACACATGGATCAACCAGTGGTCATTGCATGTCTGTTCTTTTCCACAAACCACATATGGATCAACCAGTGGTCATTGCATGTGTGTTCTTTCCACAAACCACACATGGATCAAGCAGTGTCATTGCATGTGTGTTCTTTCCACAAACCACATATGGATCAACCTGTGGTCATTGCATGTGTGTTCTTTTCACAAACCACATATGGATCAACCAGTGGTCATTGCATGTGTGTTCTTTTCACAAACCACATGTGAACCCACTAGAGTCATTGCATGTGTGTTCTTATACTAAAACCAACACTAGAGTCATTGCATATGTGTTATTTCCACAAACCACACATGGATCAACCACTAGAGTCATTGCATGTGTGTTCTTTGCACAAACCACACATGGATCAACCAGTGTCATTGCATGTGTGTTCTTTCCACAAACCACATATGGATCAACCAATGGTTATTCCATGTGTGTTATTTTCACAATCCACACATGGATCAACCACTGTCATTGCATGTGTGTTATTTCCACAAACCAGACATGGATGAACCTCTAGAGTCATTGCATGTGTGTTATTTCCACAAACCAGATATGGATCAACCACTAGAGTCATTGCATGTGTGTTCTTTCCACAAACCACACATGGATCAACCACTAGAGTCATTGCATGTGTGTTCTTTCTACAAACCACACATGGATCAACCAGTGGAATTGCATGTGTCTTCTTTCCACCAACCACATATGAATCAAGCAGTGGTCATTGCATGTGTGTTATTTTCCACAAACCACTTATGGATCCATTAGAGTCATTGCATGTGTGTTATTTCCACAATCCACACATGGATCAACCACTAGAGTCATTGCATGTGTGTTATTTCTACAAACCACACATGGATAAACCAGTGTCATTGCATGTGTATTGTTTCCACAAACCACACATGGATCAACAAGTCGTCATTGCACGTGTTTTCTTATACTATAACCAGCACTAGAGTCATTGCATGTGTGTTCTTTCCACAAACCACTTATGTATCCACCAGTGTTCATTGCATGTATGTTCTTTCCACAAACCACTTATGGATCAACCAGTGGTCATTGCATGTGTGTTCTTTTCCACAAACCACACATGGATAAACCGGTGGCATTCCATGTGTATTCTTTTCACAAACCACATGTGGACCCACTAGAGTCATTGCATGTGTGTTCTTATACTAAAACCATCACTAGAGTCATTGCATGTGCGTTCTTTTCACAAACCACATATGGATCAACCACTATCATTGCATGTGTGTTATTTCCACAAACCACACATGGATCAACCACTAGAGTCATTGCATGTGTGTTATTTCCACAAACCACACATGGATCAACCACTAGTCATTGCATGTGTGTTCTTTCCACAAACCACACATGGATCCACCACTGTCATTGCATGTGTGTTCTTTCCACAAACCACACATGGATTAACAAGTGGTCATTGCATGTGTGTTCTTTTCACAAACCACATATGGATCCATTAGAGTCATTGCATGTGTGTTCTTATACTAAAACTAGCACTAGAGTCATTGCATGTGTGTTCTTTCCACAAACCACACATGGATCAAGCAGTGTTCATTGCATGTGTGTTCTTTTCACAAACAACATATCGATCCACCAGTGGTCACTGCATGTGTGTTCTTTTCACGAACCATATATGGATCAACCAGTGGTCATTGCATGTGTGTTCTTTTCCACAAACCACATATGGATCAACCAGAGGTCATTGCATGTGTGTTCTTTCCACAAACCACACATGGATTAACCAGTGGTCATTGCATGTGTGTTCTTTTACACAAACCACACATGTATCAAGGAGTGTCATTGCATGTGTGTTCTTTCCACAAACCACATATGGATCAACCAGAGGTCATTGCATGTGTGTTCTTTTCACAAACCACACATGGATCAACCACTGTCATTGCATGTGTGTTATTTCCACAAACCACACATGGATCAACCACTAGAGTCATTGCATGTGTGTTATTTGCACAAACCACACATGGATCAACCACTAGAGTCATTGCATATGTGTTCTTTCCACAAACCACACATGGATCCACCACTGTCATTGCATGTGTGTTCTTTCCACAAACCACACATGGATCAACAAGTGGTCATTGCATGTGTGTTCTTTTCACAAACCACATATGGATCCATTAGAGTCATTGCATGTGCGTTCTTATACTAAAACTAGCACTAGAGTCATTGCATCTGTGTTCTTTCTAGAAACCACACATGGATCAACAAGTGGTCATTGCATGTGTGTTCTTTTCAGAAACCACATATGGATCCATTAGAGTCATTGCATGTGTGTTCTTATACTAAAACTAGCACTAGAGTCATTGCATGTGTGTTCTTTCCACAAACCACTTATGGATCCACCAGTGTTCATTGCATGTGTGTTCTTTTCACAAACAACATATGGATCCACCAGTGGTCACTGTATGTGTGTTCTTTCCACAAACCACTTATGGATCAATCAGTGGTCATTGCATGTATATTCTTTCCACAAACCACTTATGGATCAACTAGTGGCCATTGCATGTGTGTTCTTTCCACAAACCACATGTGAACCCACTAGAGTCATTGCATGTGTATTCTTATACTAAAACCAACACTAGAGTCATTGCATGTGTGTTATTTCCACAAACCACACATGGATCAACCACTAGAGTCATTGCATGTGTGTTCTTTGCAGAAACCACACATGGATCAACCAGTGGTCATTGCATGTGTGTTCTTTTCCACAAACCACACACGGACGAAGAAGTGTCATTGCATGTGTGTTATTTACACAAACCACATATGGATCAACCAGTGGTCATTGCATGTGTGTTCTTTTCACAAACCACACATGGATCAACCACTGTCATTGCATGTGTGTTATTTCCACAAACCACACATGGATCAACCACTAGAGTCATTGCATGAGTGTTATTTCCACAAACCACACATGGATCAACCACTAGAGTCATTGCATATGTGTTCTTTCCACAAACCACACATGGATCCACCACTGTCATTGCATGTGTGTTCTTTCCACAAACCACACATGGATCAACAAGTGGTCATTGCATGTGTGTTCTTTTCACAAACCACATATGGATCCATTAGAGTCATTGCATGTGTGTTCTTATACTAAAACTAGCACTAGAGTCATTGCATGTGTGTTCTTTCCACAAACCACACATGGATCAACAAGTGGTCATTGCATGTGTGTTCTTTCCACAAACCACATATGGATCCATTAGAGTCATTGCATGTGTGTTCTTTTAACAGACTACATATGGATCAACCAGTGGTCATTGCAAGTGTGTTCTTTTCACAAACCACATGTGAACCCACTAGAGTCATTGCATGTGTGTTCTTATACTAAAACCAACACTAGAGTCATTGCATCTATGTTATTTCCACAAACCACACATGGATCAACCACTAGAGTCATTGCATGTGTGTTCTTTGCACAAACCACACATGGATCAACCAGTGTCATTGCATGTGTGTTCTTTCCATAAACTACATATGGATCAACCAGTGGTCATTGCATGTGTGTTCTTTTCACAAACCACACATGGATTAACCACTGTCATTTCATGTGTGTTATTTCCATAACCCACACATGGATGAACCACTAGAGTCATTGCATGTGTGTTATTTCCACAAACCACACATGGATCAACCACTAGAGTCATTGCATGTGTGTTCTTTGCACAAACCACACATGGATCAACCAGTGTCATTGCATGTGTGTTCTTTCCACAAACCACATATGGATCAACTAGTGGTCATTGCATGTGTGTTCTTTTCACAAAACCACACATGGATCAACCACTGTCATTGCATGTGTGTTATTTCCACAAGGATGAACCACTAGAGTCATTGCATGTGTGTTATTTCCACAAACCACACATGGATCAACCATTAGAGTCATTGCATGGGTATTCTTTACACAAACCACACATGGATTAACCACTAGAGTCAGTGCATGTTTGTTCTTTCCACAAACCACACATGGATCCACCACTGTCATTGCATGTGTGTTGTTTCCACAAACCACACATGGATCAACAAGTGGTCATTGCATGTGTGTTCTTTTCGGAACCCACATATGGATACATTAGAGTCATTGCATGTGTGTTCTTATACTAAAACTAGCACTAGAGTCATTGCATGTGTGTTCTTTCCACAAACCACTTATGGATCCACCAGTGTTCATTGCATGCGTGTTCTTTTCACAAACAACATATGGATCCACCAGTGGTCACTACATGAGTGTTCTTTCCACAAACCACTTATGGATCAATCAGTGGTCATTGCATGTGTGTTCTTTCCACAAACCACTTATGGATCAACTAGTGGACATTACATTTGTGTTCTTTCCATAAACCACTTATGGACCAACCATTGGCATTGCATGTGTGTTTTTTTCAAAAACTACATGTGGACCCACTAGAGTCATTGCATGTGTGTTCTTTTCACAAACCACACATGGATCAACCATTGGTCATTGCATGTGTGTTCTTTTCAACAAACCACATATGGATCAACTAGTGGTCATTGCATGTGTGTTCTTTTCCCAAACCACACATGGATCAACCAGTGGTCATTGCAAGTGTGTTCTTTCCACAAATCACAGATTTATCAAGATTTGTAATTGCATGTGTGTTCTTTCCACAAACCACATATGGATCAACCAGTGGTCATTGCATGTGTGTTCTTTTCACAAACCACATATGGATCAACCAGTGGTCATTGCAAGTTTGTTCTTTTCACAAACCACATGTGAACCCACTAGAGTCATTGCATGTGTATTCTTATACTAAAACCAACACTAGACTCATTGCATGTGTGTTATTTCCACAAACCACACATGGATCAACCACTAGAGTCATTGCATGTGTGTTCTTCGCACAAACCACACATGGATCAACCAGTGGTCATTGCATGTGTGTTCTTTTCCACAAACCACACATGGATCAAGAAGTGTCATTGCATGTGTGTTCTTTCCACAAACCACATATGGGTCAACCAGTGGTCATTGCATGTGTGTTATTTTCACAAACCACACATGGATCAACCACTGTCATTGCATGTGTGTTATTTCCACAAAGCACACATGGATCAACCACTAGAGTCATTGCATATGTGTTCTTTCCATAAACCACACATGGATCCACCACTGTTATTGCATGTGTGTTCTTTCCACAAACCACACATGGATCAACCAGAGTCATTGCATGTGTGTTCTTTCCACAAACCACACATGGATTAACCAGTGGTCATTGCATGTGTGTTCTTTTACACAAACCACACATGTATCAAGGAGTGTCATTGCATGTGTGTTCTTTCCACAAACCACATATGGATCAACCAGAGGTCATTGCATGTGTGTTCTTTTCACAAACCACACATGGATCAACCACTGTCATTGCATGTGTGTTATTTCCACAAACCACACATGGATCAACCACTAGAGTCATTGCATGTGTGTTATTTGCACAAACCACACATGGATCAACCACTAGAGTCATTGCATATGTGTTCTTTCCACAAACCACACATGGATCCACCACTGTCATTGCATGTGTGTTCTTTCCACAAACCACACATGGATCAACAAGTGGTCATTGCATGTGTGTTCTTTTCACAAACCACATATGGATCCATTAGAGTCATTGCATGTGCGTTCTTATACTAAAACTAGCACTAGAGTCATTGCATCTGTGTTCTTTCCAGAAACCACACATGGATCAACAAGTGGTCATTGCATGTGTGTTCTTTTCAGAAACCACATATGGATCCATTAGAGTCATTGCATGTGTGTTCTTATACTAAAACTAGCACTAGAGTCATTGCATGTGTGTTCTTTCCACAAACCACTTATGGATCCACCAGTGTTCATTGCATGTGTGTTCTTTTCACAAACAACATATGGATCCACCAGTGGTCACTGTATGTGTGTTCTTTCCACAAACCACTTATGGATCAATCAGTGGTCATTGCATGTATATTCTTTCCACAAACCACTTATGGATCAAATAGTGGCCATTGCATGTGTGTTCTTTCCACAAACCACATGTGAACCCACTAGAGTCATTGCATGTGTATTCTTATACTAAAACCAACACTAGAGTCATTGCATGTGTGTTATTTCCACAAACCACACATGGATCAACCACTAGAGTCATTGCATGTGTGTTCTTTGCAGAAACCACACATGGATCAACCAGTGGTCATTGCATGTGTGTTCTTTTCCACAAACCACACACGGACGAAGAAGTGTCATTGCATGTGTGTTATTTACACAAACCACATATGGATCAACCAGTGGTCATTGCATGTGTGTTCTTTCCACAAACCACATGGAACAACCCCGGTCATTGCATGTGTGTTATTTCCACAAACCACACATGGATCAACCAGTAGAGTCATTGCATGTGTGTTCTTTCCACAAACCACACATGGATCAACCACTAGAGTCATTGCATATGTGTTCTTTCCACAAACCACCTATGGATCCACCACTGTCATTGCATGTGTGTTCTTTCCACAAACCACACATGGATCAACAAGTGGTCATTGCATGTGTGTTCTTTTCACAAACCACATATGGATCCATTAGAGTCATTGCATGTGTGTTCTTATACTAAAACTAGCACTAGAGTCATTGCATGTGTGTTCTTTCCACAAACCACAAATGGATCAACAAGTGGTCATTGCATGTGTGTTCTTTACACAAACCACATATGGATCCATTAGAGTCCTTGCATGTGTGTTCTTTTAAAAGACGACATATGGATCAACCAGTGGTCATTGCAAGTGTGTTCTTTTCACAAACCACATGTGAACCCACTAGAGTCATTGCATGTGTGTTCTTATACTAAAACCAACACTAGAGTCATTGCATCTATGTTATTTCCACAAACCACACATGGATCAACCACTAGAGTCATTGCATGTGTGTTCTTTGCACAAACCACACATGGATCAACCAGTGTCATTGCATGTGTGTTCTTTCCATAAACTACATATGGATCAACCAGTGGTCATTGCATGTGTGTTCTTTTCACAAACCACACATGGATTAACCACTGTCATTTCATGTGTGTTATTTCCATAACCCACACATGGATGAACCACTAGAGTCATTGCATGTGTGTTATTTCCACAAACCACACATGGATCAACCACTAGAGTCATTGCATGTGTGTTCTTTGCACAAACCACACATGGATCAACCAGTGTCATTGCATGTGTGTTCTTTCCACAAACCACATATGGATCAACTAGTGGTCATTGCATGTGTGTTCTTTTCACAAAACCACACATGGATCAACCACTGTCATTGCATGTGTGTTATTTCCACAAGGATGAACCACTAGAGTCATTGCATGTGTGTTATTTCCACAAACCACACATGGATCAACCATTAGAGTCATTGCATGGGTATTCTTTACACAAACCACACATGGATTAACCACTAGAGTCAGTGCATGTTTGTTCTTTCCACAAACCACACATGGATCCACCACTGTCATTGCATGTGTGTTGTTTCCACAAACCACACATGGATCAACAAGTGGTCATTGCATGTGTGTTCTTTTCGGAACCCACATATGGATACATTAGAGTCATTGCATGTGTGTTCTTATACTAAAACTAGCACTAGAGTCATTGCATGTGTGTTCTTTCCACAAACCACTTATGGATCCACCAGTGTTCATTGCATGCGTGTTCTTTTCACAAACAACATATGGATCCACCAGTGGTCACTACATGAGTGTTCTTTCCACAAACCACTTATGGATCAATCAGTGGTCATTGCATGTGTGTTCTTTCCACAAACCACTTATGGATCAACTAGTGGACATTACATTTGTGTTCTTTCCATAAACCACTTATGGACCAACCATTGGCATTGCATGTGTTTTTTTTTCAAAAACTACATGTGGACCCACTAGAGTCATTGCATGTGTGTTCTTTTCACAAACCACACATGGATCAACCATTGGTCATTGCATGTGTGTTCTTTTCAACAAACCACATATGGATCAACTAGTGGTCATTGCATGTGTGTTCTTTTCGCAAACCACACATGGATCAACCAGTGGTCATTGCATGTGTGTTCTTTTCCACAAACCACACATAGATCAAGAAGTGTCATTGCATGTGTGTTCTTTCCACAAACCACATATGGATCAACCAGTGGTCATTGCATGTGTGTTCTTTTCACAAACCACATATGGATCAACCAGTGGTCATTGCAAGTTTGTTCTTTTCACAAACCACATGTGAACCCACTAGAGTCATTGCATGTGTATTCTTATACTAAAACCAACACTAGACTCATTGCATGTGTGTTATTTCCACAAACCACACATGGATCAACCACTAGAGTCATTGCATGTGTGTTCTTCGCACAAACCACACATGGATCAACCAGTGGTCATTGCATGTGTGTTCTTTTCCACAAACCACACATGGATCAAGAAGTGTCATTGCATGTGTGTTCTTTCCACAAACCACATATGGGTCAACCAGTGGTCATTGCATGTGTGTTATTTTCACAAACCACACATGGATCAACCACTGTCATTGCATGTGTGTTATTTCCACAAAGCACACATGGATCAACCACTAGAGTCATTGCATATGTGTTCTTTCCATAAACCACACATGGATCCACCACTGTTATTGCATGTGTGTTCTTTCCACAAACCACACATGGATCAACAAGTGGTCATTGCATGTGTGTTCTTTTCACAAACCACATATGGATCCATTAGAGTCATTGCATGTGTGTTCTTATACTAAAAGTAGCACTAGAGTAATTGCATGTGTGTTCTTTCCACAAACCACACATGGATCAACAAGTGGTCATTGCATGTGTGTTCTTTTCAAAAACCACATATGGATCCATTAGAGTCATTGCATGTGTGTTCTTTTCACAAACCACACATGGATCAACCACTATCATTGCATGTGTGTTATTTCCACAACCCACACATGGATGAACCACTAGAATCATTGCATGTGTGTTATTTCCACAAACCACACATGGATCAACCATTAGAGTCATTGCATGTGTGTTCTTTCCACAAACCACACATGGATTAACCACTAGAGTCAGTGCATGTGTGTTCTTTCCACAAACCACACATGGATCAACTAGAGTCATTGCATGTGTGTTCTTTCCACAAACCACACATGGATCCACAACTGTCATTGCATGTGTGTTCTTTCCACAAACCACACATGGATCAACAAGTGGTCATTGCATGTATATTCTTTTCAGAAACCACATATGGATCCATTAGAGTCATTGCATGTGTGTTCTTATACTAAAACTAGCACTAGAGTCATTGCATGTGTGTTCTTTCCACAAACCACTTATGGATCCACCAGTGTTCATTGCATGTGTGTTCTTTTCACAAACAACATATGGATCCACCAGTGGTCACTGTATGTGTGTTCTTTCCACAAACCACTTATGGATCAATCAGTGGTCATTGCATGTGTGTTCTTTCCACAAACCACTTATGGATCAACTAGTGGCCATTGCATGTGTGTTCTTTCCACAAACCACATGTGAACCCACTAGAGTCATTGCATGTGTATTCTTATACTAAAACCAACACTAGAGTCATTGCATGTGTGTTATTTCCACAAACCACACATGGATCAACCACTAGAGTCATTGCATGTGTGTTCTTTGCAGAAACCACACATGGATCAACCAGTGGTCATTGCATGTGTGTTCTTTTCCACAAACCACACACGGACGAAGAAGTGTCATTGCATGTGTGTTATTTACACAAACCACATATGGATCAACCAGTGGTCATTGCATGTGTGTTCTTTTCACAAACCACACATGGATCAACCACTGTCATTGCATGTGTGTTATTTCCACAAACCACACATGGATCAACCACTAGAGTCATTGCATGAGTGTTATTTCCACAAACCACACATGGATCAACCACTAGAGTCATTGCATATGTGTTCTTTCCACAAACCACACATGTATCCACCACTGTCATTGCTTGTGTGTTCTTTCCACAAACCACACATGGATCAACAAGTGGTCATTGCATGTGTGTTCTTTTCACAAACCACATATGGATCCATTAGAGTCATTGCATGTGTGTTCTTATACTAAAACTAGCACTAGAGTCATTGCATGTGTGTTCTTTCCACAAACCACACATGGATCAACAAGTGGTCATTGCATGTGTGTTCTTTCCACAAACCACATATGGATCCATTAGAGTCATTGCATGTGTGTTCTTTTAACAGACTACATATGGATCAACCAGTGGTCATTGCAAGTGTGTTCTTTTCACAAACCACATGTGAACCCACTAGAGTCATTGCATGTGTGTTCTTATACTAAAACCAACACTAGAGTCATTGGATCTATGTTATTTCCACAAACCACACATGGATCAACCACTAGAGTCATTGCATGTGTGTTCTTTGCACAAACCACACATGGATCAACCAGTGTCATTGCATGTGTGTTCTTTCCATAAACTACATATGGATCAACCAGTGGTCATTGCATGTGTGTTCTTTTCACAAACCACACATGGATTAACCACTGTCATTTCATGTGTGTTATTTCCATAACCCACACATGGATGAACCACTAGAGTCATTGCATGTGTGTTATTTCCACAAACCACACATGGATCAACAACTAGAGTCATTGCATGTGTGTTCTTTCCACAAACCATACATGGATTAACCACTAGAGTCAGTGCATGTGTGTTCTATCCACAAACCAAACATGGATCAACCAGAGTCATTGCATGTGTGTTATTTCCACAAACCACACATGGATCCACAACTGTCATTGCATGTGTGTTCTTTCCACAAACCACACATGGATCAACAAGTGGTCATTGCACGTATGTTCTTTCAAACCACATATGGATCCATTAGAGTCATTGCATGTGTGTTCTTATACTAAAACTAGCACTAGAGTCATTGCATGTGTGTTCTTTCCACAAACCACTTATGGATCCCCTAGTGTTCATTGCATGTGTGTTCTTTTCACAAACAACATATGGATCCACCAGTGGTCACTGTATGTGTGTTCTTTCCACAAACCACTTATGGATCAATCAGTGGTCATTGCATGTGTGTTCTTTCCACAAACCACTTATGGATCAACTAGTGGCCATTGCATGTGTGTTCTTTCCACAAACCACATATGGATCAACCAGTGGTCATTGCATGTGTGTTCTTTTCACAAACCACATGTGAACCCACTAGAGTCATTGCATGTGTGTTCTTATACTAAAACCAACACTAGAGTCATTGCATGTGTGTTCTTTTCACAAACCACACATGGATCAACCACTAGAGTCATTGCATGTGTGTTCTTTGCACAAACCACACATGGATCAACCAGTGGTCATTGCATGTGTGTTCTTTTCCACAAACCACACACGGACGAAGAAGTGTCATTGCATGTGTGTTATTTACACAAACCACATATGGATCAACCAGTGGTCATTGCATGTGTGTTCTTTTCACAAACCACACATGGATCAACCACTGTCATTGCATGTGTGTTATTTCCACAAACCACACATGGATCAACCACTAGAGTCATTGCATGAGTGTTATTTCCACAAACCACACATGGATCAACCACTAGAGTCATTGCATATGTGTTCTTTCCACAAACCACACATGGATCCACCACTGTCATTGCATGTGTGTTCTTTCCACAAACCACACATGGATCAACAAGTGGTCATTGCATGTGTGTTCTTTTCACAAACCACATATGGATCCATTAGAGTCATTGCATGTGTGTTCTTATACTAAAACTAGCACTAGAGTCATTGCATGTGTGTTCTTTCCACAAACCACACATGGATCAACAAGTGGTCATTGCATGTGTGTTCTTTCCACAAACCACATATGGATCCATTAGAGTCATTGCATGTGTGTTCTTTTAACAGACTACATATGGATCAACCAGTGGTCATTGCAAGTGTGTTCTTTTCACAAACCACATGTGAACCCACTAGAGTCATTGCATGTGTGTTCTTATACTAAAACCAACACTAGAGTCATTGGATCTATGTTATTTCCACAAACCACACATGGATCAACCACTAGAGTCATTGCATGTGTGTTCTTTGCACAAACCACACATGGATCAACCAGTGTCATTGCATGTGTGTTCTTTCCATAAACTACATATGGATCAACCAGTGGTCATTGCATGTGTGTTCTTTTCACAAACCACACATGGATTAACCACTGTCATTTCATGTGTGTTATTTCCATAACCCACACATGGATGAACCACTAGAGTCATTGCATGTGTGTTATTTCCACAAACCACACATGGATCAACAACTAGAGTCATTGCATGTGTGTTCTTTCCACAAACCATACATGGATTAACCACTAGAGTCAGTGCATGTGTGTTCTATCCACAAACCAAACATGGATCAACCAGAGTCATTGCATGTGTGTTATTTCCACAAACCACACATGGATCCACAACTGTCATTGCATGTGTGTTCTTTCCACAAACCACACATGGATCAACAAGTGGTCATTGCACGTATGTTCTTTTCAGAAACCACATATGGATCCATTAGAGTCATTGCATGTGTGTTCTTATACTAAAACTAGCACTAGAGTCATTGCATGTGTGTTCTTTCCACAAACCACTTATGGATCCACTAGTGTTCATTGCATGTGTGTTCTTTTCACAAACAACATATGGATCCACCAGTGGTCACTGTATGTGTGTTCTTTCCACAAACCACTTATGGATCAATCAGTGGTCATTGCATGTGTGTTCTTTCCACAAACCACTTATGGATCAACTAGTGGCCATTGCATGTGTGTTCTTTCCACAAACCACATATGGATCAACCAGTGGTCATTGCATGTGTGTTCTTTTCACAAACCACATGTGAACCCACTAGAGTCATTGCATGTGTGTTCTTATACTAAAACCAACACTAGAGTCATTGCATGTGTGTTCTTTTCACAAACCACACATGGATCAACCACTAGAGTCATTGCATGTGTGTTCTTTGCACAAACCACACATGGATCAACCAGTGTCTTTGCATGTGTGTTCTTTCCACAAACCACATATGGATCAACCAGTGGTCATTGCATGTGTGTTCTTTTCACAAACCACACATGGATCAACCACTGTCATTGCATGTGTGTTATTTCCACAAACCACACATGGATGAGCCAATAGAGTCATTGCATGTGTGTTATTTCCACAAACCACACATGGATCAACCACTAGAGTCATTGCATGTGTGTTCTTTCCACAAACCACACATGGATTTACCACTAGAGTCAGTGCATGTGTGTTCTTTCCACAAACCACACATGGATCAACCAGAGTCATTGCATGTGTGTTCTTTCCACAAACCACACATGGATCCACAACTGTCATTGCATGTGTGTTCTTTCCACAAACCACACATGGATCAACAAGTGGTCATTGCATGTGTGTTCTTTTCAGAAACCACATATGGATCCATTAGAGTCATTGCATGTGTGTTCTTATACTAAAACTAGCACTAGAGTCATTGCATGTGTGTTCTTTCCACAAACCACTTATGGATCAACTAGTGGCCATTGCATGTGTGTTCTTTCCACAAACCACTTATGAATCAACCAGAGGCATTGCATGTGTGTTCTTTTCACAAACTACATGTGGACCCACTAGAGTCATTGCATGTGTGTTCTTAAACTAACTAGCACTAGAGTCATTGCATGTATGTTCTTATACTAAAACTAGCACTAGAGTCATTGCATGTGTATTCTTTTCACAAACCACACATGGATCAACCAGTGGTCACTACATGTTGTTCTTTCCACAAACCACATATGGATCAACCAGTGGTCATTGCATGTGTGTTCTTTCCACAAACCACACATGGATCAAGCAGTGTCATTGCATGTGTGTTCTTTCCACAAACCACATATGGATCAACCTGTGGTCATTGCATGTGTGTTCTTTTCACAAACCACATATGGATCAACCAGTGGTCATTGCATGTGTGTTCTTTTCACAAACCACATGTGAACCCACTAGAGTCATTGCATGTGTGTTCTTATACTAAAACCAACACTAGAGTCATTGCATATGTGTTATTTCCACAAACCACACATGGATCAACCACTAGAGTCATTGCATGTGTGTTCTTTGCACAAACCACACATGGATCAACCAGTGTCATTGCATGTGTGTTCTTTCCACAAACCACATATGGATCAACCAATGGTTATTCCATGTGTGTTATTTTCACAATCAACACATGGATCAACCACTGTCATTGCATGTGGGTTATTTCCACAAACCAGACATGGATGAACCTCTAGAGTCATTGCATGTGTGTTATTTCCACAAACCAGATATGGATCAACCACTAGAGACATTGCATGTGTGTTCTTTCCACAAACCACACATGGATCAACCACTAGAGTCATTGCATGTGTGTTCTTTCTACAAACCACACATGGATCAACCAGTGGAATTGCATGTGTCTTCTTTCCACCAACCACATATGAATCAAGCAGTGGTCATTGCATGTGTGTTATTTTCCACAAACCACTTATGGATCCATTAGAGTCATTGCATGTGTGTTATTTCCATAAACCACACATGGATCAACCACTAGAGTCATTGCATGTGTGTTATTTCTACAAACCACACATGGATAAACCAGTGTCATTGCATGTGTATTGTTTCCACAAACCACACATGGATCAACAAGTCGTCATTGCACGTGTTTTCTTATACTATAACCAGCACTAGAGTCATTGCATGTGTGTTCTTTCCACAAACCACTTATGTATCCACCAGTGTTCATTGCATGTATGTTCTTTCCACAAACCACTTATGGATCAACCAGTGGTCATTGCATGTGTGTTCTTTTCCACAAACCACACATGGATAAACCGGTGGCATTCCATGTGTATTCTTTTCACAAACCACATGTGGACCCACTAGAGTCATTGCATGTGTGTTCTTATACTAAAACCATCACTAGAGTCATTGCATGTGCGTTCTTTTCACAAACCACATATGGATCAACCACTATCATTGCATGTGTGTTATTTCCACAAACCACACATGGATCAACCACTAGAGTCATTGCATGTGTGTTATTTCCACAAACCACACATGGATCAACCACTAGTCATTGCATGTGTGTTCTTTCCACAAACCACACATGGATCCACCACTGTCATTGCATGTGTGTTCTTTCCACAAACCACACATGGATTAACAAGTGGTCATTGCATGTGTGTTCTTTTCACAAACCACATATGGATCCATTAGAGTCATTGCATGTGTGTTCTTATACTAAAACTAGCACTAGAGTCATTGCATGTGTGTTCTTTCCACAAACCACACATGGATCAAGCAGTGTTCATTGCATGTGTGTTCTTTCCACAAACCACACATGGATCAAGCAGTGTTCATTGCATGTGTGTTCTTTTCACAAACAACATATCGATCCACCAGTGGTCACTGCATGTGTGTTCTTTTCACGAACCAAATATGGATCAACCAGTGGTCATTGCATGTGTGTTCTTTTCCACAAACCACATATGGATCAACCAGAGGTCATTGCATGTGTGTTCTTTCCACAAACCACACATGGATTAACCAGTGGTCATTGCATGTGTGTTCTTTTACACAAACCACACATGTATCAAGGAGTGTCATTGCATGTGTGTTCTTTCCACAAACCACATATGGATCAACCAGAGGTCATTGCATGTGTGTTCTTTTCACAAACCACACATGGATCAACCACTGTCATTGCATGTGTGTTATTTCCACAAACCACACATGGATCAACCACTAGAGTCATTGCATGTGTGTTATTTGCACAAACCACACATGGATCAACCACTAGAGGCATTGCATATGTGTTCTTTCCACAAACCACACATGGATCCACCACTGTCATTGCATGTGTGTTCTTTCCACAAACCACACATGGATCAACAAGTGGTCATTGCATGTGTGTTCTTTTCACAAACCACATATGGATCCATTAGAGTCATTGCATGTGCGTTCTTATACTAAAACTAGCACTAGAGTCATTGCATCTGTGTTCTTTCCAGAAACCACACATGGATCAACAAGTGGTCATTGCATGTGTGTTCTTTTCAGAAACCACATATGGATCCATTAGAGTCATTGCATGTGTGTTCTTATACTAAAACTAGCACTAG
Organism: Avena insularis; assembly: GCA_023614405.1. Taxonomy (NCBI): domain Eukaryota; kingdom Viridiplantae; phylum Streptophyta; class Magnoliopsida; order Poales; family Poaceae; genus Avena; species Avena insularis. The sequence continues at coordinate 55,710 of JAJUPC010000238.1, forward strand.
AGTCATTGCATGTGTGTTCTTTCCACAAACCACTTATGGATCCACCAGTGTTCATTGCATGTGTGTTCTTTTCACAAACAACATATGGATCCACCAGTGGTCACTGTATGTGTGTTCTTTCCACAAACCACTTATGGATCAATCAGTGGTCATTGCATGTGTGTTCTTTCCACAAACCACTTATGGATCAACTAGTGTCCATTGCATGTGTGTTCTTTCCACAAACCACATGTGAACCCACTAGTGTCATTGCATGTGTATTCTTATACTAAAACCAACACTAGAGTCATTGCATGCGTGATATTTCCACAAACCACACATGGATCAACCACTAGAGTCATTGCATGTGTGTTCTTTGCACAAACCACACATGGATCAACCAGTGGTCATTGCATGTGTGTTCTTTTCCACAAACCACACACAGATGAAGAAGTGTCATTGCATGTGTGTTCTTTCCACAAACCACATATGGATCAACCAGTGGTCATTTCATGTGTGTTATTTTCACAAACCACACATGGATCAACCACTGTCATTGCATGTGTGTTATTTCCACAAACCACACATGGATCAACCACTAGAGTCAGTGCATGTGTGTTATTTCCACTAACCACACATGGATCAACCACTAGAGTCATTGCATATGTGTTGTTTCCACAAACCACACATGGATCCACCACTGTCATTGCATGTGTGTTCTTTCCACAAACCACACATGGATCAACAAGTGGTCATTGCATGTGTGTTCTTTTCACAAACCACATATGGATCCATTAGAGTCATTGCATGTGTGTTCTTATACTAAAACTAGCACTAGAGTCATTGCATGTGTGTTCTTTCCACAAACCTCACATGGATCAACAAGTGGTCATTGCATGTGTGTTCTTTCCACACACCACATATGGATCCATTAGAGTCATTGCATGTGTGTTCTTTTCACAGACTACATATGGATCAACCAGTGGTCATTGCAAGTGTGTTCTTTTCACAAACCACATGTGAACCCACTAGAGTCATTGCATGTGTGTTCTTATACTAAAACCAACACTAGAGTCATTGCATCTATGTTATTTCCACAAACCACACATGGATCAACCACTAGAGTCATTGCATGTGTGTACTTTGCACAAACCACACATGGATCAACCAGTGTCATTGCATGTGTGTTCTTTCCACAAACTACATATGGATCAACCAGTGGTCATTGCATGTGTGTTCTTTTCACAAACCACACATGGATTAACCACTGTCATTGCATGTGTGTTATTTCCACAACCCACACATGGATGAACCACTAGAGTCATTGCATGTGTGTTATTTCCACAAACCACACATGGATCAACCACTAGAGTCATTTCATGTGTGTTCTTTCCACAAACCATACATGGATTAACCACTAGAGTCAGTGCATGTGTGTTCTTTCCACAAACCAAACATGGATCAACCAGAGTCATTGCATGTGTGTTCTTTCCACAAACCACACATGGATCCACAACTGTCATTGCATGTGTGTTCTTTCCACAAACCACACATGGATCAACAAGTGGTCATTGCATGTATGTTCTTTTCAGAAACCACATATGGATCCATTAGAGTCAGTGCATGTGTGTTCTTATACTAAAACTAGCACTAGAGTCATTGCATGTGTGTTCTTTCCACAAACCACTTATGGATCCACTAGTGTTCATTGCATGTGTGTTCTTTTCACAAACAACATATGGATCCACCAGTGGTCACTGTATGTGTGTTCTTTCCACAAACCTGTAACATCCCAAAAAAATCATGTTTCAAAACTCATTCATATCATCCTTGCATCCTTCATTCATTTAGGGTTTTCTCAAAATCATTTAGAAGCATAAACTTAGGCTATGATTTCATGTGAGCAAATTCAACTCAATTGGTCATCACCTTTGAGATTGGATTGTTTAGGAACTTGTTTGCTTGCCCCCATTGTTGGAAAGATTAGGTGTAGCATTTGAACCCAAGTTCCCAATTTAGAAATATTTTCAAACCCTTTCTCAAACATTTACAAACTAGAGACAAAGTCTCTGTTTGTTTCAAAACCCAAGCTTGACCAAGCCTTGGAAGCTAACCACTTGGTGAATTGACTATTTTTGAAACCACAGTACCCTGCAAAAATCCCCAGAATTGTTTGAATTCAAAAGGATTTGAATTCATATCAAAATCATTCCAGAAAATAGAATTAGAAAAAGAAAAGAAGCTAACAAAAGAAAAGGGCCGCGCGGCTGGAATCTGGCCCAGCAGTGAATCAGACCCATCAAGCCCACCCGGGGTATTCTTTTTCCTCTCTCACGCGAAGCCAAGACACACCCAATGACAGACCCCACCTTCACCTCGACACTTCACGAAGCGGGCCTCCTCCACGTCAAGATCGTCTTCCCCGACTCGCAAGATGATCTCCGCCACGACCAAGGCCGCAGTGATGCCGAGATTAATTGGGCATTTATCTACGAGCGTTTCCTGTCGATTCCCCGGCTATAAGATCCTCTCTGCCCCGCGATCATTTTCCCCCAAACACCTCGCTCACTCCGCCACCAGGCTGCCCTCAATCAACTTTGCACCGCCGTAGACAGATCCTCTCCGGCGATCGATTCCGGTGAGCCTCATGTTCCCCTCTGCCTCTCGTTCTTGCTATCTCACTCAGCGTGTCTTTGTGCACCTCCTGACCTCACTAGTCCGTCCTGTACTGCCCCAGGTCGCCGGTTCCACTTGACACCGCAAGCACCGACGGCGACATCAACTCCGACGAGCTCTAGTGGTAAGTCCAGACCGCCCCGAACCTTGTCGTTCACGCACGCGTGTTCTCCGTGATCTTCTGCATCTGACCATGCCCTTTGTTTGCATCCTAGTGATCTACAACGTCGCCTCCGACCTCGAGCAGAACCGCCGTTGCCAGAACCAACTCCGGCGAGAAATCTACCGCAACTCCGTGCGCCCCTTGACAACCCAGAGCCACCTTGAGCTTCAGCAACCTCTTGCGAATCTGGTATGACCCTCCTCCCTCTCGCGGACGACCTGAAACGCAAGCGCCGTAGACCGAAGCGCCATTGGCCACGACACCGCCGCCAGACTTGGTCTTTGAACGAAAGCAATCTAGATCCAGATCCGAGCGCTAGGATAGATTCACTTAACCCCGAAGCGGTACGCGATTTGGAGCGTACGATCTATTTAGATCCTGCGGCTGCAGAGCACGATCCAACCGAAGCGGTACGCGCCAATCACAGCGTGACGCGTGGCTAGGGTTAGATTCAAAAACAGAATTTAAACCAGATTTTGATCCAGATTTCAAATGCTTATAACTTTTGAATGCCACGTTAGATTTCTGCAAATTTTATACCGTTGGATTCAGAAAGGAGATGGCTAGAACTTATCAAGGATTACGACTTGAGTTTGCAATACCACCCTGGTAAAGCAAATGTAGTAGCAGATGCATTAAGTCGAAAGGCGTTTGTAAATGGCCTTACCAAAGGTGAATTGCCAGATGACTTGTGTAAGCAATTCAAGGAACTCAGGTTGGAGATTTTGCCAGAAGGACATATTATGTCTTTGGATGTTCAACCCACTCTGTTGGATAAGATTAAAGAAGCCCAAAAGACGGATAAAGAAATCGAAGAGATTAAGGAAAGGATTAGCCAAGGGAAGGCTAAAAGTTTCCATATGGACGAACAAGGTACTTTATGGCACGGGAAACGTATTTGTGTTCCACAAGATCCGGAATTGCGGAAACTGATTCTACAAGAAGCCCATAACTCTCCATATTCTATTCACCCGGGAAACACCAAAATGTACATGGATATGAAAGAAAGATTTTGGTGGAACAATCTCAAAAGGGACATCGCCAACACATTGCTTTGTGTGATGTGTAGTAGAGTGAAAGCGAGCATCGTAAACCAGCAGTTTGCTTCAACCAATGCCTATTCCTGAATGGAAGTGGGAAAATATTGGTATGGATTTCATTACCGGATTACCAAGGACCAGGTCAGGGTATGATTCCATATGGGTAGTAGTGGATCGCCCAACTAAAGTGGCTCATTTTATACCAGAAGACAACTTATACCAAAGCCAAGTTAGCCAAAATCTACATGAGCAGAATTGTATGCCTTCACGGTGTACCTAAGAGTATTGTGTCCGATAGAGGAACTCAGTTCACTTCTCACTTTTGGAGACTTCATGAATCTTTAGGAACGAGATTGGAATTCAAAGATCGCTTTTCATCCCCAAACTGATGGACAAACAGAAGGACTAATCAAATTCTTGAAGACATGTTGAGGGCATGTGCCCTAGACTATGGAGCAAGTTGGGATGAAAGTCCGCTTTACGCAGAGTTTTCTTACAACAACAAATACCAATCTAGTATTGGGATGGCCCCATTTGAGTTTCTCTACGGAAGAAAGTGTACCACCCCATTGCTATGGAATGGTGTGGGAGAAAGAAGTTTGTTTGGACCAGATCTTATCAAAGATGCCAAAGAAAAAGTCAAATTGGTTAGGGACAGGTTGAAGATAGCACAGTCTCGACAAAAGCTACGCAGATGCTAAGCGAGAGAAGTCACTTACGGTTGGGGATAGAGCTTATCTTAGAGTATCACCACTCGTGGAGTGAAAAGATTTGGAGTCAAAGGAAAGTTAGCACCAAGATATGTTGGACCATTCAACATTCTAAGTCGCAAGGAGAAGTCAGATATGAAATCGAATCGCCAAAGATCTTTATTAGCAAATCCATAATGTTTTTCATGTGAGTCAGCTTAAGAAATGTCACCCGGAGATGGAAGGATCTTCTTTGAAGGATACCATATCCTTGGAAGAAGTTCAACTAGAAAGTGATCTCACCTATGAAGAAAAGCCTGTCAAGATTCTTGAGACCGCAGAAAGAGTCACAAGGACAGAGACTATCAAGTTTTGCAAAGTACAATGGAACCATCATTCCGAAGAAGAAGCAACATGGGAAAGACAAGATGATCTTCGGAAAGACCACCCACACCTATTTGTTATAATCCGAATCTCGAGGGCGAGATTCATCTTAAGGGGGTTAGATTTGTAACATCCCAAAAAAATCATGTTTCAAAACTCATTCATATCATCCTTGCATCCTTCATTCATTTAGGGTTTTCTCAAAATCATTTAGAAGCATAAACTTAGGCTATGATTTCATGTGAGCAAATTCAACTCAATTGGCCATCACCTTTGAGATTGGATTGTTTAGGAACTTGTTTGCTTGCCCCCATTGTTGGAAAGATTAGGTGTAGCATTTTAACCCAAGTTTCCAATTTAGAAATATTTTCAAACCCTTTCTCAAACATTTACAAACTAGAGACAAAGTCTCTGTTTGTTTCAAAACCCAAGCTTGACCAAGCCTTGCAAGCTAACCACTTGGTGAATTGACTGTTTTTGAAACCACAGTACCCTGCAAAAATCCCCAGAATTGTTTGAATTCAAAAGGATTTGAATTCATATCAAAATCATTCCAGAAAATAGAATTAGAAAAAGAAAAGAAGCTAACAAAAGAAAAGGGCCGCGCGGATGGAATCTAACCAAGCAGTGAATCAGGCCCATCAAGCCCACCCGGGGTATTCTTTTTCCTCTCTTACGCGCGAGCTCACACACCCAGTCGCTGACAGCCAGACCCCACCTTCACCCTGCACACTTCGCTGACGAGCGGGCCTCCTCCACGCCAAGATCGTCTTCCTCGACCACAAGACGATCTCCGCTGACCGTTGCCGCAGTGATGCCGAGCTTAATTGGGCATTTATCTATGAACGTTTCCTGTCGATTCCCCGGCTATAAGATCCTCTCTGCCCCGCGATCATTTTCCCCCAAACACCTCGCTCACTCCGCCACCAGGCTGCCCTCAATCAACTTTGCACCACCGCAACAGAGCCTCTCCGACGATCGATTCCGGTGAGCCTCGTGTTCCCCTCTTCCTCTCGTTCTTGTTATCTGACTCAGCGTGTCTTTGCGCACCTCCTGACCTCACTAGTCCGTCCTGTACTGCCCCAGGTTGCCGGTTCCACTTGACACCGCAAGCACCGACGGTGACATCAACTCCGACGAGCTCTAGTGGTAAGTCCAGACCGCCCCGAACCTTGTCGTTCACGCACGCGTGTTCTCCGTGATCTTCTGCATCTGACCACGCCCTTTGTTTGCATCCTAGTGATCTACAACGTCGCCTCCGACCTCGAGCAGAACCGCCGTTGCCAGAACCAACTCCGGCGAGAAATCTACCGCAACTCCGTGCGCCCCTTGACAAACCAGAGCCACCTTGAGCTTCAGCAACCTCTTGTGAATCTGGTATGACCCTCCTCCCTCTCACGGACGACCTGAAACGCTGGGCATAAGCGTCGCCGGCATTCGGCGACACCGCCAGGACTTGGTCTTTTGAACGAGCACCGTTAGATCCAGATCCGAGCGCTAGGATAGATTCACTTAACCCCGAAGCGGTACGCGATCTGGAGCGTACGATCTGTTTAGATCCTGCGGCTGCAGAGCGCGATCCAACCGAAGCGGTACGCGCCAATCACAGCGTGACGCGTGGCTAGGGTTAGATTCAAAAACAGAATTTAAACCAGATTTTGATCCAGATTTCAAATGCTTATAACTTTTGAATGCCACGTTAGATTTCTGCAAATTTTATACCGTTGGATTCAGAAAAACAAGACCTTTCTGCCTATCCAATTTGTTTAACAAATAGTAACCATTAGATTGGCTTTATTTTCAGAAACTTGTTTGAGGCCTTTTTGAGTATAGATTTAGTTTAGTATTTTGTTTTAGGGTTAAATAAGTTGTCTTGGCTATTTTTGTGACTTGTTTAGTTTCTGTAAACTTACACTTGCTTGGTAGAGTTTTCAAAAAATCACCACTTGGTAGATTCATGCATGCATGCATTCATACTATTTTTGTTTGTATATATTTGTGTGTAATTGTGTGCTACAACTTTGTGTGTAGATTTTGCTAGTGATTGTGATTGTGACGAGTGCTACTCTCCACATTACCAAGGCAAGTGATATCTTCATGAATATTCCATTCCTATATTTTATACTTGCATTAGATATATTTTGCTAAGACTTGCATGCTGCTTTTGTCAATTGATATGTTGGGAAATCCTATGTAGATTAGAATGGTAGAATTGCTAGGAAAATTCCCTAAGGATAAGTTGCCATGCCATGCTTAGCCTAGCTACTAGAAAACAAGGGTGGTTTATATATTCACACTATGGAAAAATATTCTAAGTCTGAGGACTTGTGTTTTATTTAACAAAACAACTAAGTTAATGAATCTCCTGGGTGGATTGGGACTTGCATGGTGGTTTTTGGTTGAGTGGTTCACAAGGCCCATGTTTATGGTTTACCTTAGTGTATCTCACTTGCGGATGGCCACCCAGGAAACAAAGAGATTTGAGTTGTCAAATGTTGAGAAGCTTCAAGTGCAACCACTTGGCAATATGGGCTCTGCCATGATCTTAGGTTGCTAGAACTTAGTCTCTTGGATAGTTGGTGGTAGAGGGAATGATAGGTTGGAACGCGTCCATTTGACTAAGGAAAGGCTTCTGAAGGATCTTGTCTTGGGAAACCAAGTCTTGTGGGGAAAGTGCACCACCTCTGCAGAGTGTAAAATCTAAGTACTTAGCCATGTCCCTGGTAAAGGACAATATGAGCATCAAGACATGGAAGCTTCAAGAATCTCATCACTCCAATTTCTGAATAAAACTTGTGGGTGAACAAGGGTTAAAAGGATCTTCAGTCTTGGATTGGTAGATGCCCTGAGTGGATCTTCAGTCTTTGATTGGTAGATACCTTGGGATAGTCTTTGCCAAACAAAAACTTAGTGTTTTCAAATGATAAGGAAAAATCTATTTTGAGCAATGCAAGCCTAAGCTCCACCAACCAAATGCATATAGTATTATAGTCCACTTAAATTATACTAAGGTATCACTTGCCAATACTATTCCAAAGTATTGACCCTTTGTGGCTGTAACTTGTAATGTTGCAGGTTATTCCGATAATGATTAGGAGTCATGAGTCTACACTCAACATGCTTGCCTGAAGATGAAGACTTATGTTATTTACTTATTCCATAAACTCTTGTATTAGGCCTTTGGCCCTGATTTGTAAAAGACTATGTTTTATCTCTGGAATGACTGTAATAAACGACCTTTGTTTCTGTGTACTTCATCTCAAACTGTGGATGCTAGCATTGATCTAGGGACTAGCATTGCAATCACAGGGATCCTTTCCTTTACAAAGGAGGGATCTTACAAAACCACTTATGGATCAACCAGTGGTTATTGCATGTGTGTTCTTTCCACAAACCACTTATGGATCAACTAGTGGCCATTGCATGTGTGTTCTTTCCACAAAGCACATATGGATCAACCAGTGGTCATTGCATGTGTGTTCTTTTCACAAAGTACATATTTGTCAAACAGTGGTCATTGCAAGTGTGTTCTTTTCACAAACCACATGTGAACCCACCAGAGTCATTGCATGTGTGTTCTTATACTAAAACCAACACTAGAGTCATTGCATCTGTGTTATTTCCACAAACCACACATGGATCAACCACTAGAGTCATTGCATGTGTGTTCTTTGCACAAACCACACATGGATCAACCAGTGTCATTGCATGTGTGTTATTTCCACAAACCACATATGGATCAACCAGTGGTCATTGCATGTGTGTTCTTTTCACAAACCACACATGGATCAACCACTGTCATTGCATGTGTGTTATTTCCACAAACCACACATGGATGAACCAATAGAGTCATTGCATGTGTGTTATTTCCACAAACCACACATGGATCAACCACTAGAGTCATTGCATGTGTGTTCTTTCCACAAACCACACATGGATTTACCACTAGAGTCAGTGCATGTGTGTTCTTTCCACAAACCACACATGGATCAACCAGAGTCATTGCATGTGTGTTCTTTCCACAAACCAAACATGGATCCACAACTGTCATTGCATGTGTGTTCTTTTCACAAACCACACATGGATCAACCAGTGGTCATTGCATGTGTGTTCTTTTCCACAAACCACATATGGATCAACCACTGTCATTGCATGTGTGTTATTTCCACAAACCACACATGGATCAACCACTAGAGTCATTGCATGTGTGTTATTTCCACAAACCACACATGGATCAACCACTAGAGTCATTGCATATGTGTTCTTTCCACAAACCACACATGGATCCACCACTGTCATTGCATGTGTGTTCTTTCCACAAACCACACATGGATCAACAAGTGGTCATTGCATGTGTGTTCTTTTCACAAACCACATATGGATCCATTAGAGTCATTGCATGTGTGTTCTTATACTAAAACTAGCACTAGAGTCATTGCATGTGTGTTCTTTCCACAAACCACACATGGATCAACAAGTGGTCATTGCATGTGTGTTCTTTCCACAAACCACATATGGATCCATTAGAGTCATTGCATGTGTGTTCTTTTCACAGACTACATATGGATCAACCAGTGGTCATTGCAAGTGTGTTCTTTTCACAAACCACATGTGAACCCACTAGAGTCATTGCATGTGTGTTCTTATACTAAAACCAACACTAGAGTCATTGCATCTATGTTATTTCCACAAACCACACATGGATCAACCACTAGAGTCATTGCATGTGTGTTCTTTGCACAAACCACACATGGATCAACCAGTGTCATTGCATGTGTGTTCTTTCCACAAACTACATATGGATCAACCAGTGGTCATTGCATGTGTGTTCTTTTCACAAACCACACATGGATTAACCACTGTCATTGCATGTGTATTATTTCCACAACCCACACATGGATGAACCACTAGAGTCATTGCATGTGTGTTATTTCCACAAACCACACATGGATCAACCACTAGAGTCATTGCATGTGTGTTCTTTCCACAAACCATACATGGATTAACCACTAGAGTCAGTGCATGTGTGTTCTTTCCACAAACCAAACATGGATCAACCAGAGTCATTGCATGTGTGTTCTTTCCACAAACCACACATGGATCCACAACTGTCATTGCATGTGTGTTCTTTCCACAAACCACACATGGATCAACAAGTGGTCATTGCATGTATGTTCTTTTCAGAAATCACATATGGATCCATTAGAGTCAGTGCATGTGTGTTCTTTTACTAAAACTAGCACTAGAGTCATTGCATGTGTGTTCTTTCCACACACCACTTATGGATCCACTAGTGTTCATTGCATGTGTGTTCTTTTCACAAACAACCTATGGATCCACCAGTGTTCACTGTATGTGTGTTCTTTCCACAAACCACTTATGGATCAACCAGTGGTCATTGCATGTGTGTTCTTTCCACAAACCACTTATGGATCAACTAGTGGCCATTGCATGTGTGTTCTTTCCACAAACCACATATGGATCAACTAGTGGTCATTGCATGTGTGTTCTTTTCACAAAGTACATATTTATCAACCAGTGGTCATTGCAAGTGTGTTCTTTTCACAAACCACATGTGAACCCACCAGAGTCATTGCATGTGTGTTCTTATACTAAAACCAACACTAGAGTCATTGCATCTGTGTTATTTCCACAAACCACACATGGATCAACCACTAGAGTCATTGCATGTGTGTTCTTTGCACAAACCACACATGGATCAACCAGTGTCATTGCATGTGTGTTATTTCCACAAACCACATATGGATCATCCAGTGGTTATTGCATGTGTGTTCTTTTCACAAACCACACATGGATCAACCACTGTCATTGCATGTGTGTTCTTTTCACAAACCACACATGGATGAACCAATAGAGTCATTGCATGTGTGTTATTTCCACAAACCACACATGGATCAACCACTAGAGTCATCGCATGTGTGTTCTTTCCACAAACCACACATGGATTTACCACTAGAGTCAGTGCATGTGTGTTCTTTCCACAAACCACACATGGATCAACCAGAGTCATTGCATGTGTGTTCTTTCCACAAACCACACATGGATCCACAACTGTCATTGCATGTGTGTTCTTTCCACAAACCACACATGGATCAACAAGTGGTCATTGCATGTGTGTTCTTTTCAGAAACCACATATGGATCCATTAGAGTCATTGCATGTGTGTTTTTATACTAAAACTAGCACTAGAGTCATTGCATGTGTGTTCTTTCCACAAACCACTTATGGATCAACTAGTGGCCATTGCATGTGTGTTCTTTCCACAAACCACTTATGGATCAACCAGTGGCATTGCATGTGTGTTCTTTTCACAAACTACATGTGGACCCACTAGAGTCATTGCATGTGTGTTCTTAAACTAACTAGCACTAGAGTCATTGCATGTGTGTTCTTATACTAAAACTAGCACTAGAGTCATTGCATGTGTGTTCTTTTCACAAACCACACATGGATCAACCAGTGGTCATTGCATGTGTGTTATTTTCCACAAACCACATATGGATCAACCAGTGGTCATTGCATGTGTGTTCTTTCCACAAACCACACATGGATCAAGCAGTGTCATTGCATGTGTGTTCTTTCCACAAACCACATATGGATCAACCAGTGGTCATTGCATGTCTGTTCTTTTCACAAACCACATATGGATCAACCAGTGGTCATTGCATGTGTGTTCTTTTCACAAACCACATGTGAACCCACTAGAGTCATTGCATGTGTGTTCTTATACTAAAACCAACACTAGAGTCATTGCATGTGTGTTATTTCCACAAACCACACATGGATCAACCACTAGTGTCATTGCATGTGTGTTCTTTGCACAAACCACACATGGATCAACCAGTGTCATTGCATGTGTGTTCTTTCCACAAACCACATATGGATTAACCAGTGGTCATTCCATGTGTGTTATTTTCACAATCCACACATGGATCAACCACTGTCATTGCATGTGTGTTATTTCCACAAACCAGACATGGATGAACCTCTAGAGTCATTGCATGTGTGTCATTTCCGCAAACCACACATGGATCAACCACTAGAGTCATTGCATGTGTGTTCTTTCCACAAACCACACATGGATCAACCACTAGAGTCATTGCATGTGTGTTCTTTCTACAAACCACACATGGATCAACCAGTGGCATTGCATGTGTCTTCTTTCCATCAATCACATTTGAATCAATCAGTGGTCATTGCATGCGTGTTATTTTCCACAAACCACTTATGTATCCATTAGAGTCAATGCATGTGTGTTATTTCCACAAACCACACATGGATCAACCACTAGAGTCATTGCATGTGTGTTATTTCTACAAACCACACATGGATAAACCAGTGTCATTGCATGTGTATTGTTTCCACAAACCACACATGGATCAACAAGTCGTCATTGCATGTGTTTTCTTATACTATAACGAGCACTAGAGTCATTGCATGTGTGTTCTTTCCACAAACCACTTATGGATCCACCAGTGTTCATTGCATGTATGTTCTTTCCACAAACCACTTATGGATCAACCAGTGGTCATTGCATGTGTGTTCTTTTCCACAAACCACACATGGATAAACCGGTGGCATTCCATGTGTATTCTTTTCACAAACCACATGTGGACCCACTAGAGTCATTGCATATGTGTTCTTATACTAAAACCATCACTAGAGTCATTGCATGTGCGTTCTTTTCACAAACCACATATGGATCAACCACTATCATTGCATGTTTGTTATTTCTACAAACCACACATGGATCAACCAGTGGTCATTGCATGTGTGTTATTTTCACAAACCACACATGGATCAACCACTGTCATTGCATGTGTGTTATTTCCACAAACCACACATGGATCAACCACTAGAGTCATTTCATGTGTGTTATTTCCACAAACCACACATGGATCAACCACTAGAGTCATTGCATGTGTGTTCTTTCCACAAACCACACATGGATCCACCACTGTCATTGCATGTGTGTTCTTTCCACAAACCACACATGGATTAACAAGTGGTCATTGCATGTGTGTTCTTTTCACAAACCACATATGGATCCATTAGAGTCATTGCATGTGTGTTCTTATACTAAAACTAGCACTAGAGTCATTGCATGTGTGTTCTTTCCACAAACCACACATGGATCAAGCAGTGTTCATTGCATGTGTGTTCTTTTCACAAACAACATATCGATCCACCAGTGGTCACTGCATGTGTGTTCTTTTCACGAACCATATATGGATCAACCAGAGGTTATTGCATGTGTGTTCTTTTCCACAAACCACATATGGATCAACCAGTGGTCATTGCATGTGTGTTCTTTCCACAAACCACACATGGATCAACCAGTGGTCATTGCATGTGTGTTCTTTCCACAAACCACACATGGATCAAGCAGTGTCATTGCATGTGTGTTCTTTCCACAAACCACATATGGATCAACCAGTGGTCATTGCATGTGTGTTCTTTTCACAAACCACATATGGATCAACCAGTGGTCATTGCATGTGTGTTCTTTTCACAAACCACATGTGAACCCACTAGAGTCATTGCATGTGTGTTCTTATACTAAAACCAACACTAGAGTCATTACATGTGTGTTATTTCCACAAACCACACATGGATCAACCACTAGTGTCATTGCATGTGTGTTCTTTGCACAAACCACACATGGATCAACCAGTGTCATTGCATGTGTGTTCTTTCCACAAACCACATATGGATTAACCAGTGGTCATTCCATGTGTGTTATTTTCACAATCCACACATGGATCAACCACTGTCATTGCATGTGTGTTATTTCCACAAACCAGACATGGATGAACCTCTAGAGTCATTGCATGTGTGTTATTTCCGCAAACCACACATGGATCAACCACTAGAGTCATTGCATGTGTGTTCTTTCCACAAACCACACATGGATCAACCACTAGAGTCATTGCATGTGTGTTCTTTCTACAAACCACACATGGATCAACCAGTGGCATTGCATGTGTCTTCTTTCCATCAATCACATATGAATCAATCAGTGGTCATTGCATGTGTGTTATTTTCCACAAACCACTTATGTATCCATTAGAGTCAATGCATGTGTGTTATTTCCACAAACCACACATGGATCAACCACTAGAGTCATTGCATGTGTGTTATTTCTAGAAACCACACATGGATAAACCAGTGTCATTGCATGTGTATTGTTTCCACAAACCACACATGGATCAACAAGTCGTCATTGCATGTGTTTTCTTATACTATAACGAGCAGTAGAGTCATTGCATGTGTGTTCTTTCCACAAACCACTTATGGATCCACCAGTGTTCATTGCATGTATGTTCTTTCCACAAACCACTTATGGATCAACCAGTGGTCATTGCATGTGTGTTCTTTTCCACAAACCACACATGGATAAACCGGTGGCATTCCATGTGTATTCTTTTCACAAACCACATGTGGACCCACTAGAGTCATTGCATATGTGTTATTATACTAAAACCATCACTAGAGTCATTGCATGTGCGTTCTTTTCACAAACCACATATGGATCAACCACTATCATTGCATGTTTGTTATTTCTACAAACCACACATGGATCAACCAGTGGTCATTGCATGTCTGTTATTTTCACAAACCACACATGGATCAACCACTGTCATTGCATGTGTGTTATTTCCACAAACCACACATGGATCAACCACTAGAGTCATTTCATGTGTGTTATTTCCACAAACCACACATGGATCAACCACTAGAGTCATTGCATGTGTGTTCTTTCCACAAACAACACATGGATCCACCACTGTCATTGCATGTGTGTTCTTTCCACAAACCACACATGGATTAACAAGTGGTCATTGCATGTGTGTTCTTTTCACAAACCACATATGGATCCATTAGAGTCATTGCATGTGTGTTCTTATACTAAAACTAGCACTAGAGTCATTGCATGTGTGTTCTTTCCACAAACCACACATGGATCAAGCAGTGTTCATTGCATGTGTGTTCTTTTCACAAACAACATATCGATCCACCAGTGGTCACTGCATGTGTGTTCTTTTCACGAACCATATATGGATCAACCAGAGGTTATTGCATGTGTGTTCTTTTCCACAAACCACATATGGATCAACCAGTGGTCATTGCATGTGTGTTCTTTCCACAAACCACACATGGATCAACCAGTGGTCATTGCATGTGTGTTCTTTTACACAAACCACACATGTATCAAGGAGTGTCATTGCATGTGTGTTCTTTCCACAAACCACATATGGATCAACCAGAGGTCATTGCATGTGTGTTCTTTTCACAAACCACACATGGATCAACCACTGTCATTGCATGTGTGTTATTTCCACAAACCACACATGGATCAACCACTAGAGTCATTGCATGTGTGTTGTTTGCACAAACCACACATGGATCAACCACTAGAGTCATTGCATATGTGTTCTTTCCACAAACAACACATGGATCCACCACTGTCATTGTATGTGTGTTCTTTCCACAAACCACACATGGATCAACAAGTGGTCATTGCATGTGTGTTCTTTTCACAAACCACATATGGATCCATTAGAGTCTTTGCATGTGTGTTCTTATACTAAAACTAGCACTAGAGTCATTGCATCTGTGTTCTTTCCACAAACCACACATGGATCAACAAGTGGTCATTGCATGTGTTCTTTCAGAAACCACATATGGATCCATTAGAGTAATTGCATGTGTGTTCTTATACTAAAACTATCACTAGAGTCATTGCATGTGTGTTCTTTTCACAAACCACACATGGATCAACCAATAGTCATTGCATGTGTGTTCTTTTCCACAAGCCACATATGGATCAACCAGTGGTCATTGCATGTGTGTTCTTTCCACAAACCACACACGGATCAACCAGTGGTCATTGCATGTGTGTTCATTCCACAAACCACACATGGATCAAACCGGTGTCATTGCATGTGTGTTCTTTCCACAAACCACATATGGATCAACCAGTGGTCATTGCATGTGTGTTCTTTTCACAGACTACATATGGATCAACCAGTGGTCATTGCAAGTGTGTTCTTTTCACAAACCACATGTGAACCCACTAGAGTCATTGCATGTGTGTTCTTATACTAAAACCAACACTAGAGTCATTGCATATGTGTTATTTCCACAAACCACACATGGATCAACCACTAGAGTCATTGCATGTGTGTTCTTTGCACAAACCACACATGGATCAACCAGTGTCATTGCATGTGTGTTCTTTCCACAAACCACATATGGATCAACTAGTGGTCATTGCATGTGTGTTCTTTTCACAAAACCACACATGGATCAACCACTGTCATTGCATGTGTGTTATTTCCACAAGGATGGACCACTAGAGTCATCGCATGTGTGTTATTTCCACAAACCACACATGGAACAACCATTAGAGTCATTGCATGTGTGTTCTTTCCACAAACCACACATGGATTAACCACTAGAGTCAGTGCATGTGTGTTCTTTCCACAAACCACACATGGATCCACCACTGTCATTGCATGTGTGTTCTTTCCACAAACCACACATGGATCAACAAGTGGTCATTGCATGTGTGTTCTTTTCAGAAACCACATATGGATCCATTAGAGTAATTGCATGTGTATTCTTATACTAAAACTAGCACTAGAGTCATTGCATGTGTGTTCTTTCCACAAACCACTTATGGATCCACCAGTGTTCATTTCATGTGTGTTCTTTTCACAAACAACATATGGATCCACCAGTGGTCACTGCATGAGTGTTCTTTCCACAAACCACTTATGGATCAATCTGTGGTCATTGCATGTGTGTTCTTTCCACAAACCACTTATGGATCAACTAGTGGTCATTGCATGTGTGTTCTTTCCATAAACCACTTATGGACCAACCATTGGCATTGCATGTGTGTTCTTTTCACAAACTACATGTGGACCCACTAGAGTCATTGCATGTGTGTTCTTTTCACAAACCACACATGGATCAACCATTGGTCATTGCATGTGTGTTCTTTTCAAGAAACCACATATGGATCAACTAGTGGTCATGGCAAGTGTGTTATTTCCGCAAACCCCACATGGTTCACGCTGTGGTCATTGCATGTGTGTTCTTTTCCACAAACCACACATAGATCAAGCAGTGTCATTGCATGTGTGTTCTTTCCACAAACCACATATGGATCAACCAGTGGTCATTGCATGTGTGTTCTTTTCACAAACCACATATGGATCAACCAGTGGTCATTGCAAGTGTGTTCTTTTCACAAACCACATGTGAACCCACTAGAGTCATTGCATGTGTATTCTTATACTAAAACCAACACTAGAGTCATTGCATGTGTGTTATTTCCACAAACCACACATGGATCAACCACTAGAGTCATTGCATGTGTGTTCTTTGCACAAACCACACATGGATCAACCAGTGGTCATTGCATGTGTGTTCTTTTCCACAAACCACACATGGATCAAGAAGTGTCATTGCATGTGTGTTCTTTCCACAAACCACATATGGATCAACCAGTGGTCATTGCATGTGTGCTTTTCACAAACCACACATGGATCAACCACTGTCATTGCATGTGTGTTATTTCCACAAAGCACACATGGATCAACCACTAGAGTCATTGCATGTGTGTTCTTTCCACAAACCACACATGGATCAACAAGTGGTCATTGCATGTGTGTTCTTTTCAGAAACCACATATGGATCCATTAGAGTAATTGCATGTGTGTTCTTATACTAAAACTATCACTAGAGTCATTGCATGTGTGTTCTTTTCACAAACCACACATGGATCAACCAATAGTCATTGCATGTGTGTTCTTTTCCACAAGCCACATATGGATCAACCAGTGGTCATTGCATGTGTGTTCTTTCCACAAACCACACATGGATCAACCAGTGGTCATTGCATGTGTGTTCTTTTCCACAAACCACACATGGATCAAGCAGTGTCATTGCATGTGTGTTCTTTCCACAAACCACATATGGATCAACCAGTGGTCATTGCATGTGTGTTCTTTTCACAGACTACATATGGATCAACCAGTGGTCATTGCAAGTGTGTTCTTTTCACAAACCACATGTGAACCCACTAGAGTCATTGCATGTGTGTTCTTATACTAAAACCAACACTAGAGTCATTGCATATGTGTTATTTCCACAAACCACACATGGATCAACCACTAGAGTCATTGCATGTGTGTTCTTTGCACAAACCACACATGGATCAACCAGTGTCATTGCATGTGTGTTCTTTCCACAAACCACATATGGATCAACTAGTGGTCATTGCATGTGTGTTCTTTTCACAAAACCACATGGATCAACCACTGTCATTGCATGTGTGTTATTTCCACAAGGATGAACCACTAGAGTCATCGCATGTGTGTTATTTCCACAAACCACACATGGAACAACCATTAGAGTCATTGCATGTGTGTTCTTTCCACAAACCACACATGGATTAACCACTAGAGTCAGTGCATGTGTGTTCTTTCCACAAACCACACATGGATCCACCACTGTCATTGCATGTGTGTTCTTTCCACAAACCACACATGGATCAACAAGTGGTCATTGCATGTGTGTTCTTTCAGAAACCACATATGGATCCATTAGAGTAATTGCATGTGTATTCTTATACTAAAACTAGCACTAGAGTCATTGCATGTGTGTTCTTTCCACAAACCACTTATGGATCCACCAGTGTTCATTTCATGTGTGTTCTTTTCACAAACAACATATGGATCAACCAAAGGGTCACCGCATGAGTGTTCTTTCCACAAACCACTTATGGATCAATCTGTGGTCATTGCATGTGTGTTCTTTCCACAAACCACTTATGGATCAACTAGTGGTCATTGCATGTGTGTTCTTTCCATAAACCACTTATGGACCAACCATTGGCATTGCATGTGTGTTCTTTTCACAAACTACATGTGGACCCACTAGAGTCATTGCATGTGTGTTCTTTTCACAAACCACACATGGATCAACCATTGGTCATTGCATGTGTGTTCTTTTCAAGAAACCACATATGGATCAACTAGTGGTCATGGCATGTGTGTTATTTCCGCAAACCACATATGGATCAACCAGTGGTCATTGCATGTGTGTTCTTGCCACAAACCACACATAGATCAAGCAGTGTCATTGCATGTGTGTTCTTTCCACAAACCACATATGGATCAACCAGTGGTCATTGCATGTGTGTTCTTTTCACAAACCACATATGGATCAACCAGTGGTCATTGCAAGTGTGTTCTTTTCACAAACCACATGTGAACCCACTAGAGTCATTGCATGTGTATTCTTATACTAAAACCAACACTAGAGTCATTGCATGTGTGTTATTTCCACAAACCACACATGGATCAACCACTAGAGTCATTGCATGTGTGTTCTTTGCACAAACCACACATGGATCAACCAGTGGTCATTGCATGTGTGTTCTTTCCACAAACCACACATGGATCAAGAAGTGTCATTGCATGTGTGTTCTTTCCACAAACCACATATGGATCAACCAGTGGTCATTGCATGTGTGCTTTTCACAAACCACACATGGATCAACCACTGTCATTGCATGTGTGTTATTTCCACAAAGCACACATGGATCAACCACTAGAGTCATTGCATGTGTGTTCTTTCCACAAACCACACATGGATCAAGCAGTGTCATTGCATGTGTGTTCTTTCCACAAACCACATATGGATCAACCAGTGGTCATTGCATGTGTGTTCTTTTCACAAACCACATATGGATCAACCAGTGGTCATTGCATGTGTGTTCTTTTCACAAACCACATGTGAACCCACTAGAGTCATTGCATGTGTGTTCTTATACTAAAACCAACACTAGAGTCATTGCATGTGTGTTATTTCCACAAACCACACATGGATCAACCACTAGAGTCATTGCATGTGTGTTCTTTGCACAAACCACACATGGATCAACCAGTGTCATTGCATGTGTGTTCTTTCCACAAACCACATATGGATCAACCAGTGGTCATTCCATGTGTGTTATTTTCACAATCCACACATGGATCAACCACTGTCATTGCATGTGTGTTATTTCCACAAACCAGACATGGATGAACCTCTAGAGTCATTGCATGTGTGTTATTTCCACAAACCACACATGGATCAACCACTAGAGTCATTGCATGTGTGTTCTTTCCACAAACCACACATGGATCAACCACTAGAGTCATTGCATGTGTGTTCTTTCTACAAACCACACATGGAAAAACCAGTGGCATTGCATGTCTCTTCTTTCCACCAACCACATATGAATCAATCAGTGGTCATTGCATGTGTGTTATTTTCCACAAACCACTTATGGATCCATTAGAGTCATTGCATGTGTGTTATTTCCACAAACAACACATGGATCAACCACTAGAGTCATTGCATGTGTGTTATTTCTACAAACCACACATGGATAAACCAGTGTCATTGCATGTGTATTGTTTCCACAAACCACACATGGATCAACAAGTCATCATTGCATGTGTTTTCTTATACTATAACGAGCACTAGAGTCATTGCATGTGTGTTCTTTCCAGAAACCACTTATGGATCCACCAGTGTTCATTGCATGTATGTTCTTTCCACAAACCACTTATGGATCAACCAGTGGTCATTGCATGTGTGTTCTTTTCCACAAACCACACATCGATCAAGCAGTGTTCATTGCATGTGTGTTCTTTTCACAAACAACATATCGATCCACCAGTGGTCACTGCATGTGTGTTCTTTTCACGAACCATATATGGATCAACCAGTGTTCATTGCATGTGTGTTCTTTTCCACAAACCACTTATGGATCAACCAGTGGTCATTGCATGTGTGTTCTTTTCCGAAATCCACTCATGGATCCACCAGTGTTCATTGCATGTGTGTTCTTTTCCAAAAACCACATATGGATCAACCAGTGGTCATTGCATGTGTGTTCTTTTCACAAACCACACATGGATCAACCACTGTCATTGCATGTGTGTTATTTCCACAAACCACACATGGATCAACCACTAGAGTCATTGCATGTGTGTTGTTTGCACAAACCACACATGGATAAACCACTAGAGTCATTGCATATGTGTTCTTTCCACAAACCACACATGGATCCACCACTGTCATTGTATGTGTGTTCTTTCCACAAACCACACATGGATCAACAAGTGGTCATTGCATGTGTGTTCTTTTCACAAACCACATATGGATCCATTAGAGTCTTTGCATGTGTGTTCTTATACTAAAACTAGCACTAGAGTCATTGCATCTGTGTTCTTTCCACAAACCACACATGGATCAACAAGTGGTCATTGCATGTGTGTTCTTTTCAGAAACCACATATGGATCCATTAGAGTAATTGCATGTGTGTTCTTATACTAAAACTATCACTAGAGTCATTGCATGTGTGTTCTTTTCACAAACCACACATGGATCAACCAATAGTCATTGCATGTGTGTTCTTTTCCACAAGCCACATATGGATCAACCAGTGGTCATTGCATGTGTGTTCTTTCCACAAACCACACATGGATCAACCAGTGGTCATTGCATGTGTGTTCTTTTCCACAAACCACACATGGATCAAGCAGTGTCATTGCATGTGTGTTCTTTCCACAAACCACATATGGATCAACCAGTGGTCATTGCATGTGTGTTCTTTTCACAGACTACATATGGATCAACCAGTGGTCATTGCAAGTGTGTTCTTTTCACAAACCACATGTGAACCCACTAGAGTCATTGCATGTGTGTTCTTATACTAAAACCAACACTAGAGTCATTGCATATGTGTTATTTCCACAAACCACACATGGATCAACCACTAGAGTCATTGCATGTGTGTTCTTTGCACAAACCACACATGGATCAACCAGTGTCATTGCATGTGTGTTCTTTCCACAAACCACATATGGATCAACTAGTGGTCATTGCATGTGTGTTCTTTTCACAAAACCACACATGGATCAACCACTGTCATTGCATGTGTGTTATTTCCACAAGGATGAACCACTAGAGTCATCGCATGTGTGTTATTTCCACAAACCACACATGGAACAACCATTAGAGTCATTGCATGTGTGTTCTTTCCACAAACCACACATGGATTAACCACTAGAGTCAGTGCATGTGTGTTCTTTCCACAAACCACACATGGATCCACCACTGTCATTGCATGTGTGTTCTTTCCACAAACCACACATGGATCAACAAGTGGTCATTGCATGTGTGTTCTTTTCAGAAACCACATATGGATCCATTAGAGTAATTGCATGTGTGTTCTTATACTAAAACTAGCACTAGAGTCATTGCATGTGTGTTCTTTCCACAAACCACTTATGGATCCACCAGTGTTCATTTCATGTGTGTTCTTTTCACAAACAACATATGGATCCACCAGTGGTCACTGCATGAGTGTTCTTTCCACAAACCACTTATGGATCAATCTGTGGTCATTGCATGTGTGTTCTTTCCACAAACCACTTATGGATCAACTAGTGGTCATTGCATGTGTGTTCTTTCCATAAACCACTTATGGACCAACCATTGGCATTGCATGTGTGTTCTTTTCACAAACTACATGTGGACCCACTAGAGTCATTGCATGTGTGTTCTTTTCACAAACCACACATGGATCAACCATTGGTCATTGCATGTGTGTTCTTTTCAAGAAACCACATATGGATCAACTAGTGGTCATGGCATGTGTGTTATTTCCGCAAACCACACATGGATCAACCAGTGGTCATTGCATGTGTGTTCTTTTCCACAAACCACACATAGATCAAGCAGTGTCATTGCATGTGTGTTCTTTCCACAAACCACATATGGATCAACCAGTGGTCATTGCATGTGTGTTCTTTTCACAAACCACATATGGATCAACCAGTGGTCATTGCAAGTGTGTTCTTTTCACAAACCACATGTGAACCCACTAGAGTCATTGCATGTGTATTCTTATACTAAAACCAACACTAGAGTCATTGCATGTGTGTTATTTCCACAAACCACACATGGATCAACCACTAGAGTCATTGCATGTGTGTTCTTTGCACAAACCACACATGGATCAACCAGTGGTCATTGCATGTGTGTTCTTTTCCACAAACCACACATGGATCAAGAAGTGTCATTGCATGTGTGTTCTTTCCACAAACCACATATGGATCAACCAGTGGTCATTGCATGTGTGCTTTTCACAAACCACACATGGATCAACCACTGTCATTGCATGTGTGTTATTTCCACAAAGCACACATGGATCAACCACTAGAGTCATTGCATGTGTGTTCTTTCCACAAACCACACATGGATCAAGCAGTGTCATTGCATGTGTGTTCTTTCCACAAACCACATATGGATCAACCAGTGGTCATTGCATGTGTGTTCTTTTCACAAACCACATATGGATCAACCAGTGGTCATTGCATGTGTGTTCTTTTCACAAACCACATGTGAACCCACTAGAGTCATTGCATGTGTGTTCTTATACTAAAACCAACACTAGAGTCATTGCATGTGTGTTATTTCCACAAACCACACATGGATCAACCACTAGAGTCATTGCATGTGTGTTCTTTGCACAAACCACACATGGATCAACCAGTGTCATTGCATGTGTGTTCTTTCCACAAACCACATATGGATCAACCAGTGGTCATTCCATGTGTGTTATTTTCACAATCCACACATGGATCAACCACTGTCATTGCATGTGTGTTATTTCCACAAACCAGACATGGATGAACCTCTAGAGTCATTGCATGTGTGTTATTTCCACAAACCACACATGGATCAACCACTAGAGTCATTGCATGTGTGTTCTTTCCACAAACCACACATGGATCAACCACTAGAGTCATTGCATGTGTGTTCTTTCTACAAACCACACATGGAAAAACCAGTGGCATTGCATGTCTCTTCTTTCCACCAACCACATATGAATCAATCAGTGGTCATTGCATGTGTGTTATTTTCCACAAACCACTTATGGATCCATTAGAGTCATTGCATGTGTGTTATTTCCACAAACAACACATGGATCAACCACTAGAGTCATTGCATGTGTGTTATTTCTACAAACCACACATGGATAAACCAGTGTCATTGCATGTGTATTGTTTCCACAAACCACACATGGATCAACAAGTCATCATTGCATGTGTTTTCTTATACTATAACGAGCACTAGAGTCATTGCATGTGTGTTCTTTCCAGAAACCACTTATGGATCCACCAGTGTTCATTGCATGTATGTTCTTTCCACAAACCACTTATGGATCAACCAGTGGTCATTGCATGTGTGTTCTTTTCCACAAACCACACATCGATCAAGCAGCGTTCATTGCATGTGTGTTCTTTTCACAAACAACATATCGATCCACCAAGGTCACTGCATGTGTGTTCTTTTCACGAACCATATATGGATCAACCAGTGTTCATTGCATGTGTGTTCTTTTCCACAAACCACTTATGGATCAACCAGTGGTCATTGCATGTGTGTTCTTTTCGGAAATCCACACATGGATCCACCAGTGTTCATTGGATGTGTGTTCTTTTCCAAAAACCACATATGGATCAACCAGTGGTCATTGCATGTGTGTTCTTTTCACAAACCACACATGGATCAACCAGTGGTCATTGCAAGTGTGTTCTTTTCACAAACCACACATGGATCAACTAGTGGTCATTGCATGTGTGTTGTTTTCCACAAACCACAAATGGATCAACCAAATGGTCATTGCATGTGTGTTCTTTTACACAAACCACACATGTATCAAGGAGTGTCATTTCATGTGTGTTCTTTCCAAAAACCACATATGGATCAACCAGAGGTCATTGCATGTGTGTTCTTTTCACAAACCACACATGGATCAACCACTGTCATTGCATGTGTGTTATTTCCACAAACCACACATGGATCAACCACTAGAGTCATTGCATGTGTGTTATTTGCACAAACCACACATGGATCAACCACTAGAGTCATTGCATATGTGTTCTTTCCACAAACCACACATGGATCCACCACTGTCATTGCATGTGTGTTCTTTTCACAAACCACATATGGATCCATTAGAGTAATTGAATGTGTGTTCTTATACTAAAACTAGCACTAGAGTCATTGCATCTGTGTTCTTTCCACAAACCACACATGGATCAACAAGTGGTCATTGCATGTGTGTTCTTTTTAGAAACCACATATGGATCCATTAGACTCATTGCATGTGTGTTCTTATACTAAAACTATCACAAGAGTCATTGCATGTGTGTTCTTTTCACAAACCACACATGGATCAACCAATAGTCATTGCATGTGTGTTCTTTTCCACAAGCCACATATGGATCAACAAGTGGTCATTGCATGTTTGTTCTTTCCACAAACCACACATAGATCAACAAGTGGTCATTGCATGTGTGTTCTTTTCCACAAACCACACATGGATCAAGCAGTGTCATTGCATGTGTGTTCTTTCCACAAACCACATATGGATCAACCAGTGGTCATTGCATGTGTGTTCTTTTCACAGACTACATATGGATCAACCAGTGGTCATTGCAAGTGTGTTCTTTTCACAAACCACATGTGAACCCACTAGAGTCATTGCATGTGTGTTCTTATACTAAAACCAACACTAGAGTCATTGCATATGTGTTATTTCCACAAACCACACATGGATCAACCACTAGAGTAATTGCATGTGTGTTCTTTGCACAAACCACACATGGATCAACCAGTGTTATTGCATGTGTGTTCTTTCCACAAACCACATATGGATCAACTAGTGGTCATTGCATGTGTGTTCTTTTCACAAAACCACACATGGATCAACCACTGTCATTGCATGTGTGTTATTTCCACAAGGATGAACCACTAGAGTCATTGCATGTGTGTTATTTCCACAAACCACACATGGATCAACCATTAGAGTCATTGCATGTGTGTTCTTTCCACAAACCACACATGGATTAACCACTAGAGTCTGTGCATGTGTGTTCTTTCCACAAACCACACATGAATCCACCACTGTCATTGCATGTGTGTTCTTTCCACAAACCACACATGGATAACAAGTGGTCATTGCATGTGTGTTCTTTTCGGAAACCACATATGGATCCATTTGAGTCATTGCATGTGTGTTCTTATACTAAAACTAGCACTAGAGTCATTGCATGTGTGTTCTTTCCACAAACCACTGATGGATCCACCAGTGTTCATTGCATGTGTGTTCTTTTCACAAACAACATATGGATCCACCAGTGGTCACTACATGAGTGTTCTTTCCACAAACCACTTATGGATCAATCAGTGGTCATTGCATGTGTGTTCTTTCCACAAACCACTTATGGATCAACTAGTGGCCATTGCATGTGTGTTCTTTCCATAAACCACTTATGGACCAACCATTGGCATTGCATGTGTGTTCTTTTCACAAACTACATGTGGACCCACTAGAGTCATTGCATGTGTGTTCTTTTCACAAACCACACATGGATCAACCATTGGTCATTGCATGTGTGTTCTTTTCAACAAACCACATATGGATCAACTAGTGGTCATTGCATGTGTGTTCTTTCCGCAAACCACACATGGATCAACCAGTGGTCATTGCATGTGTGTTGTTTCCACAAACCACACATAGATCAAGCAGTGTCATTGCATGTGTGTTCTTTCCACAAACCACATATGGATCAACCAGTGGTCATTGCATGTGTGTTCTTTTCACAAACCACATATGGATCAACCAGTGGTCATTGCAAGTGTGTTCTTTTAACAAACCACTTGTGAATCCCCTAGAGTCATTGCATGTGTATTCTTATAGTAAAACCAACACTAGAGTCATTGCATGTGTGTTATTTCTGCAAACCACACATGGATCAACCACTAGAGTCATTGCATGTGTGTTATTTCCACAAACCACACATGGATCAACCACTAGAGTCATTGCATGTGTGTTCTTTCCACAAACCACACATGGATCCACCACTGTCATTGCATGTGTGTTCTTTCCACAAACCACACATGGATTAACAAGTGGTCATTGCATGTGTGTTCTTTTCACAAACCACATATGGATCCATTAGAGTCATTGCATGTGTGTTCTTATACTAAAACTAGCACTTGAGTCATTGCATGTGTGTTCTTTCCACAAACCACACATCGATCAAGCAGTGTTCATTGCATGTGTGTTCTTTTCACAAACAACATATCGATCCACCAGTGGTCACTGCATGTGTGTTCTTTTCACGAACCATATATGGATCAACCAGTGTTCATTGCATGTGTGTTCTTTTCCACAAACCACTTATGGATCAACCAGTGGTCATTGCATGTGTGTTCTTTTCCGAAATCCACACATGGATCCACCAGTGTTCATTGCATGTGTGTTCTTTTCCAAAAACCACATATGGATCAACCAGTGGTCATTGCATGTGTGTTCTTTTCACAAACCACACATGGATCAACCAGTGGTCATTGCAAGTGTGTTCTTTTCACAAACCACACATGGATCAACCAGTGGTCATTGCATGTGTGTTCTTTTCCACAAACCACATATGGATCAACCAGTGGTCATTGCATGTGTGTTCTTTCCACAAACCACACATGGATCAACAAGTGGTCATTGCATGTGTGTTCTTTTACACAAACCACACATGTATCAAGGAGTGTCATTGCATGTGTGTTCTTTCCAAAAACCACATATGGATCAACCAGAGGTCATTGCATGTGTGTTCTTTTCACAAACCACACATGGATCAACCACTGTCATTGCATGTGTGTTATTTCCACAAACCACACATGGATCAACCACTAGAGTCATTGCATGTGTGTTATTTGCACAAACCACACATGGATCAACCACTAGAGTCATTGCATATGTGTTCTTTCCACAAACCACACATGGATCCACCACTGTCATTGCATGTGTGTTCTTTTCAGAAACCACATATGGATCCATTAGAGTCATTGCATGTGTGTTCTTATACTAAAACTAGCACTAGAGTCATTGCATCTGTGTTCTTTCCACAAACCACACATGGATCAACAAGTGGTCATTGCATGTGTGTTCTTTTTAGAAACCACATATGGATCCATTAGACTCATTGCATGTGTGTTCTTATACTAAAACTATCACAAGAGTCATTGCATGTGTGTTCTTTTCACAAACCACACATGGATCAACCAATAGTCATTGCATGTGTGTTCTTTTCCACAAGCCACATATGGATCAACAAGTGGTCATTGCATGTTTGTTCTTTCCACAAACCACACATAGATCAACAAGTGGTCATTGCATGTGTGTTCTTTTCCACAAACCACACATGGATCAAGCAGTGTCATTGCATGTGTGTTCTTTCCACAAACCACATATGGACCAACCAGTGGTCATTGCATGTGTGTTCTTTTCACAGACTACATATGGATCAACCAGTGGTCATTGCAAGTGTGTTCTTTTCACAAACCACATGTGAACCCACTAGAGTCATTGCATGTGTGTTCTTATACTAAAACCAACACTAGAGTCATTGCATATGTGTTATTTCCACAAACCACACATGGATCAACCACTAGAGTCATTGCATGTGTGTTCTTTGCACAAACCACACATGGATCACCAGTGTCATTGCATGTGTGTTCTTTCCACAAACCACATATGGATCAACTAGTGGTCATTGCATGTGTGTTCTTTTCACAAAACCACACATGGATCAACCACTGTCATTGCATGTGTGTTATTTCCACAAGGATGAACCACTAGAGTCATCGCATGTGTGTTATTTCCACAAACCACACATGGAACAACCATTAGAGTCATTGCATGTGTGTTCTTTCCACAAACCACACATGGATTAACCACTAGAGTCAGTGCATGTGTGTTCTTTCCACAAACCACACATGGATCCACCACTGTCATTGCATGTGTGTTCTTTCCACAAACCACACATGGATCAACAAGTGGTCATTGCATGTGTGTTCTTTTCAGAAACCACATATGGATCCATTAGAGTAATTGCATGTGTGTTCTTATACTAAAACTAGCACTAGAGTCATTGCATGTGTGTTCTTTCCACAAACCACTTATGGATCCACCAGTGTTCATTTCATGTGTGTTCTTTTCACAAACAACATATGGATCCACCAGTGGTCACTGCATGAGTGTTCTTTCCACAAACCACTTATGGATCAATCTGTGGTCATTGCATGTGTGTTCTTTCCACAAACCACTTATGGATCAACTAGTGGTCATTGCATGTGTGTTCTTTCCATAAACCACTTATGGACCAACCATTGGCATTGCATGTGTGTTCTTTTCACAAACTACATGTGGACCCACTAGAGTCATTGCATGTGTGTTCTTTTCACAAACCACACATGGATCAACCATTGGTCATTGCATGTGTGTTCTTTTCAAGAAACCACATATGGATCAACTAGTGGTCATGGCATGTGTGTTATTTCCGCAAACCACACATGGATCAACCAGTGGTCATTGCATGTGTGTTCTTTTCCACAAACCACACATAGATCAAGCACTGTCATTGCATGTGTGTTCTTTCCACAAACCACATATGGATCAACCAGTGGTCATTGCATGTGTGTTCTTTTCACAAACCACATATGGATCAACCAGTGGTCATTGCAAGTGTGTTCTTTTCACAAACCACATGTGAACCCACTAGAGTCATTGCATGTGTATTCTTATACTAAAACCAACACTAGAGTCATTGCATGTGTGTTATTTCCACAAACCACACATGGATCAACCACTAGAGTCATTGCATGTGTGTTCTTTGCACAAACCACACATGGATCAACCAGTGGTCATTGCATGTGTGTTCTTTTCCACAAACCACACATGGATCAAGAAGTGTCATTACATGTGTGTTCTTTCCACAAACAACATATGGATCAACCAGTGGTCATTGCATGTGTGCTTTTCACAAACCACACATGGATCAACCACTGTCATTGCATGTGTGTTATTTCCACAAAGCACACATGGATCAACCACTAGAGTCATTGCATGTGTGTTCTTTCCACAAACCACACATGGATCAAGCAGTGTCATTGCATGTGTGTTCTTTCCACAAACCACATATGGATCAACCAGTGGTCATTGCATGTGTGTTCTTTTCACAAACCACATATGGATCAACCAGTGGTCATTGCATGTGTGTTCTTTTCACAAACCACATGTGAACCCACTAGAGTCATTGCATGTGTGTTCTTATACTAAAACCAACACTAGAGTCATTGCATGTGTGTTATTTCCACAAACCACACATGGATCAACCACTAGAGTCATTGCATGTGTGTTCTTTGCACAAACCACACATGGATCAACCAGTGTCATTGCATGTGTGTTCTTTCCACAAACCACATATGGATCAACCAGTGGTCATTCCATGTGTGTTATTTTCACAATCCACACATGGATCAACCACTGTCATTGCATGTGTGTTATTTCCACAAACCAGACATGGATGAACCTCTAGAGTCATTGCATGTGTGTTATTTCCACAAACCACACATGGATCAACCACTAGAGTCATTGCATGTGTGTTCTTTCCACAAACCACACATGGATCAACCACTAGAGTCATTGCATGTGTGTTCTTTCTACAAACCACACATGGAAAAACCAGTGGCATTGCATGTCTCTTCTTTCCACCAACCACATATGAATCAATCAGTGGTCATTGCATGTGTGTTATTTTCCACAAACCACTTATGGATCCATTAGAGTCATTGCATGTGTGTTATTTCCACAAACAACACATGGATCAGCCACTAGAGTCATTGCATGTGTGTTATTTCTACAAACCACACATGGATAAACCAGTGTCATTGCATGTGTATTGTTTCCACAAACCACACATGGATCAACAAGTCATCATTGCATGTGTTTTCTTATACTATAACGAGCACTAGAGTCATTGCATGTGTGTTCTTTCCAGAAACCACTTATGGATCCACCAGTGTTCATTGCATGTATGTTCTTTCCACAAACCACTTATGGATCAACCAGTGGTCATTGCATGTGTGTTCTTTTCCACAAACCACACATCGATCAAGCAGCGTTCATTGCATGTGTGTTCTTTTCACAAACAACATATCGATCCACCAGTGGTCACTGCATGTGTGTTCTTTTCACGAACCATATATGGATCAACCAGTGTTCATTGCATGTGTGTTCTTTTCCACAAACCACTTATGGATCAACCAGTGGTCATTGCATGTGTGTTCTTTTCCGAAATCCACACATGGATCCACCAGTGTTCATTGCATGTGTGTTCTTTTCCAAAAACCACATATGGATCAACCAGTGGTCATTGCATGTGTGTTCTTTTCACAAACCACACATGGATCAACCAGTGGTCATTGCAAGTGTGTTCTTTTCACAAACCACACATGGATCAACTAGTGGTCATTGCATGTGTGTTCTTTTCCACAAACCACATATGGATCAACCAGTGGTCATTGCATGTGTGTTCTTTTACACAAACCACACATGTATCAAGGAGTGTCATTTCATGTGTGTTCTTTCCAAAAACCACATATGGATCAACCAGAGGTCATTGCATGTGTGTTCTTTTCACAAACCACACATGGATCAACCACTGTCATTGCATGTGTGTTATTTAAACAAACCACACATGGATCAACCACTAGAGTCATTGCATGTGTGTTATTTGCACAAACCACACATGGATCAACCACTAGAGTCATTGCATATGTGTTCTTTCCACAAACCACACATGGATCCACCACTGTCATTGCATGTGTGTTC
Organism: Avena insularis; assembly: GCA_023614405.1. Lineage (NCBI taxonomy): Eukaryota > Viridiplantae > Streptophyta > Magnoliopsida > Poales > Poaceae > Avena > Avena insularis. The sequence continues at coordinate 87,475 of JAJUPC010000238.1, forward strand.
TTTTCACAAACCACATATGGATCCATTAGAGTAATTGCATGTGTGTTCTTATACTAAAACTAGCACTAGAGTCATTGCATCTGTGTTCTTTCCACAAACCACACATGGATCAACAAGTGGTCATTGCATGTGTGTTCTTTTTAGAAACCACATATGGATCCATTAGACTCATTGCATGTGTGTTCTTATACTAAAACTATCACAAGAGTCATTGCATGTGTGTTCTTTTCACAAACCACACATGGATCAACCAATAGTCATTGCATGTGTGTTCTTTTCCACAAGCCACATATGGATCAACAAGTGGTCATTGCATGTTTGTTCTTTCCACAAACCACACATAGATCAACAAGTGGTCATTGCATGTGTGTTCTTTTCCACAAACCACACATGGATCAAGCAGTGTCATTGCATGTGTGTTCTTTCCACAAACCACATATGGATCAACCAGTGGTCATTGCATGTGTGTTCTTTTCACAGACTACATATGGATCAACCAGTGGTCATTGCAAGTGTGTTCTTTTCACAAACCACATGTGAACCCACTAGAGTCATTGCATGTGTGTTCTTATACTAAAACCAACACTAGAGTCATTGCATATGTGTTATTTCCGCAAACCACACATGGATCAACCACTAGAGTAATTGCATGTGTGTTCTTTGCACAAACCACACATGGATCAACCAGTGTTATTGCATGTGTGTTCTTTCCACAAACCACATATGGATCAACTAGTGGTCATTGCATGTGTGTTCTTTTCACAAAACCACACATGGATCAACCACTGTCATTGCATGTGTGTTATTTCCACAAGGATGAACCACTAGAGTCATTGCATGTGTGTTATTTCCACAAACCACACATGGATCAACCATTAGAGTCATTGCATGTGTGTTCTTTCCACAAACCACACATGGATTAACCACTAGAGTCTGTGCATGTGTGTTCTTTCCACAAACCACACATGAATCCACCACTGTCATTGCATGTGTGTTCTTTCCACAAACCACACATGGATAACAAGTGGTCATTGCATGTGTGTTCTTTTCGGAAACCACATATGGATCCATTTGAGTCATTGCATGTGTGTTCTTATACTACAACTAGCACTAGAGTCATTGCATGTGTGTTCTTTCCACAAACCACTGATGGATCCACCAGTGTTCATTGCATGTGTGTTCTTTTCACAAACAACATATGGATCCACCAGTGGTCACTACATGAGTGTTCTTTCCACAAACCACTTATGGATCAATCAGTGGTCATTGCATGTGTGTTCTTTCCACAAACCACTTATGGATCAACTAGTGGCCATTGCATGTGTGTTCTTTCCATAAACCACTTATGGACCAACCATTGGCATTGCATGTGTGTTCTTTTCACAAACTACATGTGGACCCACTAGAGTCATTGCATGTGTGTTCTTTTCACAAACCACACATGGATCAACCATTGGTCATTGCATGTGTGTTCTTTTCAACAAACCACATATGGATCAACTAGTGGTCATTGCATGTGTGTTCTTTCCGCAAACCACACATGGATCAACCAGTGGTCATTGCATGTGTGTTCTTTTCCACAAACCACACATAGATCAAGCAGTGTCATTGCATGTGTGTTCTTTCCACAAACCACATATGGATCAACCAGTGGTCATTGCATGTGTGTTCTTTTCACAAACCACATATGGATCAACCAGTGGTCATTGCAAGTGTGTTCTTTTAACAAACCACTTGTGAATCCCCTAGAGTCATTGCATGTGTATTCTTATAGTAAAACCAACACTAGAGTCATTGCATGTGTGTTATTTCTGCAAACCACACATGGATCAACCACTAGAGTCATTGCATGTGTGTTATTTCCACAAACCACACATGGATCAACCACTAGAGTCATTGCATGTGTGTTCTTTCCACAAACCACACATGGATCCACCACTGTCATTGCATGTGTGTTCTTTCCACAAACCACACATGGATTAACAAGTGGTCATTGCATGTGTGTTCTTTTCACAAACCACATATGGATCCATTAGAGTCATTGCATGTGTGTTCTTATACTAAAACTAGCACTAGAGTCATTGCATGTGTGTTCTTTCCACAAACCACACATCGATCAAGCAGTGTTCATTGCATGTGTGTTCTTTTCACAAACAACATATCGATCCACCAGTGGTCACTACATGTGTGTTCTTTTCACGAACCATATATGGATCAACCAGTGTTCATTGCATGTGTGTTCTTTTCCACAAACCACTTATGGATCAACCAGTGGTCATTGCATGTGTGTTCTTTTCCGAAATCCACACATGGATCCACCAGTGTTCATTGCATGTGTGTTCTTTTCCAAAAACCACATATGGATCAACCAGTGGTCATTGCATGTGTGTTCTTTTCACAAACCACACATGGATCAACCAGTGGTCATTGCAAGTGTGTTCTTTTCACAAACCACACATGGATCAACCAGTGGTCATTGCATGTGTGTTCTTTTCCACAAACCACATATGGATCAACCAGTGGTCATTGCATGTGTGTTCTTTCCACAAACCACACATGGATCAACAAGTGGTCATTGCATGTGTGTTCTTTTACACAAACCACACATGTATCAAGGAGTGTCATTGCATGTGTGTTCTTTCCAAAAACCACATATGGATCAACCAGAGGTCATTGCATGTGTGTTCTTTTCACAAACCACACATGGATCAACCACTGTCATTGCATGTGTGTTATTTCCACAAACCACACATGGATCAACCACTAGAGTCATTGCATGTGTGTTATTTGCACAAACCACACATGGATCAACCACTAGAGTCATTGCATATGTGTTCTTTCCACAAACCACACATGGATCCACCACTGTCATTGCATGTGTGTTCTTTTCACAAACCACATATGGATCCATTAGAGTCATTGCATGTGTGTTCTTATACTAAAACTAGCACTAGAGTCATTGCATCTGTGTTCTTTCCACAAACCACACATGGATCAACAAGTGGTCATTGCATGTGTGTTCTTTTCAGAAACCACATATGGATCCATTAGACTCATTGCATGTGTGTTCTTATACTAAAACTATCACAAGAGTCATTGCATGTGTGTTCTTTTCACAAACCACACATGGATCAACCAATAGTCATTGCATGTGTGTTCTTTTCCATAAGCCACTTATGGATCAACAAGTGGTCATTGCATGTGTGTTCTTTCCACAAACCACACATAGATGAACAAGTGGTCATTGCATGTGTGTTCTTTTCCACAAACCACACATGGATCAAGCAGTGTCATTGCATGTGTGTTCTTTCCACAAACCACATATGGATCAACCAGTGGTCATTGCATGTGTGTTCTTTTCACAGACTACATATGGATCAACCAGTGGTCATTGCAAGTGTGTTCTTTTCACAAACCACATGTGAACCCACTAGAGTCATTGCATGTGTGTTCTTATACTAAAACCAACACTAGAGTCATTGCATATGTGTTATTTCCACTAACCACACATGGATCAACCACTAGAGTCATTGCATGTGTGTTCTTTGCACAAACCACACATGGATCAACCAGTGTTATTGCATGTGTGTTCTTTCCACAAACCACATATGGATCAACTAGTGGTCATTGCATGTGTGTTCTTTTCACAAAACCACACATGGATCAACCACTGTCATTGCATGTGTGTTATTTCCACAAGGATGAACCACTAGAGTCATTGCATGTGTGTTATTTCCACAAACCACACATGGATCAACCATTAGAGTCATTGCATGTGTGTTCTTTCCACAAACCACACATGGATTAACCACTAGAGTCAGTGCAAGTGTGTTCTTTCCACAAACCACACATGGATCCACCACTGTCATTGCATGTGTGTTCTTTCCACAAACCACACATGGATAACAAGTGGTCATTGCATGTGTGTTCTTTTCGGAAACCACATATGGATCCATTAGAGTCATTGCATGTGTGTTCTTATACTAAAACTAGCACTAGAGTCATCTTTCCACAAACCACTAATGGATCCACCAGTGTTCATTGCATGTGTGTTCTTTTCACAAACAACATATGGATCCACCAGTGGTCACTACATGAGTGTTCTTTCCACAAACCACTTATGGATCAATCAGTGGTCATTGCATGTGTGTTCTTTCCACAAACCACTTATGGATCAACTAGTGGCCATTGCATGTGTGTTCTTTCCATAAACCACTTATGGACCAACCATTGGCATTGCATGTGTGTTCTTTTCACAAACTACATGTGGACCCACTAGAGTCATTGCATGTGTGTTCTTTTCACAAACCACACATGGATCAACCATTGGTCATTGCATGTGTGTTCTTTTCAACAAACCACATATGGATCAACTATTGGTCATTGCATGTGTGTTCTTTCCGCAAACCACACATGGATCAACCAGTGGTCATTGCATGTGTGTTCTTTTCCACAAACCACACATAGATCAAGCAGTGTCATTGCATGTGTGTTCTTTCCACAAACCACATATGGATCAACCAGTGGTCATTGCATGTGTGTTCTTTTCACAAACCACATATGGATCAACAAGTGGTCATTGCAAGTGTGTTCTTTTAACAAACCACATGTGAATCCCCTAGAGTCATTGCATGTGTATTCTTATACTAAAACCAACACTAGAGTCATTGCATGTGTGTTATTTCCGCAAACCACACATGGATCAACCACTAGGGTCATTGCATGTGTGTTCTTTGCACAAACCACACATGGATCAACCAGTGGTCATTGCATGTGTGTTCTTTTCCACAAACCACACATGGATCAAGAAGTGTCATTGCATGTGTGTTCTTTCCACAAACCACATATGGATCAACCAGTGGTCATTGCATGTGTGTTATTTCCACAAACCACACATGGATGAACCACTAGAGTCATTGCATGTGTGTTCTTTGCACAAACCACACATGGATCAACCATTAGAGTCATTGCATGTGTGTTCTTTCCACAAACCACACATGGATTAACCACTAGAGTCAGTGCATGTGTGTTCTTTCCACAAACCACACATGGATCCACCACTGTCATTGCATGTGTGTTCTTTCCACAAACCACAAATGGATCAACAAGTGGTCATTGCATGTGTGTTCTTTTCACAAACCACATATGGATCCATTAGAGTCATTACATGTGTGTTCTTATACTAAAACTATCACTAGAGTCATTGCATGTGTGTCATTTTCACAAACCACACATGGATCAACCAGTAGTCATTGCATGTGTGTTCTTTGCACAAACCACACATGGATCAACCATTAGAGTCATTGCATGTGTATTCTTTCCACAAACCACACATGGATTAACCACTAGAGTCAGTGCATGTGTGTTCTTTCCACAAACCACACATGGATCAACCAGAGTCATTGCATGTGTGTTGTTTCCACAAACCACACATGGATCCACAACTGTCATTGCATGTGTGTTCTTTCCACAAACCACACATGGATCAACAAGTGGTCATTGCATGTGTGTTCTTTTCAGAAACCACATATGGATCCATTAGAGTCATTGCATGTGTGTTCTTATACTAAAACTAGCACTAGAGTCATTGCATGTGTGTTCTTTCCACAAACCATACATGGATTAACCACTAGAGTCAGTGCATGTGTGTTCTTTCCACACACCACACATGGATCAACCAGAGTCATTGCATGTGTGTTCTTTCCACAAACCACACATGGATCCACAACTGTCATTGCATGTGTGTTCTTTCCACAAACCACACATGGATCAACAAGTGGTCATTGCATGTATGTTCTTTTCAGAAACCACATATGGATCCATTAGAGTCATTGCATGTGTGTTCTTATACTAAAACTAGCACTAGAGTCATTGCATGTGTGTTCTTTTCACAAACAACATATGGATCCACCAGTGGTCACTGTATGTGTGTTCTTTCCACAAACCACTTATGGATCAATCAGTGGTCATTGCATGTGTGTTCTTTCCACAAACCACTTATGGCTCAACTAGTGGCCATTGCATGTGTGTTCTTTCCACAAACCACTTATGGATCAACCAGTGGCATTGCATGTGTGTTCTTTTCACAAACTACATGTGGACCCACTAGAGTCATTGCTTGTGTGTTCTTATACTAAAACTAGCACTAGAGTCATTGCATGTGTGTTCTTTTCACAAACCACACATGGATCAACCATTGGTCGTTGCATGTGTGTTCTTTTCAACAAACCACATATGGATCAACTAGTGGTCATTGCATGTGTGTTCTTTTCCACAAACCACACATGGATCAAGAAGTGTCATTGCATGTGTGTTCTTTCCACAAACCTCATATGGATCAACTAGTGGTCATTTCATGTGTGTTCTTTTCACAAACCACATATGGATCAACCAGTGGTCATTGCAAGTGTGTTCTTTTCACAAACCACATGTGAACCCACTAGAGTCATTGCATGTGTGTTCTTATACTAAAACCAACACTAGAGTCATTGCATGTGTGTTATTTCCACAAACCACACATGGATGAACCACTAGAGTCATTGCATGTGTGTTCTTTGCACAAACCACACATGGATCAACCATTAGAGTCATTGCATGTGTGTTCTTTCCACAAACCACACATGGATTAACCACTAGAGTCTGTGCATGTGTGTTCTTTCCACAAACCACACATGGATCAACCAGAGTCATTGCATGTGTGTTGTTTCCACAAACCACACATGGATCCACAACTGTCATTGCATGTGTGTTCTTTCCACAAACCACACATGGATCAACAAGTGGTCATTGCATGTGTGTTCTTTTCAGAAACCACATATGGATCCATTAGAGTCATTGCATGTGTGTTCTTATACTAAAACTAGCACTAGAGTCATTGCATGTGTGTTCTTTCCACAAACCACTTATGGATCCACCAGTGTTCATTGCATGTGTGTTCTTTTCACAAACAACATATGGATCCACCAGTGGTCACTACATGAGTGTTCTATCCACAAACCACTTATGGATCAATCAGTGGTCATTGCATGTGTGTTCTTTCCACAAACCACTTATGGATCAACTAGTGGCCATTGCATGTGTGTTCTTTCCACAAACCACTTATGGATCAACCATTGGCATTGCATGTGTGTTCTTTTCACAAACTACATGTGGACCCACTAGAGTCATTGCATGTGTGTTCTTTTCACAAACCACATGTGAACCCACTAGAGTCATTGCATGTGTGTTCTTATACTAAAACCAACACTAGAGTCATTGCATCTGTGTTATTTCCACAAACCACACATGGATCAACCACTAGAGTCATTGCATGTGTGTTCTTTGCACAAACCACACATGGATCAACCGGTGTCATTGCATGTGTGTTCTTTCCACAAACTACATATGGATCAACCAATGGTCATTGCATGTGTGTTCTTTTCATAAACCACACATGGATCAACCACTGTCATTGCATGTGTGTTATTTCCACAAACCACACATGGATGAACCACTAGAGTCATTGCATGTGTGTTATTTCCACAAACCACACATGGATCAACCACTAGAGTCATTGCATGTGTGTTCTTTCCACAAACCATACATGGATTAACCACTAGAGTCATTGCATGTGTGTTCTTTCCACAAACCACACATGGATCAACCAGAGTCATTGCATGTGTGTTCTTTCCACAAACCACACATGGATCCACAACTGTCATTGCATGTGCGTTCTTTCCAGAAACCACACATGGATCAACAAGTGGTCATTGGATGTATGTTCTTTGCAGAAACCACATATCGATCCATTAGAGTCATTGCATGTGCGTTCTTTCCACAAACCACTTATGGATCCACCAGTGTTCATTGCATGTGTGTTCTTTTCACAAACAACATATGGATCCACCAGTGGTCACTGTATGTGTGTTCTTTCCACAAACCACTTACGGATCAATCAGTGGTCATTGCATGTGTGTTCTTTCCATAAACCACTTATGGATAAACTAGTGGCCATTGCATGTGTGTTCTTTCCACAAACCACTTATGGATCAACCAGTGGCATTGCATGTGTGTTCTTTTCACAAACTACATGTGGACCCACTAGAGTCATTGCATGTGTGTTCTTATACTAAAACTAGCACTAGAGTCATTGCATGTGTGTTCTTTTCACAAACCACACATGGATCAACCATTGGTCATTGCATGTGTGTTCTTTTCAACAAACCACATATGGATCAACTAGTGGTCATTGCATGTGTGTTCTTTTCCACAAACCACACGTGGATCAAGCAATGTCATTGCATGTGTGTTCTTTCCACAAACCACATGTGGATCAACCAGTGGTCATTGCATGTGTGTTCTTTTCACAAACCACATATGGATCAACCAGTGGTCATTGCAAGTGTGTTCTTTTCACAAACCACATGTGAACCCACTAGAGTCATTGCATGTGTGTTTTTATACTAAAACCAACACTAGAGTCATTGCATGTGTGTTATTTCCACAAACCACACATGGATCAACCACTAGAGTCATTGCATGTGTGTCTTTGCACAAACCACACATGGATCAACCAGTGTCATTGCATGTGTGTTCTTTCCACAAACCACATATGGATCAACCAGTGGTCATTGCATGTGTGTTCTTTTCACAAACCACATATGGATCAACCAGTGGTCATTGCATGTGTGTTCTTTTCACAAACCACATATGGATCAACCAGTGGTCATTGCATGTGTGCTCTTTTCACAAACCACACATGGATGAACCACTAGAGTCATTGCAGGAGTGTTATTTCCACAAACCACACATGGATCAAGCACTACAGTCATTGCATGTGTGTTCTTTCCACAAACAACACATGGATCTACCACTAGAGTCATTGCATGTGTGTTCTTTCCACAAACCACACATGGATCAACTAGTGGGCATTGCATGTGTGTTCTTTCCACAAACCACATATGGATCAACCAGTGGTCATTGCATTTGTGTTCTTTTCCAGAAACCACTTATGGATCCATTAGAGTCATTGCATGTGTGTTATTTCCACAAACCACACATGGATCAACCAATAGAGTCATTGCATGTGTGTCTTTGCACAAACCACACATGGATCAACCAGTGTCATTGCATGTGTGTTCTTTCCACAAACCACATATGGATCAACCAGTGGTCATTGTAGGTGTGCTCTTTTCACAAACCACACATGGATGAACCACTAGAGTCATTGCAGGTGTGTTATTTCCACAAACCACACATGGATCAAGCACTACAGTCATTGCATGTGTGTTCTTTCCACAAACCACACATGGATCAACCAGAGTCATTGCATGTGTGTTCTTTCCACAAACCACACATGGATCCACAACTGTCATTGCATGTGCGTTCTTTCCACAAACCACACATGGATCAACAAGTGGTCATTGCATGTATGTTCTTTGCAGAAACCACATATCGATCCATTAGAGTCATTGCATGTGTGTTCTTTCCACAAACCACTTATGGATCCACCAGTGTTCATTGCATGTGTGTTCTTTTCACAAACAACATATGGATCCACTAGTGGTGATGGCATGTGTGTTATTTTCCACAAACCACACATGGATCCACCAGTGTTCATTGCATGTGTGTTCTTTTCCAAAAACCACATATGGATCAACCAGTGGTCATTGCATGTGTGTTCTTGTACTAAAACTAGCATGAGAGTCATTGCATGTGTGTTTTTTCACAAACCACACATGGGTCAACCAGTGCTCATTGCATGTGTGTTCTTTCCACAAACCACATATGGATCAACCAACGGTCATTGCATGTGTGTTCTTTTCCACAAACCACATATGGATCAAGCAGTGGTCATTGCATGTGTGTTCTTTCGACAAACCACACATGGATCAACCAGTGGTCATTGCATGTGTGTTCTTTTCACAATCCACACATGGATCAACCACTGTCATTGCATGTGTGTTATTTCCACAAACCAAATATGGATCAACTAGTGGTCATTGCATGTGTGTTCTTTTCACAAACCACACATGGATCAACCACTGTCATTGCATGTCAGTTATTTCCACAAACCACACATGGATCAACCACTAGAATCATTGCACGTGTGTTATTTCCACAAACCACACATGGATCAACTACGAGAGTCATTGCATGTGTGTTCTTTCCACAAACCACACATGGATCCACCACTATCATTGCATGTGTGTTCTTTCCACAAACCACACATGGATCAACAAGTGGTCATTGCATGTGTGTTCTTTTCACAAACCACATATGGATTCATTAGAGTGATTGCATGTGTGTTCTTATACTAAAACTAGCACTAGAGTCAGTGCATGTGTGTTCTTTCCACAGAGCACACATGGATCAAGCAGTGTTCATTGCATGTGTGTTCTTGTCACAAACAACATATGGATCCACCAGTGGTCACTGCATGTGTGTTCTTTTCACAAACCACATATGGATCAACCAGTGTTCATTGCATGTGTGTTCTTTTCCAGAAACCACTTATGGATCAACTAGTGGTCATGGCATGTGTGTTATTTTCCACAAACCACACATGGATCCACCAGCGTTCATTGCATGTGTGTTCTTTTCCAAAAACCACATATGGATCAACCAGTGGTCATTGCATGTGTGTTCTTGTACTAAAACTAGCACTAGAGTCATTGCATGTGTGTGTTTTCACAAACCACACATCGATCAACCAGTGGTCATTGCATGTGTGTTCTTTCCACAAACCACATATGGATCAACCAGTGGTCATTGCGTGTGTGTTCTTTTCCACAAACTACATATGGATCAACCAGTGGTCATTGCATGTGTGTTCTTTTTACAAACCACACATGGATCAACCAGTGGTCATTGCATGTGTGTTCTTTTCCACAAACCACACATGGATCAAGCAGTGTCATTGCATGTGTGTTCTTTCTACAAACCACATATGGATCAACTAGTGGTCATTGCATGTGTGTTCTTTTCACAAACAACACATGGATCAACCACTGTCATTGCATGTCTGTTATTTCCACAAACCACACATGGATCAACCACTAGAGTCATTGCATGTGTGTTATTTCCACAAACCACACATGGATCAACCACGAGAGTCATTGCATGTGTGTTCTTTCCACAAACCACACATGGCTCCACCACTATCATTGCATGTGCGTTCTTTCCACAAACCACACATGGATCAACAAGTGGTCATTGCATGTGTGTTCTTTTCACAAACCACATATGGATTCATTAGAGTCATTGCATGTGTGTTCTTATACTAAAACTAGCACTAGAGTCATTGCATGTGTGTTCTTTCCACAAACCACACATGGATCAAGCAGTGTTCATTGCATGTGTGTTCTTTTCACAAACAACATATGGATCCACCAGTGGTCACTACATGTGTGTTCTTTTCACAAACCACACATGGATCAACTAGTGTTCATTTCATGTGTGTTCTTTTCCAAAAACCACATATGGATCAACCAGTGGTCATTGCATGTGTGTTCTTACACTAAAACTAGCATTAGAGTCATTGCATGTGTGTTCTTTTCACAAACCACACATGGATCAACCAGTGGTCATTGCATGTGTGTTCTTTCCACAAACCACATACGGATCAACCAGTTGTCATTGCATGTGTGTTCTTTTCTAGAAACCACATATGGATCAACCAGTGGTCATTGCATGTGTGTTCTTTCCATAAACTACACATGGATCAACCAGTGGTCATTGCATGTGTGTTCTTTTACACAAACCACACATGGATCAAGAAGTGTCATTGCATGTGTGTTCTTTCCACAAACCACATATGGATCAACCAGTGGTCATTGCATGTGTGTTCTTTTCACAAACGACATGTGAACCCACTAGAGTCATTGCATGTGTGTTCTTATAGTAAAACCAACACTAGAGTCATTGCATGTGTGTTCTTTTCCACAAACCACACATGGATCCACTAGACTCATTGCATGTGTGTTCTTTCCACAAACCACACATGGATCAACTAGTGGGCATTGCATGTGTGTTCTTTCCACAAACCACATATGGATCAACCAGTGGTCATTGCATGTGTGTTCTTTTCCACAAACCACTTATGGATCCATTAGAGTCATTGCATGTGTGTTATTTCCACAAACCACACAAGGATCAACCACTAGAATCATTGCATGTGTGTTATTTCCACAAACCACACATGGATCAACCACTAGAGTCTTTGCATGTGTGTTCTTTCCACAAACCACACATGGATCCACCAGTGTCATTGCATGTGTGTTCTTTCCACAAACCACACATGGATCAACAAGTGGTCATTGCATGGGTGTTCTTATACTAAAACCCGCACTAGAGTCATTGCATGTGTGTTCTTTCCACAAACCACTTATGGATCCACCAGTGTTCATTGCATGTGTGTTCTTTCCGCAAACCACTTATGGATCAACCAGTGGTCATTGCATGTGTGTTCTTTTCCACAAACCACTTATGGATCAACCGGTGGCATTGCATGTGTGTTCTTTTGACAAACCACATGTGGACCCACTAGAGTCATTGCATGTGTGTTGTTATACTAAAACAAGCACTAGAGTCATTGCATGTGTGTTCTTTTCACAAACCACACATGGATCAACCACTATCATTGCATGTGTGTTATTTCCACAAACCACATATGTATCAACCACTAGAGTCATTGCATGTGTGTTATTTCCACAAACCACACATGGATCACCCACTAGAGTCATTGCATGTGTGTTCTTTCCACAAACCACACATGGATCCACCACTGTCATTGCATGTGTGTTCTTTCCACAAACCACACATGGATCAACAAGTGGTCATTGCATGTGTGTTCTTTTCACAAACCACATATGGATCCATTAGAGTCATTGCATGTGTGTTCTTATAGTGTTCTTTCCACAAACCACACATGGATCAACAAGTGGTCATTGCATGTGTGTTCTTTTCACAAACCACATATGGATCCATTAGAGTCATTGCATGTGTGTTCTTATACTAAAACTAGCACTAGAGTTAGTGCATGTGTGTTCTTTCCACAAACCACACATGGATCAAGCAGTGTTCATTGCATGTGTGTTCTTGTCACAAACAACATATGGATCCACCAGTGGTCACTGCATGTGTGTTCTTTTCACAAACCACGTATGGATCAACCAGTGTTCATTGCATGTGTGTTCTTTTCCACAAACCACTTTTGGATCAACTAGTGGTCATGGCATGTGTGTTATTTTCCACAAACCACACATGTATCCACCAGTGTTCATTGCATGTGTGTTCTTTTCCAAAAACCACATATGGATCAACCAGTGGTCATTGCATGTGTGTTCTTGTACTAAAACTAGCACGAGAGTCATTGCATGTGTGTTTTTTCACAAACCACACATGGATCAACCAGTGGTCATTGCATGTGTTTTCTTTCCACAAACCACACGTGGATCAACCAGTGGTCATTGCATGTGTGTTCTTTTCCACAAACCACATATGGATCAACTAGTGGTCATTGCATGTGTGTTCTTTCAACCAACCACACATGGATCAACCAGTGGTCATTGCATGTGTGTTCTTTTCCACAAACCACACATGGATCAAGCAGTGTCATTGCATGTGTGTTCTTTCCACAAACCACATATGGATCAACTAGTGGTCATTGCATGTGTGTTCTTTTGACAAACCACACATGGATCAACCACTGTCATTGCATGTCTGTTATTTCCACAAACCACACATGGATCAACCACTAGAATCATTGCACGTGTGTTATTTCCACAAACCACACATGGATCAACCACGAGAGTCATTGCATGTGTGTTCTTTCCACAAACCACACATGGATCCACCACTATCATTGCATGTGTGTTCTTTCCACAAACCAAACATGGATCAACAAGTGGTCATTGCATGTGTGTTCTTTTCACAAACCACATATGGATTCATTAGAGTGATTGCATGTGTGTTCTTATACTAAAACTAGCACTAGAGTCACTGCATGTGTGTTCTTTCCACAAACCACACATGGATCAAGCAGTGTTCATTGCATGTGTATTCTTGTCACAAACAACATATGGATCCACCAGTGGTCACTACATGTGTGTTCTTTTCCACAAACCGCTTATGGATCAACTAGTGGTCATGGCATATTTGTTCTTTTCCACAAACCACACATGGATCCACCAGTGTTCATTGCATGTGTGTTCTTTTCCAAAAACCATATATGGATCAACCAGTGGTCATTGCATGTGTGTTATTGTACTAAAACTAGCACTAGAGTCATTGCATGTGTGTGTTTTCACAAACCACACATGGATCAACCAGTGGTCATTGCATGTGTGTTCTTTCCACAAACCACATATGGATCAACCAGTGGTCATTGCATGTGTGTTCTTTTCCACAAACTACATATGGATCAACCAGTGGTCATTGCATGTGTGTTCTTTCCACAAACCACACATGGATCAACCAGTGGTCATTGCATGTGTGTTCTTTTCCACAAACCACACATGGTTCAAGCAGTGTCATTGCATGTGTGTTCTTTCCACAAACCACATATGGATCAACTAGTGGTCATTGCATGTGTGTTCTTTTCACAAACCACACATGGATCAACCACTGTCATTGCATGTCTGTTATTTCCACAAACCACACATGGATCAACCACTAGAGTCATTGCATGTGTGTTATTTCAACAAACCACACATGGATCAACCACGAGAGTCATTGCATGTGTGTTCTTTCCACAAACCACACATGGATCCACCACTATCATTGCATGTGCGTTCTTTCCACAAACTACACATGGATCAACAAGTGGTCATTGCATGTGTGTTCTTTTCACAAACCACATATGGATTCATAAGAGTCATTGCATGTGTGTTCTTATACTAAAACTAGCACTAGAGTCATTGCATGTGTGTTCTTTCCACAAACCACACATGGATCAAGCAGTGTTCATTGCATGTGTGTTCTTTTCACAAACAACATATGGATCCACCAGTGGTCACTACATGTGTGTTCTTTTCACAAACCACATACGGATCAACTAGTGTTCATTGCATGTGTGTTCTTTTCCACAAACCACGTATGGATCAACCAGTGGTCATTGCATGTGTGTTCTTTTCCACAAACCACACATGGATCCACTAGTGTTCATTTCATGTGTGTTCTTTTTCAAAAACCACATATGGATCAACCAGTGGTCATTGCATGTGTGTTCTTACACTAAAACAAGCATTAGAGTCATTGCATGTGCGTTCTTTTCACAAACCACACATGGATCAACCAGTGGTCATTGCATGTGTGTTCTTTCCACAAACCGCATACGAATCAACCAGTTGTCATTGAATGTGTGTTCTTTTCCAGAAACCACATATGGATCAACCTGTGGTCATTGCATGTGTATTCTTTCCACAAACCACACATGGATCAACCAGTGGTCATTGCATGTGTGTTCTTTTACACAAACCACACATGGATCAAGAAGTGTCACTGCATGTGTGTTCTTTCCACAAACCAAATATGGATCAACCAGTGGTCATTGCATGTGTGTTCTTTTCACAAACCAAATGTGAACCCACTAGAGTCATTGCATGTGTGTTCTTATAGTAAAACCAACACTAGAGTCATTGCATGTGTGTTATTTTCACAAACCACACATGGATCAACCACTGTCATTGCATGTGTGTTCTTTCCATAAACCACACATGGATCAACAAGTGGTCATTGCATGTGTGTTATTTTCACAAACCACATATGGATCCACCACTGTCATTGCATGTGTGTTCTTTCCACAAACCACACATGGATTAACAAGTGGTCATTGCATGTGTGTTCTTTCCACAAACCACACATGGATCCACCACTGTCATTGCATGTGTGTTCTTTCCACAAACCACACATAGATCAACAAGTGGTCATTGCATGTGTGTTCTTTTCACAAACCACATATGGATCCATTAGAGTCATTGCATGTGTGTTCTTATACTAAAACTATCACTACAGTCAGTGCATGTGTGTTCTTTCCACAAACCACACATGGATAAAGCAGTGTTCATTGCATGTGTGTTCTTGTCACAAACAACATATGGATCCACCAGTGGTCACTACATGTGTGTTCTTTTCACAAACCACGTATGGATCAACCAGTGTTCATTGCATGTGTGTTCTTTTCCACAAACCACTTATGGATGAACTAGTGGTCATGGCATGTGTGTTCTTTTCCACAAACCACACATGGATCCACCAGTGTTCATTGCATGTGTGTTCTTTTCCAAAAACCACATATGGATCAATGAGTGGTCATTGCATGTGTGTTCTTGTACTAAAACTAGCACGAGAGTCATTGCATGTGTGTTTTTTCACAAACCACACATGGATCAACCAGTGGTCATTGCATGTGTGTTCTTTCCACAAACCACATATGGATTAACCAGCGGTCATTGCATGTGTGTTCTTTTCCACAAACCACATATGGATCAACCAGTGGTCATTGCATGTGTGTTCTTTCGACAAACCACACATGGATCAACCAGTGGTCATTGCATGTGTGTTCTTTTCCACAAACCACACATGGATCAAGCAGTGTAATTGCATGTGTGTTCTTTCCACAAACCACATATGGATCAACTAGTGGTCATTGCATGTGTGTTCTTTTCACAAACCACACATGGATCAACCACTGTCATTGCATGTCTGTTATTTCCACAAACCACACACGGATCAACCACTAGAATCATTGCATGTGTGTTATTTCCACAAACCACACATGGATCAACCACGAGAGTCATTGCATGTGTGTTCTTTCCACAAACCACACATGGATCCACCACTATCATTGCATGTGTGTTCTTTCCACAAACCACACATGGATCAACAAGTGGTCATTGCATGTGTGTTCTTTTCACAAACCACATATGGATTCATTAGAGTGATTGCATGTGTGTTCTTATACTAAAACTAGCACTAGAGTCACTGCATGTGTTCTTTCCACAAACCTCACATGGATCAAGCAGTGTTCATTGCATGTGTGTTCTTGTCACAAACAACATATGGATCCACCAGTGGTCACTGCATGTGTGTTCTTTTCACAAACCACATATGGATCAACCAGTGTTCATTGCATGTGTGTTCTTTTCCACAAACCACTTATGGATCAACTAGTGGTCATGGCATGTGTGTTCTTTTCCACAAACCACACATGGATCCACCAGTGTTCATTGCATGTGTGTTCTTTTCAAAAAACCACATATGGATCAACCAGTGGTCATTGCATGTGTGTTCTTGTACTAAAACTAGCACTAGAGTCATTGCATGTGTGTGTTTTCACAAACCACACATGGATCAACCAGTGGTCATTGCATGTGTGTTCTTTCCACAAACCACATATGGATTAACCAGTGGTCATTGCATGTGTGTTCTTTTCCACAAACTACATATGGATCAACCAGTGGTCATTGCATGTGTGTTCTTTCCACAAACCACACATGGATCAACCAGTGGTCATTGCATGTGTATTCTTTTCCACAAACCACACATGGATCAAGCAGTGTCATTGCATGTGTGTTCTTTCCACAAACCACATATGGATCAACTAGTGGTTATTGCATGTGTGTTCTTTTCACAAACCACACATGGATCAACCACTGTCATTGCATGTCTGTTATTTCCACAAACCACACATGGATCAACCACTAGAATCATTGCATGTGTGTTATTTCCACAAACCACACATGGATCAACCACGAGAGTCATTGCATGTGTGTTCTTTCCACAAACCACACATGGATCCACCACTATCATTGCATGTGTGTTCTTTCCACAAACCACACATGGATCAACAAGTGGTCATTGCATGTGTGTTCTTTTCACAAACCACATATGGATCCATTAGAGTGATTGCATGTGCGTTCTTATACTAAAACTAGCACTAGAGTCACTGCATGTGTGTTCTTTCCACAAACCTCACATGGATCAAGCAGTGTTCATTGCATGTGTGTTCTTGTCAAAAACAACATATGGATCCACTAGTGGTCAGTGCATGTGTGTTCTTTTCACAAACCACATATGGATCAACCAGTGTTCATTACATGTGTGTTCTTTTCCACAAACCACTTATGGATCAACTAGTGGTCATGGCATGTGTGTTATTTTCCACAAACCACACATGGATCCACTAGTGTTCATTGCATGTGTGTTCTTTTCCAAAAACCACATATGGATCAACCAGTGGTCATTGCATGTGCGTTCTTGTACTAAAACTAGCACTAGAGTCATTGCATGTGTGTGTTTTCACAAACCACACATGGATCAACTAGTGGTCATTGCATGTGTGTTCTTTCCACAAACCACATATGGATTAACCAGTGGTCATTGCATGTGTGTTCTTTTCCATAAACGACATATGGATCAACCAGTGGTCATTACATGTGTGTTCTTTTCACAAACCACACATGGATCAACCATTGGTCATTGCATGTGTATTCTTTTCCACAAACCACACATGGATGAAGCAGTGTCATTGCATGTGTGTTCTTTCCACAAACCACATATGGATCAACTAGTGGTCATTGCATGTGTGTTATTTTCACAAACCACACATGGATCAACCACGGTCATTGCATGTCTGTTATTTCCACAAACCACACATGGATCAACCACTAGAGTCATTGCATGTGTGTTATTTCCACAAACGACACATGGATCAACCACGAGAGTCATTGCATGTGTGTTCTTTCCACAAACCACACATGGATCCACCGCTATCATTGCATGTGCGTTCTTTCCACAAACCACACATGGATCAACAAGTGGTCATTGCATGTGTGTTCTTTTCACAAACCACATATGGATTCATTAGAGTCATTGCGTGTGTATTCTTATACTAAAACTAGCACTAGAGTCATTGCATGTGTGTTCTTTCCACAAACCACACATGGATCAAGCAGTGTTCATTGCATGTGTGTTCTTTTCACAAACAACATATGGATCCACCAGTGGTCACTACATGTCTGTTCTTTTCACAAACCACATATGGATCAACCAGTGTTCATTGCATGTGTGTTCTTTTCCACAAACCACGTATGGATCAACCAGTGGTCATTGCATGTGTGTTCTTTTCCACAAACCACACATGGATCCACTAGTGTTCATTGCATGTGTGTTCTTTTCCAAAAACCACATATGGATCAACCAGTGGTCATTGCATGTGTGTTCTTACACTAAAACTAGCATTAGAGTCATTGCATGTGTGTTCTTTTCACAAACCACACATGGATCAACCAGTGGTCATTGCATGTGTGTTCTTTTCACAAACCACGTATGGATCAACCAGTGTTCATTGCATGTGTGTTCTTTTCCACAAACCACTTTTGGATCAACTAGTGGTCATGGCATGTGTGTTATTTTCCACAAACCACACATGTATCCACCAGTGTTCATTGCATGTGTGTTCTTTTCCAAAAACCACATATGGATCAACCAGTGGTCATTGCATGTGTGTTGTTGTACTAAAACTAGCACGAGAGTCATTGCATGTGTGTTTTTTCACAAACCACACATGGATCAACCAGTGGTCATTGCATGTGTGTTCTTTCCACAAACCACATACGGATCAACCAGTTGTCATTGCATGTGTGTTCTTTTCCAGAAACCACATATGGATCAACCAGTGGTCATTGCATGTGTGTTCTTTCCACAAACCACACATGGATCAACTAGTGGTCATTGCATGTGTGTTCTTTTACGCAAACCACGCATGGATCAAGAAGTGTCATTCCATGTGTGTTCTTTCCACAAACCACATATGGATCAACCAGTGGTCATTGCATGTGTGTTCTTTTCACAAACCACATGTGAACCCACTAGAGTCATTGCATGTGTGTTCTTATACTAAAACTATCACTACAGTCAGTGCATGTGTGTTCTTTCCACAAACCACACATGGATAAAGCAGTGTTCATTGCATGTGTGTTCTTGTCACAAACAACATATGGATCCACCAGTGGTCACTACATGTGTGTTCTTTTCACAAACCACGTATGGATCAACCAGTGTTCATTGCGTGTGTGTTCTTTTCCACAAACCACTTATGGATGAACTAGTGGTCATGGCATGTGTGTTCTTTTCCACAAACCACACATGGATCCACCAGTGTTCATTGCATGTGTGTTCTTTTCCAAAAACCACATATGGATCAATGAGTGGTCATTGCATGTGTGTTCTTGTACTAAAACTAGCACGAGAGTCATTGCATGTGTGTTTTTTCACAAACCACACATGGATCAACCAGTGGTCATTGCATGTGTGTTCTTTCCACAAACCACATATGGATTAACCAGCGGTCATTGCATGTGTGTTCTTTTCCACAAACCACATATGGATCAACTAGTGGTCATTGCATGTGTGTTCTTTCGACAAACCACACATGGATCAACCAGTGGTCATTGCATGTGTGTTCTTTTCCACAAACCACACATGGATCAAGCAGTGTAATTGCATGTGTGTTCTTTCCACAAACCACATATGGATCAACTAGTGGTCATTGCATGTGTGTTCTTTTCACAAACCACACATGGATCAACCACTGTCATTGCATGTCTGTTATTTCCACAAACCACACACGGATCAACCACTAGAATCATTGCATGTGTGTTATTTCCACAAACCACACATGGATCAACCACGAGAGTCATTGCATGTGTGTTCTTTCCACAAACCACACATGGATCCACCACTATCATTGCATGTGTGTTCTTTCCACAAACCACACATGGATCAACAAGTGGTCATTGCATGTGTGTTCTTTTCACAAACCACATATGGATTCATTAGAGTGATTGCATGTGTGTTCTTATACTAAAACTAGCACTAGAGTCACTGCATGTGTGTTCTTTCCACAAACCTCACATGGATCAAGCAGTGTTCATTGCATGTGTGTTCTTGTCACAAACAACATATGGATCCACCAGTGGTCACTGCATGTGTGTTCTTTTCACAAACCACATATGGATCAACCAGTGTTCATTGCATGTGTATTCTTTTCCACAAACCACTTATGGATCAACTAGTGGTCATGGCATGTGTGTTCTTTTCCACAAACCACACATGGATCCACCAGTGTTCATTGCATGTGTGTTCTTTTCAAAAAACCACATATGGATCAACCAGTGGTCATTGCATGTGTGTTCTTGTACTAAAACTAGCACTAGAGTCATTGCATGTGTGTGTTTTCACAAACCACACATGGATCAACCAGTGGTCATTGCATGTGTGTTCTTTCCACAAACCACATATGGATTAACCAGTGGTCATTGCATGTGTGTTCTTTTCCACAAACTACATATGGATCAACCAGTGGTCATTGCATGTGTGTTCTTTCCACAAACCACACATGGATCAACCAGTGGTCATTGCATGTGTATTCTTTTCCACAAACCACACATGGATCAAGCAGTGTCATTGCATGTGTGTTCTTTCCACAAACCACATATGGATCAACTAGTGGTTATTGCATGTGTGTTCTTTTCACAAACCACACATGGATCAACCACTGTCATTGCATGTCATTATTTCCACAAACCACACATGGATCAACCACTAGAATCATTGCATGTGTGTTATTTCCACAAAACACACATGGATCAACAACGAGAGTCATTGCATGTGTGTTCTTTCCAAACCACACATGGATCCACCACTATCATTGCATGTGTGTTCTTTCCACAAACCACACATGGATCAACAAGTGGTCATTGCATGTGTGTTCTTTTCACAAACCACATATGGATCCATTAGAGTGATTGCATGTGCGTTCTTATACTAAAACTAGCACTAGAGTCACTGCATGTGTGTTCTTTCCACAAACCTCACATGGATCAAGCAGTGTTCATTGCATGTGTGTTCTTGTCAAAAACAACATATGGATCCACTAGTGGTCAGTGCATGTGTGTTCTTTTCACAAACCACATATGGATCAACCAGTGTTCATTACATGTGTGTTCTTTTCCACAAACCACTTATGGATCAACTAGTGGTCATGGCATGTGTGTTATTTTCCACAAACCACACATGGATCCACCAGTGTTCATTGCATGTGTGTTCTTTTCCAAAAACCACATATGGATCAACCAGTGGTCATTGCATGTGCGTTCTTGTACTAAAACTAGCACTAGAGTCATTGCATGTGTGTGTTTTCACAAACCACACATGGATCAACTAGTGGTCATTGAATGTGTGTTCTTTCCACAAAACACATATGGATTAACCAGTGGTCATTGCATGTGTGTTCTTTTCCATAAACGACATATGGATCAACCAGTGGTCATTACATGTGTGTTCTTTTCACAAACCACACATGGATCAACCATTGGTCATTGCATGTGTATTCTTTTCCACAAACCACACATGGATGAAGCAGTGTCATTGCATGTGTGTTCTTTCCACAAACCACATATGGATCAACTAGTGGTCATTGCATGTGTGTTATTTTCACAAACCACACATGGATCAACCACGGTCATTGCATGTCTGTTATTTCCACAAACCACACATGGATCAACCACTAGAGTCATTGCATGTGTGTTATTTCCACAAACGACACATGGATCAACCACGAGAGTCATTGCATGTGTGTTCTTTCCACAAACCACACATGGATCCACCGCTATCATTGCATGTGCGTTCTTTCCACAAACCACACATGGATCAACAAGTGGTCATTGCATGTGTGTTCTTTTCACAAACCACATATGGATTCATTAGAGTCATTGCGTGTGTATTCTTATACTAAAACTAGCACTAGAGTCATTGCATGTGTGTTCTTTCCACAAACCACACATGGATCAAGCAGTGTTCATTGCATGTGTGTTCTTTTCACAAACAACATATGGATCCACCAGTGGTCACTACATGTCTGTTCTTTTCACAAACCACATATCGATCAACCAGTGTTCATTGCATGTGTGTTCTTTTCCACAAACCACGTATGGATCAACCAGTGGTCATTGCATGTGTGTTCTTTTCCACAAACCACACATGGATCCACTAGTGTTCATTGCATGTGTGTTCTTTTCCAAAAACCACATATGGATCAACCAGTGGTCATTGCATGTGTGTTCTTACACTAAAACTAGCATTAGAGTCATTGCATGTGTGTTCTTTTCACAAACCACACATGGATCAACCAGTGGTCATTGCATGTGTGTTCTTTTCACAAACCACGTATGGATCAACCAGTGTTCATTGCATGTGTGTTCTTTTCCACAAACCACTTTTGGATCAACTAGTGGTCATGGCATGTGTTATTTCCACAAACCACACATGTATCCACCAGTGTTCATTGCATGTGTGTTCTTTTCCAAAAACCACATATGGATCAACCAGTGGTCATTGCATGTGTGTTCTTGTACTAAAACTAGCACGAGAGTCATTGCATGTGTGTTTTTTCACAAACCACACATGGATCAACCAGTGGTCATTGCATGTGTGTTCTTTCCACAAACCACATACGGATCAACCAGTTGTCATTGCATGTGTGTTCTTTTCCAGAAACCACATATGGATCAACCAGTGGTCATTGCATGTGTGTTCTTTCCACAAACCACACATGGATCAACTAGTGGTCATTGCATGTGTGTTCTTTTACGCAAACCACGCATGGATCAAGAAGTGTCATTCCATGTGTGTTCTTTCCACAAACCACATATGGATCAACCAGTGGTCATTGCATGTGTGTTCTTTTCACAAACCACATGTGAACCCACTAGAGTCATTGCATGTGTGTTCTTATACTAAAACCAACACTAGAGTCATTGCATGTGTGTTCTTTTCACAAACCACACATGGATCCACCACTGTCATTGCATGTGTGTTCTTTCCACAAACCACACATGGATCAACAAGTGGTCATTGCATGTGTGTTATTTTCACAAACCACATATGGATCCATTAGATTCATTTCATGTGTGTTTTATACTAAAACTAGCACTAGAGTCATTGCATGTGTGTTATTTCCACAAACAACATATGGATCCACCAGTGGTCACTGCATGTGTGTTCTTTCCACAAACCACTTATGGATGAACCAGTGGTCATTGTATGTGTGTTCTTTTCACAAACCACATATGGATCAACCAGTGGTCATTGCATGTGTGTTCTTTTCACAAACCACATGTGAACCCACTAGAGTCATTGCATGTGTGTTCTTATACTAAAACCAACACTAGAGTCATTACATGTGTGTTATTTCCACAAACCACACATGGATCAACCACTAGAGTCATTGCATGTGTGTTCTTTCCACAAACCACACATGGATCAACTAGTGTCACTGCATGTGTGTTCTTTCCACAAACCACATATGGATCCATTTGAGTCATTGCATGTTTGTTCTTATACCAAAACTAGCACTGCCCCCAATGGATCCACCATTAGACCGAGTCTTCTAGAAGGCACGCCATAACATAGTTGTTTTGCTTGATGATTGTTACATACCGTTCGATTGGGGCGCTTGGACGATTGGGATGGTCTTCGCGAGAGCGATCCTCGAGTAGGCTGTTCTGCGGCATGATTGGCCACGCTTGCTCTGGACAAACTGGCATGTTGCTAGTGTTACGACTCACGAGTTCAGTGGGCCATATCCCAGTGTCACGTCCCCGTTACTTCTCTTCCTCCCCGTACTTCTCTTCCTTCCCCTCGAAGCCACTTTCCCCACTTCACTTCCATCCTACCGTAGCCGCAAGCCGACGACATCCGCCAATTCTCCGATCGTTACCTTCATGCTAAGAAATCATTTTACAAGCTTTTGAACTTATCCTACATATTCCTGCTATTCGCCAATCTAACTGCTGATCTTTTTTCTGATTTCTCGATGAACTTCAGATGTGGCAGATGTTGTAGCCCAAGAATCTAGAGATCCTCGTGCACGACTTCGCAGCGGCGTTCCCACTCGTGTGCTCCCACCCAGGATGCTTTCGCCGTTACTCCTACCACGAGCTCCCGCTCCACGAGCTCGCGTGCCCGCACGGCGCATGCTCCTGCATGGAGCCGGGCTGCAACTACATCGGCCCGCCGGTAGAGCTCGTCGTCCACCTTGCAGAGGTGCACTTGATCGAAGTGATTAAGATCTCATACGGGCAAGGCCAACTTCTCCAAGAGTAGGTGTCGTTCACTGACTCGGCACGCCGCCTGCTAATTTTCCAGGGGGGACGACTCTGTTTTCGTCCTGACCATCATCGCCGGTGTTTAGGGAACCAGAGCCGGGCCCACCGTCATGGGTGCCGTATGCATCAGGTCGGTCTCGTGCACCTAGCCCGTATAGACGGTGCGGATGTGGGCGAATGCCCAGCCGCCATCGTCGGATAGCATTCTTGTGCTAGCCGAGGCGCCGAGCTGCCCGACGCCGTGGGAGGTGGAGTATGTGGACCTAAGGTCGATCCTATGCGTGCCATCTCAGTACCTTGTCGGTGCTGGACGAAACGGCGAGATGCATTTCTACATTTGTATCGAGAAGACCGACAGAAATGTAGTACTTGTCTTTGTTCGTTAGACTTAAGCGATGCTTCTCAGGTGCTTAGAGCATACGTGTTGTGCGAATGTACCCTAGTTGTAGTTTTCAGTACTCCTTAATACTTCGATGAGTTATTATATTGGTCCAATCAGCTTGCCGTTGTCACGTTGCAAAGTCCGCTTTCTTTGGACAGACCGGCAATACCGTGTGCTCCTGCTCCTGCATGTCAGTGTCACGTGTTCCGAGGGCCCACCTGCCAGTGTCACGCCCCCTCCTCTTCCTTCCCCTCGAAGCCACTGTCCAACTTCTCTTCCATCCTGCCACTCTCGTCTGATGGTTGTAATCCGATGATTTTCATTGGATTGTTTACAGGTAATCTACGTTGATAATGCAACATGCAAATGGCACAGACACAATTTCTAAAGTGGAAGCACTCACACACTGCTATTGCACATATTTCTCAATATAGCTCGACAAACCATTAGAATAATTGTACTCGCATTAAACACAACCGAAATTGCAACCATCCTAAACAACATCTAAACCCACATCACACCGCTGTCGTCGGAGTCCACCTCGATTGGTGACACTGCCGTGCCCTTCCCGGCGACATCCACTCCCACCCGTGGCTTGCCCTTCGCCAAAGAGGCAACAATGGCGTTCTGCACAGCTTCGTCCCCGTCGTCCTCCACATCGGAATCGACAATGACGAAGCTGACGGGGTTGGCATGGACTGAGCGCCGTCGCGCCTGCTCCTACTTGAGCTCGACGCCGCATCAGTCCTTCTACAGGTAGGAGGGTCCGAGATCGCATAGGTAGCATCGTCGCTCCTCTCAAGAAACCATGGCCATTTGATACTGTGACGATAGGATCTTGGGGTGGATCCGCCGCGGCGAGCTCTACCGGAAGCGGTGGAGCGGATGGATCTGCCGGCGCGAGCCATGACAAGTTCCTAGGAGGGAGTAAGATTGTGGGTCAGGCATGTCTGGTTCTTGAGCAAGGCCTCCCAGTGATATGTACGCGGGAAAGGTACCAAAAAAATTCGTCCAATGCGCGCGAGAGGGCTTTTGAACCATGAAGGCACGATATTTTTTTGACAAGTCCACACGCTAGGTCCCCCACCTGTCAGCCGAATGTGGACGGTAGGATTCTGCCAGAGTTATTAAGTAGGGATAAATCACGCTTCACCACTACCCTGACATCCAAAGGCTCCTCTTTCCTCTGCCCTCGCTCCCCTCGCTCATGGCTCGCAGCTCGTGCAGTTCGTCTTGGGCGGAATCAGGGTCGGCTCAACGCCGTCAGGCGGGTGCCCCCATTAGGTACCGGAGGGAGCCCTACGATTACTACCCCGATATGCTATGTTTGTGCAGTGAGAAGATGCCGAGATGGATTTGGTGGACCGACGAAAATACTGCAGGAAAATTCAACAACTGCAGCATCAGAGCGGTGAGTTCCAACTGTAGGTACAATGGTATCCCGGATCTGGAAAGCGTAATACAATTCTTTTTTTTGTTTCCTTCGATCTACTATGCAAGAAGGGAGGGGGACTGGCTGTGACAAGTTTGTGTGGATCAAAAAGCCACTGACAGGTTTTCACAGAGAGCTTGTTCAGGATCTGCTTGATGCTGTGTGGGACAAGAAAGAGGAGATTCGTGCGATGGAGCGAGAGATCTGGGAGCTTCGCCAGGTGCAGGGGAGGCAGGGGCAGGGAGGTGGTCAGACAGACGGGCTCAAGATTAGGCCAGATAGTGGACACAATTTCCTCATTATCTGGGCATTATCTGTTGCATTTGTAGCTTATGTTGCCATGTCATTGTCCAAAAGCTGAAATAAGTTGCTGCTTCGTGGAGTGTAGCAGCCAGCTTAAGAAATTGTTTTCTAGCCCAGAAACTTATCATAAGTGTCCAACAACAGGGATTTATTAAGCGCCTATAAATAAATCATGTCTGTGCCACTAACACCCATCGATTTTGGAGAGGATTTAACCGCTCAGCTATCGCAATTGTTTAGATAGTAGTGGCACAATCACTGTTTTGGATTCAACTAGTGGCCTCGGCCGTATCAAATCCTAAAGTCACGATACATTTTACTCCGAGTACGGGAGGCAGATTGTTTCGCCCGACAAGTTCCACGCACATAGCTCCCAGAGTTTAACTGAACTACATATATAGGTTCAAGTTCAATACATCATTAGGCTGCTACACTGCTAGCCCTCTTCCTCTGCTTGGGTGCCAACTTTCTTCCTCTCTCCTTCATGTCCACTGGCTTCTTTATCTCCTGCCTTCTTCCTCTTCATGGGTGCCAATTTTCTTACCTTCACATACCCTGCATCTCCAGGTCGAGGGAAGTCAGGCCAATCAGCACCAGAATTTTTTCCGGCATCATCACTCCACTCATTTTGGTTTTCTTCCCACAGCAAAATCACTGAGTCGGCTGTCTTGTTTCTTACCTTGCGCTTCCTGTAAAAAAACTGTACATGGATTACTACTTATATCTATAGACTATAAACAATTTTTTGTGTGAATGTACCATCTCATACCTAGGTTTGGGAGCATTAAGGGGACATCCAGCTGCTCTATGGCCTATAAGATGGCAGGTCTTGCATCTGTTTTTGCCCTTCTTTGTAGCACGGAAAGCTGAACCCTTCTTCTCGAGAAAATTCTTAAACCTATTCACCTGGGGTCTTCCTCTGCCCCTTTTTGTCACTGGCTGGCAAAGATCGAAAGACAGTTGGACTTGAGGCCATTGAGATGGGTCTGTACATGGCTCGACGGATCCAGCGTACGCAGCTCTGAACTTTTCCATAGAGCAGTAGTCTGACAAATACTGATCCAAATGTGGTAGAGTTCTTTTCTTCACCAAGAAGGCCAAGGCATGGTCGCAAGGTTTCCCGGTATGCTGCCACTCTAAGCAGGTGCATTCTCGCAGCTGGATGTTCATAGCATCCCTTTTGCCACTCTTGGACATATCGACCACCTCACAGCTTCTGCTGGTTGACGGGAGAACCTTAGGATGAGCAGGTCCTCGGCTTCTCTTGTGTAGTTGCTATACAAGTGGCGGTAGCATATGTCCTCTAAGTCTCCTACCGATCTCTCTCCTTATATTTAACAGCTTCATGATCATACCACATATGTTGTCCATCAAGATATGAACAGGACGCACTTTTATGTCCTTCACCCAGTTATTCAGGTATTCTGCAAGGTTGTTGTTTATGTAATCAACTTTGATGTCAGGGTTGAATTGACTCCTCTTCCATAGCTGCGAATGATGGATGGCTAAGTACTCTAGAAGTTCAGGGGCTTCAGAAAACATCTTGCTCATGAAATAATCGCTGCTACTAGGTTTGTAAACTCTAGCAGCAAGAAACATGTAATGAAATACGCTGCCTGCGTAGTGTGAGTACAAGTTGAGCATCATATGGGAATGGCATTCTCTACCTTCAGCTCGTGGGAATACCTCCTTCACTGCATTCGTCAGCCCTTTGCATGAATCCGTGGATATAGCCAATGGATCCATGTGGCCTATTGATCTCCTGAGCTACCTCATAAACCAGACCTAGTTTTCCTCCATTTCTGTTTCAAACAGGCCAAATGCCACTGGGAACATCCAGTTGTGACCATCAAGTGTTGTGGAAGATGGCAGGCAACCTTTCCATTTGCCAGTTAGGACAGTGCTATCTACACTCAGATACGGCCTACAGTCGTCCTTGAATCCCTGGATGCAAGGTTTAAGCGCCATGAAAAATCTTTTGAAATATATTTTACCACCTTCTGATTTGGTGTCAATCTCCACAACACTCCCCGGACACCTAGCTTGTACCTCTGCCTTGAAGTTGTACAACATCCTGAAGCTATTGGTCCAATCCCCGTGCAAGACCCCCAGAGCTTTCTCTT
Source organism: Avena insularis (assembly GCA_023614405.1). Taxonomy (NCBI): domain Eukaryota; kingdom Viridiplantae; phylum Streptophyta; class Magnoliopsida; order Poales; family Poaceae; genus Avena; species Avena insularis. Next base: position 116,863 of record JAJUPC010000238.1, read on the forward strand.
TACCTTTCCAAACCGTGTAATACGGAAGGAGAATGTTGTATTTAGAACCGAGGCTAGTCTGAATATTCTTCGCGGTCTCCTTAGGGTTATCCTTTAGTATGGACATAGATTGCATAGCCACCCACTCTGTATTAGTCATTGAGGATTTCAGTTTGCTGCCTGTCGGACACATGTGTGGAGGGCCCATTTTGTTCACCTGCAACACAGATTCATTTAAAAGATAAGCGGAGTCGACTAGTTGCCAGAAAGATATCGCACATCAATTTTAGTTATAGAGTGAAAAGAGAGAGAGTTCTAATGGTTTGCTGCATTCATTGCCCCAATACCATAATTGCAGTCAACACAGGTAAGGCTCTTGCTGTGATCCTCCATGGACAATGTACCTCGGCCCGTCCATTCATCCATGTTAACTTGCAAACGACCTCATACCTCCCGGCAGAGTTCTTCAGTCGATAAACGTCGAACTCCCCCTTGGTACAAAAATGCTGGAATGACATCCTGAAATCATGCATGCTCCTGAACTCGGTGCCGACCGAAATTATAGGATACTCGTGGTCATGCTTCATTTCTTCTACTTCAACACCCAAATCATCGACTAGAATACCAGCCTCATCATTAAGTTCCTCGTCTATTTCATCATCACCAGATTCTTGATCCTCTATAGTGCCTTCTTCTTCATCTGATTCAGAATCTTCGCCATCGTATGTAATGCCTAGTATTGCACACATCATATTGACTCCCATGGGTGGGGCTGCACCATCGTCTCCACCTGGATGGACAGGAACATTGCCCCCGTCCACCTCACCGGCAACTCTGTTTTCTCCAAGACACTCAGTTTGGGTCTGCTGCAACCACATGTGGTGGTCTTACGTTTGCACACATCCCAGGTACTTCAGTGGACAAACAGCAGTCAGAATCAATTTCATCTTGAGTGTACAGAACCCTCTTGCTCTTCCTGTGTACATCCTCCTTCCTGATGTAATCTTTCCTGATGGTATCAGTAGGGCTTGACATTTGCGTTCCATTCCCCATCAAACTAGGATTTTTGCTGCCGCTCTTGGGTGTGATCTCCTTACTGCCTCCCCTCACGGGTGTTGGCTCCAGGGTGCTGGCATTATTGCCTGACCTCTGCGGTGTGTTCTTCGTCGAATTAGCCCTTTTGCTGCTACTATTGGGCGTGTTCTCCTTCGTGCTGGAATTATTGCCTGACCCCAGCGGCGTGTTCTGCTCCAAATTAGCCCTTTTGCTGCTACTATTGGGCGTCTTCTCCTTCGTGCTGGCATTATTGCCTGACCTCAGCGGCGTGTTCCGCTCCAAATTAGCCCTTTTGCTGCTACTATTGGGCGTGTTCTCCTTCGTGCTGGCACAATTCCCTGACAGAGGCATGTTCCGCTCCAAATTAGTATTTTTTATGCTCCCACTGGGTGTGGTAGCCTCCGTGCTGGCCATCTTGGCCTCTTTGCTACCACTCCTGGGAGTGTTCACCACCGTGGTGGCCATCTTAGCGCTATTGCTGCTATCGTTCGGTGTGGCATTTTGACTGGATCTCAGGGGTGTACTGTGCGGTGTGGTGCCTTTTGTCGTGCGACTCTTGGGCGTCCTCTTCTCTGGCGTGGTCTCCTTGGTGACGTTCTTCTTCGGGGTGCCCTTTCTGGGGATGCTCTTCCTGCTCCTCTTTATGATGCTCCCATGTAAGACTCTCCTCTGTTCGAAACTACCCTTAGTCGCACCACCCCAGTGATGCCATGGATCAGGTCACGCATGCCTTCTAAAAGTCCATCATCTCTATTGTCAAGTTCCAATTCCTCGCCAACTGTGAGCACTACCAAGTGGAAGTAAACTTCACCTCTATAATGTTTCCTTGTAAACGGTACGACTAAATCCCTGGTATCTTTCACTTCGATAGCCTTTTTGCTCCTGTAACCATAATATAACAAACGTGCTTCCTGGGAGGACCCCCACATCACCTTCACACGTAACGATGCCATCAGGTCAGATAACTCTACCACTTCAGGGTCGTATCTGCCAAGGATTACATCAAACTCGTCATAGAATTTTTCTGTGCCATCATCTAAGTTTGCAGTATAATCCGCGACACCGATACGAACGATTACTTTGCCATCATCAGGTTCTTTAGGATAGAAACCTCCGAGAGGTTCGAGAGATGGAGCGGCACAGTAAGACCCGGCCCCAATGCCACCGCCGCCATCACCAGCGTCATCGTTAGCTGGATCAACCTCGGTGGAAGTACCAGGACCAGGAGCAAGGCGAGGGCCCTTAGCAGCGGGAGCTACATTACATGGTGGAGAGGCAGGGCCCCTTCTAACGACAGCCATAATAGGATCAGCTGCTGCCATGCCACCTCGACGATCAGGAGTAGTTCCCACAACAGTAGTGTTTCGAGTGCTAGCAGAGTCCAGACCATGAGCTGACTTTCGACCAGCAGCTCGCTAAACCCGAGCACAGGTTCGACGAGGAGACAAGGCATCAGTCTTTGCAACAACAGTGGGGTAGCCTCCGGAAGACTTAGTTTGCTCAACAGCGGCAGGGATTGGGTCAACAGCATCCAGATCAACAACAACACGAGGATGACCAGTACCATCAGATTCCAGAGCACGAGTTCACACAACTTGAGGACGGTTTCGAGGAGGAGTAGCACACAAGGCGACGGTCTTGGCAACAACAGCGGGGCAGCCTCTGGACGCCTACGAGGAGGTTGCCTGACAAAAGCATGTCGCGGACGAGGAACCACATTTTTCTCAACAACAGCAAGGGTTCGAGTTAGACCTCCCTGTCCAATAATAGCTGGGCGACTCCTAGTAGCAGGAGCTTCCTCATCCACTATGTTACACACTAGCATAATCGCGCGAAGCCTAACATGCTGTTTCATCAACCCAATTAGCTGATTGTCACACACTATAGGACCCCTGAAGCCTCGTTCATCAACGATGCTGAACCGTGTAGTCTGCTCTGGCCTCATTTCAGCAAGTTCACGCACAGTAGCAAACAAACCAGGGATAGTGCATAACTACACAGGCGCTACTTCCATCTTCAGATTCTGAGCCTGTTTCCACGTGCTCTTCCCGTGTGCTAATTTAAGGAGGTAGCCGCAGATGGCCACCAGAACCGTGTATTTGGGTTCAGCGGAGATCCTAGTTGACAGAAAATTGGAGACAAAAGATAAGAATTGTTTGTCAGCATCGTGCTAGCAAACAATTCTATGTTCGATATATCTCTGTAATGCCAATAGCCAGCTAGCAGTTATAGGTAGTGCGAATAGCAAAGAGAAGAGTAGCTCACCCAAAATTAGCTAGAAGTACTTCTTCCTCGGCAAATGGATCTGCCATCCTTCACGCTGCTCAGCTCGTCGGTGGTAGAGGCGGGCTAGATCGTCACAACGGATGGCACGGCATCCAGCATTAGAGCTTGGTAGCAGCGAGTAGGCGCAACAACTTGGCACCGGAAGTCAAATGCCCAAAGAGATCATTCTGGTTGGAGAGGGGATTTTGATGCCGCCGGTGCTAGGGTTCATGCGAAAGGAGGGAGGGAGTGGATTTGTGAATTTAGTCAATGCACCATGCTCATTTAGTATCTCGTTTCGCCTACGTGGTTGCCGTGTTGGCGCTCGCATCACGGAAATATTACTGACATGAGGTCCCGACCGTCTACTTCACGGGGCAGTTTCACGACATGTTTGAATTTGGTAGGGGTGAGACGAGTTTGCATTGAAATGGCCCCTCTCGGTAGTTGGCGGCCCAACTTTTCAAAACGCGGTAAATTTAGGCAACTTAGGTACCGCCATGCACTGGCCTGCCAACTTTGGTACCGCAGACGAACAAGCAGAGGCGCTCACATCCTACGTGGAGTCAATGATTTGGTCGATTCGTGGTAGCGGGGAGTGATCCTTTGGGCAGTGCTTATTTAAGGAGGTGAAGTCCACGCACATCCACAGAATATCCGTGTCTTTTTTAGGCACAAGCACTGTGTTGGCGAGCTAAGTGCTCTCCTTGATCTCGCGTATGAATTTTGTGTCGAGGAGTCTGTTGATCTCCATTCCGACTGCCTTTGATCATGGTTCAGACAGTCGCCGAATTGTCTGCTTGACTGGCCTTGTGTCTGGATTCACATTGAGTGAGTGCTCGATGAATTCCCTGGGAATTCCTGGCATGTCCGCTGGACACCAGGCGAAAATCTCCCAGTGCTCACGGAGGAATTCGACGAGCGCGAGTTCCTATGCGGAACTCAAGTTGTTGGCGATGAGGGTCGTCTTGGTCGGGTCCGTTGGGTGGACCTGGACTTTCTTCGTGTGCACCGGCGAGTCGAAGGACAAGTCGGGTGAACTTGGCCTGCTTAGAGGAGGCAGACTGTTGTCTGTCGACTCCTTCAATCTTGCGAGTTCCTCCTGCATGCCGAAGGACTGGAAGATTCTGTTGAATCCCTGTCATCGTTGTCTGACCTCTTGAAGTTGCCATTGATTGTGATTATTCCGTTTGGACCTGGCATTTTCACCTATAGGTAGGCATAGTGCGGCACCGCCATGAACCTAGCGAACGCGACATGTCTGAGCATGCAGTGGTATTGCGAGGGCCAGTCGACGACCTGAAAGTCGATGCGCTCTCGCTAAAAGTTTTACGGCGTGCCGAAGATGACGTCGAGGTTGATTTTCCCAGGGGATATATGCCCTTCCCTGGGACGATGCTATGGAACATCATGTCTAAAACTTCCAGAAAAGTCAGAGGGATCCTTATCACTCGCAAGGTACTTGCAAACATGAGGTTAATGCCGCTGCCGCCGTCCATGAAGATGCGACTCATATCGAAGCCCCCGATCTGTGCCTCAAGTACAAGGAGATAGTGACGTGGACAAGGAACTTGGCGCGGGTGGTCGTGCCTATCAAAGGTGATGCAGGAGTCGCTTCTGCTGAGGTACTCAGTGGTGGAGGGTGGAGAGTTTATCGCTAGATTAACTTGTCGAGTGATGGCCTTCTGCACTCGATTTGAGGGACGCCCTTTTTGGATCATCCCCATGTTACCCACGACTCGTGGGTATGGCTCGCCTCCATGATGCTGGACCGGTGCGGCCGCGGGTGGTGGTGGTCCGGGCAGTGGTGGAGGAGCTCCATGTGCCACAGCGCCTGGGGCGGCTCCATAGCCCCAGTTGACCGCGTCGCAATTCATCCGAGCCAGGCCCTCGTGGAGTTTGAGGAACTCGTGGCAGTCCTTGAGAAGGTGGCTGGATTTCTTCTTGCCATCGTGCTTGTCGATGTAGAAGTGCACGTTGCATGGTCCGGACAGTTTGTCCTCGATAGATGTTGTGGGTGCCTCTTCCCGAGTGTGGTGTTGCCACACGTGTGTGGTTTTTCTGCTGTCGTGGTATCCTACAGCGATATCCGATGTTGCGGTTGTCGTCGCGTTTGTCGCGTAGACGGCTATGACCATATTGACCTTGTCATGGACATCGTAGACACGCATCCAGTGTTTGCCTTGGCAGTCACGTCCGCGCCTGAGGTCGTCGTCGTCATCGGAGTAGGAACAGTTTTTCACTGAGTCTTCTCCGTCAGCCCACCGATTTGCGATTTCCATTAGGTGGTCGATCGTTTTGGGCTTCGAGCGGCCCAACTCCTCCCTGAGCTCTATACGGCGAACGCCGCTATTGAATGCGTCGATTGCACGGTCCTCCGAGATATTTTCTGCGGAGTCCTTGATGATGCACCACCTCTGGATGTATGAGCATAGAGATTCACCAAATCTTTGCTGGCAGCTTCTCAGTTCTTCGATTGATGTCAGCCTTTTGTAAGTGCCCTTGAAGTTGTGCACAAAGTTGTAGACCAGCTCTTCACAGCTGCGAATGGATCCGCGCGGGAGGTTGTTGAGCCATGCGCGACCGGCGGCTTGCAGCTGTAGCTGCAGGCATTGCATGGCCGTGCTTCGACTCCCACCATGTAGCCTAATAGAGGAGATATGGTCCTCCAACCAGATTTTTGGGTCCTGCAGGCCGTCAAATTTTGGATTATCCGACGGGAGTTTGAACCTATTAGGCATTCGCTTCTGCCTGATGGCCCTGCTGAAGCATCTGGCGCCGCAGAGCTCAATCTCGTCTTCTTCTGAGTCAGTCGAATGAGCACATCTTTCCCGCATCTTGTCAACTTTGTGCTGCGTGAGGTCATCGCACGAGTCATAGTCGCTGTCATGCCGCGTGAGCGACGTCGCCATGACATATCGTGACTGTCGTCACTTGAGGAGTACGAGTAGTACTTTTCCAGAGCCTTGCTTTTCTTTGGCTCTGGCGTTGGTTCTTTGTCAAGGGCGGCCTCGATTAGCCCCAGGCCCGTGATCGTAGATCCGTGCATGGCAGCTCACGGATCTCTAGCCGGTGGCTGGTTGTTGAGGAGGTACATGGTAGACACGGTCACCGCGGCTTGTGGCGTTTTTGGGAGCACGTTGCCCCGCGTATCAACCGTCATAGAGGTGAAGTCGAGGACTTTCACAGCCTCTACGTGTTCTTGCTCGGTGAGGTGGGCCAGTCGAGATCACCTCTTGTTGGCAACATACTCGTTGCCTTTGGAGGTGGATCCTCCATGGGAGAAGAGCCCGGCTCGTCAAAGACTCGACTCATCCGCCGCCTTTCTACGTGCTTAGAGTTGCGTGATCACCTGTTGCTGGCGCTTGAATTCCTCCTTTAGCAGCCAATGGTAGCCCATCAGCATGTCCTGCGATGTGTTGGGGGGTAGAGGATTGCCCCGAAGAGCTTTGTGATAGCGGGCCACTTGTTATCATTGAGGTGGATCTGCATGCGCTCTCCCGTGTTCTCATTCGCCGTGAGTGCCGGTTCTGCCCTCGTCCCGTTGTTAACGGGTGTGCCATTAGAACCATTGGTGGGGTTGCCGTTTGCGACTGGTATGCCACCATTGGGCGTACTGCCGTTGGGCGGTCCGGTGCCAGATCCGGTGCCAGTCTTTTCGCGATTGGCGGTGGTGTCGCCCGCGTTGATGACGGCGCACATGAAGTGGTTGGGGAAGCTGTTGCTCCCGCAACATTCAGATCCGGAGCTGTATGCTCCATCTTCTGTGGCTAGGTCACCCAGATCAGATCTGCGACTACTGTTGTTGTCCGTACTCCTAGCTGTTGCTGAGGTGTTGATCTCGCTAAGGGTGCCGATTGGTGGCGGGAACCACGACGTTGGACCAATCTCGGGTGCCGTTGGCTGGTCAGGCATGCGAAGCGTGCCCAGTTGACGAACCTGGAAGCGGAAGCTCCCAATCGCCAGACTGATTCCATCGCCCACGGACTCGAAAGCCGGGCAAGTGGCCGGCGTGTGGAAGGTGAAGTCGAACGCACCGAAGAGTTGGTGAATCTCTGCTCTTGCAAAGTTGTAGATTATGGTTGACGTGGCCGAAGAAGTCGCGACATCAGCACTCCCAGTTCCCACAGACGGTGCCAATTGACGAGGGTTTAACTCATCAATGCCCATTGTTATGGACTTGGGTTTTGGAGAAGGAGGGAGCGCTGGAGGCATCAATCGGCTAGCAAAGAATCACACAGGGATGCAAGATTTACCCAGGTTCAGGCCTCATAGAGGTCCCTACTCCTGCTTGTCTGCTCTTGGAATTAATGAAGGAATCGAAGATTACAGGTGCGCGCAGATGCAATCTAGCTAGAGTTGTGGAAACTAGGGTTGTTATTGTCCTCCTCGCCGCCCCTCCTAGCCTTTATATAGATAGGCTAGGTCTCGGGTAGCAGGTCGAGTCGGTTATAGATTAGGGTTTTCCCTTTGAGCTTTCTATCTTAAGCTTCTTCTTGTCTCACAAGCAATCGAAAGTCTGTGGGCCACTCGAATTCCTTATTGGGCCTTGGCAACGCCGTGGGATTTTGCTGTATCTGGACCGTATATGCCACACTCGAGTACCTATAAGGTATACCCATGTCAGATATAGACACCAAAAAGCAAAACTATTTGAGAGTTTAATGACCAACTATACGGCCAAATTTTTTGCTCCGGTCGTATAGTTGAGACCGTATAGGATCAGATAACGAAAACAATTTCACAAATATGATATAGAGAGTTTAACGATGAACTATACGGCGAGAGCTCCCTCTCAGGTCGTATAGTTCCGCCCGTATATTTGGCAAAAACCCTCTAAAACTTCAGAAAAACATAAGGAACTCAAAGGCAGAATTTTTAGGAGTAAAATTTGTGAAAACAATTCACTTATTTGGGTAAGAACACTTACCTTGAACTTACCATTTGCTTATTCGGGGATGAGAAAGTTCCTCCAACAACGAAGACTTCTTCTCCCTTTAAGGAATTGACCTTAATTCATTGAATAATTCTCGTAAACAAAAATCACGAGGACTAAAGTTCCTCTCAACAAGATTGGTGTCTTGATGGGCAATCATGGACACTGCATTTAACATCTTTATTTCCTTCCCCTGCATAATCTACAACTCAAATTCTTGAAGTTAAAGAATCCAATGAATCAGTCTTGGCTTATGTTCTTTCCTCTCAAGCAGCTCTTTTAAACCATCACGATCTGTATGAACTCTTACCTTTGCATCAACTATATAAGAACAAAATTTATCACAAGAGAAAAATACAACAAATAGTTCCTTTTCTTCCTTTGGTAAGTCTTCTGAGCACCATTTAGAGTTCTACTAGCATGATGTATAATATTAATCTGCGACCAATATGTTGTCCTAGAGTCACTCCTACAACATCATCACTAGATTCACATATTAAGTCAAAGGTTGTATCCTAGATAGGTTGTTTAATGATGGGAGCAGAAGATAAAACATTTTTCAGTTTATCAAAGGCTTCAAGACATTTATCATCAAAATTAAATCTTACTCCCTTTTGCAGGAGGTTAGTCAAAGGTTTAGATATTCCAGAGAAATTTCTAATGAACCTTCTATAAAAACCAACATGACTAAGGAAACTTCTTATACCTTTAATATCCCTGGGTTGTGGCATTCTCTCTATTGCCTCAACCTTATCTCTATCAACTTAAATTCCCCTACCTGATACCTTGTGTCCAAGGAATATACCTTCTTTAACCATAAAATGGCATTTCTCCTAGTTGAGAACAAGATTGGTTTCTTTGCCATGCTGCAAAACTCTTTTGAGATTATCCAAGCAACTAGTAAAAGAAGTTCCATATACATAGAAGTCATCCATAAATACTTCCATTATAAGTTCTATGAAATCCGCAAAAATAGCAGTCATGCATATTTGAAAAGTAGCCGGAGCATTACATAAACCAAAAGGCATATGTCGGTAAGCATGTAAACCATAAGGACTAATGAAAGTTTTTTTAAGTTGGTCATCAGGCTGAACAGCTATTTGAGAAAAACCAGAGTATCCGTCCAAATAACAAAAATGAGTATGGTTTGCTAACCTCTCTAAAGTTTGATCTATGAATGGTAAAGTATAGTGATCTTTCCTAGTTTATTTATTTAATTTTCTAAAGTCTATGCACATCCTATGCCCAACAACAGTTCTAGTAGATATCAATTCATTATTTTCATTAGGAACAACAGTCAAACCACCCTTCTTAGGGACACAATGAACAGGACTTACCCATTCACTTTCTTTAACAAGATAGATTATACCCGCGTCTAGTAGGTGTACAATTTCTTTTCTTATCACTTGTTTCATTTCAGGCTTCAATCTTCTATTAAATTCTGCAACTGGTTGAGCACCTTCCTCCATGAATATTCGATGGATGGCTATCAGGGGACTGATGCCCTTCAAGTCATCCATTGAGTACCCAAAGGCCTTGAGATGCTCCTAAAGTATCTCCATAAGTTCTTCTTCTTCTTTTCCTGAAAGTTTAGCACTAATAATAACAGGAAATTTAATTGTATCATCTAGAAATCTGTATTTGAGATTATCTGGTAGAGTCTTCAACTCTGGGGTGGTAGTTCCTCATCCCCTCTCTTTTCTGGCTCTTCAAAAGCCTTTTCAGTTGGAGGTCCCATTATGGAAAGTGAATCGAATTCATCTTCTAGTTCTTCCAAGGACTTGTTCTCCATAACTATTTCTTCATTATTTGAATCTTCATTTATTTCTTCTTCTTGATTACCAAAGAAAAGAGCCGCCATTTCTTCAATAGTTCTCTCTTCTTCTTGTATTTGTGGAGGCCTGTCTTTAAATTTGGAAAATGGAATTTATTTTTGTTCCCCCAAGCTTAAGAGACACAATCTCCTTCTTGAAATTAACATAGGCACCAATATCACCCCCAAAGTTTCTTCCAAATATAATAGGGCAAAGAGTACCAGCTGGCATATCAACAACTACAAAATCCATGGGAAAGTTTTTATTGCCAATTGTGACAGTTGCATCTTCAACTACTCCCATTGGAATTCTAAGATTTTTATTCGCTAACATAATTGTCATATCAGTATTTTCAATTGTAGCCGATTCAATTTCTTCTTTTATTTCTAAATAGAAATCATAAGATATAATATTAACTTTGGTGCCAAGATCACATAAATCGTAATGCGAGGTTTCTTTAAATATGCAAGGAAGAATAGGCTTACCCACATCTTTTACCTTTGTTTTACCTCCAACCAATACGGAAGTCTCTTCATCAAGTTTAACTATGTTACAATGTGCATAAATAGCCATAATTGCTTCCTTGGTTACCTCTTCATCTTTGGTTTCTTCTAGATATTCCACGACTTCTGGCATACTTTGTTCTTCCTTTTTATCATGTACTGCTTTGACCTGTTCATATTCAAGAATATGCTTTCGTGCAGTGTTAGGAAGGGCATCCCATTTATTGGTTCTAAGGAGGCCAGTGTTGGTTTATCTTCTATTTTCTTCTCAGGTTCGGGTGGTGGATCATACTTGACCGGTCCCTCTTTTGGAGCTTTAATATGTTCTGTAAAAGCTTAAACAACTTGCAACACATGATTTGAATCCAAGTAAAGTTCTTTAGATAATTCTTTAACATGGCCTTTTTTTATTATAGTCATGAATATAATCATGTTCTATTTCTATGCCTCCTTCACTTCCTAGACCAAAATTCCATGAAACTCTATGATCACGAATTCTATTAAGTAAAGCCCAAGCTTTAGGTATAGGAAGATTCATAAAGGCTCCTTCCGCGAAAGAGTCTAGTTCAATTTTATTAGGTTCAATTAAACCGCCATAAAAGATATGCAATAAATACCATTCAGGTAAATCATGATGCGTACATAGACATAGTAAATCTTTAAATATGATAAGCTCTTACTATTCCTTCATTAAAACGCTTTTTCCAATTCATTATAAGACGCCTGATCCCAAAAGATTTTGACAATGGATAATATTTTGCTAGGAATTCATAGGCTAGATTATCCCAAGTAGTAGTGGCTTCAGGTGGTAGAGATCTATACCATGATAGAGCTATACTAGTCAAAGTCTGGCTAAAAAGTTTAACCCTTACCTCATCAGCGGTATATCCCATCAATAGAAAAGTGCCACACATATCTTTGGAACATGCAATATGCTCATATGTATCAGGATCTTCTTCATCTCCAGTAAATTGCTTCTTATGTAGATTACTAAGTATTAGAGGATTTATTTCAAACCCCATTGTCTTCTCATTGGATTTGTCTCTTTTATAAATATCATAGGGCATCACAAAATAGTTGAGTGGGTTAGCACTAGTCATATGCTCAAACTCCATCATGTTGGTGGGAACTTGTAACTCAAAAAAAAAAATTAGCAAGACAAAAATAAATAAGAAAAAACTGAAAGACCTACAACGCTTAGCTCGCCGGCAATGGCGACAGAAAATAGCTTGATGACTATAAGTGCACAGATCATTTGTAGCTAGTTTCAAAATAAAGATATCGATCCCACAGGGAGCAGGAGTCTGAAGTTTAATAATTCTTGAAATAAATATTGCAATAGAAATGCTATATAAAGTTCTAAGTAACAAGATAAAATGAGAGTATTGTGTAAAAAGGTATTTTTGGGTTTTGGGTATAAGAGCAATAATAAAGTAAAGCAAAGTAACTTAATACGGAAAGTAAGTACTGCGTATGTAAAGAAGATTGGAACTGCAGTATGGAAAAAGCGTTCTCAAGGAGTAGCGGATACACCACTAGTATTGTAAAGATCTCAGATAAAGATTATTCTCATGAACATTCTCAACTATGTATGTGTGGGAGGAACTACGTATGTGAACGAATAGGCAACAACGTTGCTCACATCATCCTCATAACCAGTCAGCAATCGACATCAACCGAATTACTGCGCTATTAAGGGACATAATCCCGCATGACGTATCCCATGTCATGGATAGTATTCCGTGAGTTTCCTCGATTTCCCAAGTTGATACGTAAGGATTGATAACAACTTTATAGTCACTGTAAGTGCTAGCACACCTCCATCTTCCAACAAGTAGTTCCCTCCATCAAATCCCCATGAGAGGCTAATATTGAGAGGTCGACTTCTCTCAACATCAAGATGTAGAGAATCTAACACATGGTCACCGTGATGAATATCATAATAGACTTTATCTTATTTCAATCTCATACTAGGGTTTCTCCATCTCCCTGAGAACTAATGATCTACTCAGACATGATGGCAATCAACATCATGGCAATGATAATGGAAGCAATCATAGATGAATAGTACTTGTATAAATCCACAATGAGTATAGGAATTACAACAAGATATAGACAAGATGTAGATGGGATGGATGGAGATGGTGGTGATGCAGTGGTGGATGATGAAGATCGATGCCTTAGCCTCCCGGATCTACACAGGGCAAAGATGGATCCCTTGTGGATAAGTTCTCCCTCCAGATGCCTTCCGGAGGTGAGGTTTCTGCGATTTCTGGGTGTTCTGTATGTCGTCTCCTCGAACCAATTGCACGGGGTGAAACTACTTGACAAGGTGGAGGCGGCGCCAACTATACGGCCAGAGCTATATGGGCAGAAGAAATTCTCGCGCCGTATAGTTGGTCGTTACGCTCTCGTCCTCCTTCGTTCGCTTCTGGTTTTCTTCTGGTATTATTAATATTTCCCAAATAAGCGATTTACGTTGTTTTTTACTACTTTTCTCCATAGTACAAGTGCTTCAATAATTGTATCCATTGGATCCATCATCTGTCCTGATCCTGGTGAAAACAGACATAAAATGTGTGCGCGAGCAGTAAAATACCTAATCCTACATCTATAATTCAAAATAATAATGTAAAACATGATGCAAATATGCACTCATCAACTTCCCCAATCTTAGACTCTTGCTCGTCCCGAGCAAATTTTTAGCTTAATGAATGTGATCCTCATATTCATGAAGCTGAGTCGATAAAATAAATGAGGCAATTGCAACATGTGTTTATCATGTTCGATACAAGGGAATAAGTTCATGAATAGTACCTTACTCGAACCATCTGAATAGTATTGGAAGGCTTCCACACCTTAGTTATCAATATTTCATAAAATATGAATCTCAACATAATGTAAAAGAATCTGGTTCAACTGAATGAGTTAACGAGGTAGTCCCAAGTGTTTTTAGGATCAACGTATTCACTTGGGATTCAAAATCTCAAAAGTGTCTCTTTGTCATACTACAATACGGTGGTATATGTAACATCCCAGTTTCAGCAACCCTGATTAGTTGTCCATAATGTAAAAATCAAGGGGAACAAAAACTTTTTCTTGTTTAGTGATGAGGTGTTTGCCTGTTGTTTGACTATGCTTATGATTATGATTGTGTATTAGAAGATATACTTCTTACCTCAAAACCAGTTGACAAAAGCTACTTCCCAAAAATAGTCTTGGCTTAATTTCCATATTCTCAAATGTCCTGGCACCTCAAAACATGATCCAAGATGCTTAGGTAACCAAAAATATTTTTGTAGCTTCTATGGACAAAACTATGGAGATCTGCATTCTCCTTATGCTTTCAAGACAGAACCTTCAAGAACTCTTACCTCTAAGATTTCCAAAACCTTTTATAAAACATTTGAACTCTACTCTTGGTAGGGATACCAAGGACTCTCATCTTATTCAAAATCCAACCTCTTAAAAATGCATCAACCCTACCTCAAGCTAGGCTTGATGGTCACCCTAGTAGTAGTTGATTTGCTTATATGATGAGTTGCCTTGATCTGCTGTTTGACTTGATTGCATAGAAGTAGTATGAGTTACTCTAGGAGATAATCCTCTAGGATCAAGATACTTCAAAATCACCAAATCCTAAGAAATAATACAAGATGGATCTGATCTCTAGCCACAAGGTGGTCATCTAAAACCCTTAACTAGATCAATTCTGAAGTGTTCCCTTCTAGAAGCTTCCAAGTTAATGAAGACCAATATCAATCATGGATCCCTTCTACTCAATCTACTCTTCAACCTCACCCACTTGATGATGCTTTGGTATCTTGCTATCCATCAAAAGCCTTCCCTCTCTTACTCTAGTCAAAAACCCTAGTGCATCCCTTTCTCCACCCTTGTGCATTTTCGAAAATGCATATGAACCATCTTGTTGACCATCCTAAGGACTACCAAGTCCCACTCTTGCACTTGGTTGGATCATCCTCCAACCTACTTGTTCTTGATGGTTTTACAGGCAAGAAAATAACTATTCCTGCAAATCTAGTCAACATGCCTACTTTGACAGAAGCTCACACCCTCATCCAACCTTCTATGGACAAACTCTTTTCATGGTTGTGTTCTACTCATATAGGTCTATCAATAACTACTTCACTTGTTCCAAGTGGATCCTTGTGCTTCTTAAACCCACATGGTTTATAAGGCATCATGACTCATCTAGAATGGCAGCCTTATTTTCAACAAAGTTGGCTATCACTTCCAAACCACCTCAATTATGACCATTCCAAAATCCTTCTGCCATGATCATATATACAACTTGGTCTAACTATCCATATATCCCATGCCCCAAGGGGAGACCTGAACTCCAAGATACAACCATGTTTTGATGGTATGAAATTAACATCATCCTAGATCCTTAATCTAGGGTATTCCACCAAAATCAACTTGGATTCTCCAATCCCAAGGTTGCCAATTATTGCTACACCTTGTCTACATGATCTATCTTGGTCATAAAGATTTATCAAATAATTATCCATAATTATTATGGCTCCAAATCTAATTAATCTCTTTAATTGTCAAAATCTCCAAAGCTCCTTTTATAAAGGCAAGTTTGGTTTTTACCAAAGAACTTCCACAACTTTTGGCTCAATTGAGATCCATATATCATACCCCATCATCCCACTTCAAAAATAAATATTTTTGAAGAGTTTTATTATTTATTTTTGCCTATTTCCCTAAATAGCAGAAATGGAATAATAATAGTTTTAGATACTTTTAAGCCTCAATAAATCTTGGGAAAATTTCCCTAAGTGTATATTCACATTTGGGACCATCTCAAATCAAAAACTCCTCTTGTCCAATGTAAAAATATCAAATGAACTCCAAGATTTCACTTCTACAGTTTCTGAATAAATGGATTTAAGTGGACTTCTAATCTTCTGAAAAATCCCAAATAAATCCTAGAGAGGCATATTAACCCTACCCATCTACCAGCATCCTTACCTCTATTGGTCAAGACAAAAAATCAAGACATAACTCCTGATCATCCTTTATGGCAGAATTGAACAATTACCCTTTTTGTACCAAACACCAAATCAAAACCTCCTCAATCTTCACCAGCAAGCCTCCACCACCACACACCTCAGTCCTGGTCGTGTGCACTGTAGCTAAGCTACTATAGCAACTGACACCCCTTGTCTCTAGTGCTTGTCCAAGAAGGAGACACAAGCCAACCCCCTCCTTTTCCTTGCCCTCAAAGCCTTGCAACAGCTGTCTCTGCTCCTCTCTGACCTGCAGCCCGACAAGATACCACCCTCCCCACCCACAACATCCTCTCTCCCTGGTTTCCCTCCTCCCTCCCATGCCCAAATGGACCAAGTCCATGATGGACTACTCCATCTCGGTATTTAAGGCCAGAGGCCACCCCATGCCTCCCCCTGCCCGTCATTTGCCCCCTCTGCTCC
This sequence comes from Avena insularis, assembly GCA_023614405.1. NCBI lineage: Eukaryota > Viridiplantae > Streptophyta > Magnoliopsida > Poales > Poaceae > Avena > Avena insularis. The sequence goes on from JAJUPC010000238.1 coordinate 132,875, forward strand.
ATCTTACCACCCCAGCACCCCAACTCCCTCTCTCCTACTTTGTGCTGCCCAAGAGAAGGAGGAGAAGGAACCTCGGCCTCCCCCAAAAATCGAGCTAAGCTCCCTATTCTCTGCTCCTCCCTCGCTGCATGTCATCGCCCTGAGATCCCCTCCCCCTTCTGCATCTAATCCACACCTTTTTGTTTCCCAGGACCCTCTCTAACACTGCCGCCAGGGAGCTCCGACGAGATCATCATGGTGGTCGTCCCGCCAGACTTCTTCCGGTGCCGAACCTGCCCTTGCCGCCCCTCTCCTGGACCGCCGTCGTGCGCCGCCTCGCCTCTGCCGCCTCCCTAACGCTGGCGAGCCCGCAAGTGAGGTTCCCGAGCCCTGCCGCCGCCTCCTAGGGTTTCGTCCCTCTATTGCCGGCGCCGGTGGAGAGGCATCTCGAGGTCGATCCCGACTAGATCGAATGGCCCACGCTCCCCTGCCGCTTGACCGGCCAACTCAGCGACCGGCCCCGCTGTGTGGTTTCAAAACCTAGCCCCTCCCCCCCTCCCCAAGGCAAAACCCCTCCGGCCGGCCTAGCTGCCTCCAGATCCCAGCCCATGCCCCGTCCTTTAATTAATTTTCTCAGATCCAGATTGTGGCTTTTGGTTTAAATCCTTTTGAAAATGAAAACCCCCACCAAATGACCAGATCCAAAATTCCAAGTGTTTATGAATGTTTTCTTAAACATGTAGTACCCCTAGCTCGTCCAAAGGTTGCCTTGATTAAAAATGATAAATCAAACTCCTAGATGTACCTTTCTCACTAATAATTTCTTTCTATGATATTTACAACTCCAATTGGAGTAAAACCAACTTCCCAGGTAGGTATTACCTGTACCTATCTCATGGACTTGGACTCATGCCAAGTGCAGCATTATCTTTACTATAGTAAAAATAACAAAAACAGGGCATTTCTAACTTTAGGAAATTCCCTAGGTCAAACCAAAATGGGTATTGACCTAATTCCAACTCCTACTATACCTGCATACCAGTACCTATCAAACCCCAGGATTCCACAATTTTCTAAGCCTCTGTGGGTTTATCATGAATTAATCTGTTCTGGGCTTAGTTATTTCACTAGAAAAATCCTCACAGTAGCTCTGCAAATCCAAAAGGATTCATTCCAATTTTTACATAAATTTAATCTAAATGCCTACCATGTGCCCTTGGAATCAACTCAAGAGCTTCTGTAGATTTAATTTGGTGAAAAAGACAAAATCCCACATAACTGCCTTTGGGAATTTCATGAGGGCATTCTGATATTTATTTTGACTTGATTTCAACTCTCAGTGAACAAGTACATCAAACCACACTTAACCATCCAAGGAAATAATTTTTGGAAGTACATAACTTTTCTGGTGAATTATTTCCTAAAACTAGAGCTTTTATCACTAGGATATTCATAACTATTTAAAGAAAGGTGATAAAATAGTGCAACCACTTTTGTTGGTTTCATTTTATCAACATCTACCTATAGGTATCATTTTTATACAATGGTATCATATAGAATATTTCCTTGGTCCAAACCCTCTCTTAGGTAGTTCCTCGATAATAAACCCTAAGGGGTGTTCATCCCCTTCTCCAAGGCCATCTCAATCTCCTAAATCCAATCCTCTCAAAACCTACTAAATTGAGTAATGTGGGGTATGTTTGCTTGCTGTATGTATTAATGTTTTTATGCCTTGTTTTGATTGTGGTCTTCCTTGTTTGCATGTGTGCTCCATGCCGACGATGGTTGCGATTATCTCGGAGATCAAAAGAAGATGGTTATTATGGTTAATATTATGGTATTCTAAGATGAAGTCCAGGGACAATTATGCCATATTGTTGATCTCAGGCAAGCCACCTTCTTGCTCATAAGCCTTGTCCTACTATTTTACCTATGCATATTTTATCTACCGTTTATTAAAACTGCATTGTTTTACTATATGTTGATGTATATATGGTAGTGGTTTGGCTCCTCCGAACTATTACACTTTTGTAATATTAAGTGCAATCCCCTTGGTGATACCTACTTGTCCCTAGTAGAATAGATGGTGTATATCACCATAATCCTCTGTTTTAGCCAAAGCAAAGCTAGAGGATGGGAAGACCCCGAAAAAAGTTTTACCAAATGTTTTATGATAAAACCTTGGTGAGGTGGGACCTCCCAAGAGATGTTGAGAAAGAAAAAGGTTTTTGTTTTACAAAATTCTAAAGGAAAGCTGGAGAAAAAGGTTTATGAAAATGCACCCGGTTCTTTGCAGTTTAGCTATAACAACTTAACCCTATGCAACCACATTACTCTAGAATGGGACAGGGCTGGATTTTATGTTTGTTTACTCTGGTATAAGCTACCTCACAACAACTACAAGGGATAAAAATCCCTGGAGGGTGGGCCTTCTCACATAAGGGTCCATGTGAGACATCGACCTGGAGAAGAAACGAAGGGTTTACGGACCTCCATGCGTTACTACGAGCCCCTCATTGAAAGCGCAACACTTGGGAAGTGCAAAATGCACTCCCGTTGGTCCTCGGTACCCGGCGTCCCGGTGTTGATGGGAACAACACTCATAGGGTAGGCACTTATATTGGAGTGGGCATCCGGAGAGTCTTGATCGGTTACTCGACCCACGATCGGTGTAGATCAGGGTAGTGTACCCGGATGGTGTGGGTAAAGTGTACAACCTCTGCAGAGTGTAAATCTATCCAAATAATAATGTCCACGGTTATGGACGAGTTGGACAAACTTCTGTAGAGCGGTTCTGGTTTTGATTTCAAAAAGTATTTCAGAAAAGAAATGGCTTTGGAAATGTTTTAACCATGGGATGGTCGTAAAGGAGAAAGGTTCTGACCATGGGATGGTCGGAAGGAGGAGAAAGGAGTTTGGTCGTGGGACGACCTGAAGACGGGAACAAATGGGTGACCCAGTCCTAATGTTTTCCAAACTTTTTTTCAAAAAGGTTTCCAAAAAGTTTTTACAAAAGTTTTCAACAAAGATATGTAGATGCTACATCTACAAGAGAAACTAATTGATTAAAGAACCTCCCTTGGAGCCCTCCTACTACCACAGCCTAATGCATATCCTCTTGTTGTTATTGTTACTTTAAGGTGGTTTGTGAGTACATTCAAAGTACTCAGTAGCATTGTCCCTGGCTATTAACTTGGTCAGATATTAAGAAGAAGGCAGTGTTGACGACTATGCGAGCTAGGACGTTCTCCTAGTCAGTTGCCTGTAGGTTAAGGCATGGCTCTAGCTCTGCGCTTGATGAAGTTCCACTGATGATTATTGATGTAACCATAACGGCATTTATGTAAGTCTTGTAATTCAGAATATTCTCGGATGTTGTAATGATACTTGTCGGTTATGTGCCACGACTAACTGATCATGGGATCGTGGTTGTATGCATAACAGGGATTCTCGGAGGATTAATCCGGGGGCCCCACAGTATGTGCCTATTTTCTCTTTGCACATTCACTCTTTTTCTTCTTTCTTTTTCTTTTATTTTCCATATATGCTCACACTTTTGTTTTAAGTGTTGTGCAAAGGATCTAGCCATATATTCCACTTCATGTAGGAACTCAAAGTTCAACGATCTCAATTATCAAATCCCAACTGTATATGAAGCATTCTTATGACTTGAGATTCTACCATGACTTGTTCTCACTCTTTTTGGATAACACTTTCATTTTCCTTTGTTCAAGGTTTTCTTTTTCAACTTAATTGTATAGATAATTTTTCTTTGTGAATCAAACCGTAAACTTACAGCATATTGATCAAATTATCTTTATGTGTCCCATTAATCCCAATGGTGTGGAAGACTCCTATTGCTATCATCAAGTGCAAGTAAAATCATATTCAAGCCATTCATATATCAATAAAGCAAACGCAAACTCAATATTGCTCCATATATAATAATATACTCGTAATTTCATAAAAGGGATTGACTATTCCTGAAGGGAATTTTAATGATGCAAACTTTATTTCTAGTTTGAACTAATGCAAGAATAATAATAAAAACTTATAAGATAGATTACAAGGTCTTAAAGATCTCCCCAAGCTTGGAATCAAGCTAGGCGAGATCAAATAATCCCTTGTGATTATTTGATACCGTGATTGTTGTAGATCACTGGGGCGCCACGGCATGTGGTATCTTCTCCTCGCGGTCCAGCCTAAGGCGGAGGGATTGGTTTCTGTAGATTGCTTTTAGAGAGATAGGCAATGGCAGTATATAAGAGGGGTCAGAGGTCGGTAAAACTCGCGAGAAACACCAAATTGTCGTCCAAGAAATGAATCCAAACGGAACAGAAAAAGAAATCACGGATTTGGAAGTAACCTGCCGCGTAACGACCAACTATACGGGAGCGGCCCGTATAGGTCCGACAATATAGTTGGTTCCAGGCAGATATTTCCAAATATCTCGAGTCTAGGTCCATTAAATCACGACTCGGAACCGACATTAACGTTTTTTTAGATAAATAAAAGAAAGATCAAACAAAAAAGTGTCTGGGAGTTTAATGACCAACTATACGGCCAGAATTTTTTTCCGGTCGTATAGTTGCGACCGTATAGTTTCAAACATTGAAAATCAAAACTGCCTGGGAGTTTAACGACCAACTATACAGCCAGAATTTTTGCTCCGGTCGTATAGTTGCGACCGTATAGATATAGGATCCAAAAATCAAAACTATCTGAGAGTTCAACGACCAACTATACAGCCGGAATTTTTGCTCTAGTCGTATAATTGCGATCGTATAGGCTTAGATATCAAAAATAATTTTACGAAGATGATACAGAGATTTTAACGACCAACTATACGGCGGGATCTCCCACTCTGGTCGTATAGCTCCGCCCGTATAGTTGGAAAACCCCTCTAAAACTTCCAAAAAAAAGGAGTTCGAAAACATAAAGTTCAAGAGAAAAATTGTGAAAATAAATCACTTATTTGGGTAAGAACACTTACCTTGTACTTACCATTTGTTTAATTGGGGATGAAAAGTTCCTCCCACAACAAGGACTCCTTCTCTTTTGGAGGAATTGACTTTAGTTTATCAAATAATTCCCGTAAATGAAAATCACCAGAACTAAAGTTCCTCTCAGTAAGATTAGTGTATTCCTGGGCAAGCATGGACACTGCATCTAACATCTTTATTTCCTAACTTTGCATAATCTGCAACTCAAATTCTTGTAGTGAAAGAATCCAACGGATCAGTCTTGGCTTAAGTACTTTCCTCTCAAGGAGTTCTTTTAAACCATGACGATTCGTATGAACTCTTACCTTTGCATCGACTATATAAGAATGAAATTTATTGCAAGAGAAAAATAGAGCAAACAGTTCCTTTTCTTCCTTAGGGTAATTCTTTTGGGAACCATTGAGAGTTCTACTAGCATGATGTATTATATTAAATCTACGACCAATATGTTGTCCAAGAGTTACTCCTACAACATCATCGCTAGCTTCACACATTAAGTCAAAAGGTTGTATCCCAGATAGGTGGTTTAATGGTGGGAGAATGAGTTAAAGCATTTTTTTGTTTATCAAAGGCTTCAAGACACTTATCATCAAAATTAAATCTCATTCCCTTTTGTAAGAGGTTAGTCAAAGATTTAGATATCCCTGAGAAATTTCGAATGAACCTTCTCTAAAAACCCACATGACCAAGAAAACTTCTTATACCTTTAGTATCCCTAGGTGGTGGCATGCTCTCTATTGCTTCAACCTTAGCTCTATCCACTTCAATTCCCTTACCTAATACTTTGTGTCCAAGGACTATACCTTCTTTGACCATAAAGTGGCACTTCTCCCAGTTTAGAACAAGATTAGTTTCTTCACAATGCTGCAAAACTTTCTTGAGATTATACAAGCAACTAGTAAATGAAGTTCCATAGAATGAAAATTCATCCATAAATACTTCCATTATAAGTTCTATGAAATCAGCAAAAATAGCAGTCATACAGCGTTCAAAAGTAGTTGGAGCATTACATAGACCAAAAGGCATACGTTAGTAAGCATGTAAACCATAAGGACTTATGAAAGTTGTTTTAAGTTGGTCATTCGGATGAATAGCTATTTGAGAGAAACCAGAATATCCGTACAAGTAACAAAAATGAGTATGGTTTGCTAACCTTTCTAATGTTTGATCTATGAACAGTAATGGATAGTGATCTTTCGTAGTTTCTTTAATTAATTTCCTGAAATCTATGCACATCATGTGCCCAACAACAGTTCTAGTAGGTATTAGTTCATTGTTTTCATTAGGAACAACAGTAAAACTGCCCTTCTTAGGGACACAATGAACAAGACTTACCCAATCACTCTCTTTAACAGGAAACATTATACCTATGTCCAGTAGGCGTACAATTTCTTTTCTTACCACTTCTTTCATTTTAGGCTTCAATCTTCTATTAAATTCCGCAACTGGTTTAGCACCTTCTTCCATGAATATTCGATGGACGGCTATCATGGGACTAATGCCCTTCAAGTCATCCATTGAGTACCCAAAGGCTTGGGGATGCTCCATAAGTATCCTCACGAGTTCTTCTTCTTCTCCTGAAAGTTTAGCACTAATAATAATAGGAAATTTATTGGTATAATCTAAAAAACTATATTTGATATTATCTAGTAGAGTCTCCAACTCTGGGGGTGGTAGTTCCTTGTCCCCTCTCTTTATTAGCTCTTCAAAAGCCTCATCAGTTGGAGGTCCCCAAAATAGGAAGTGAATCGAATTCATCTTCTAGTTCTTCTAGGGACTTGTCCTCCATAACTATTTCTTCATAATTTGGATCTTCATTTATTTCTTCTTCTTCATTACCAAAGAAAAGAGCTGACATTTCCTCAATGGTTCTCTCTCCCTCTTCTTCTTGTATTTGTGGAGGCATGTCTTTAAATTTGGAAAAATGGAATTTGTTTTCCGTTCCCCCAAGGTTAAGAGACACAATCTCCTTGAAATTAACATAAGCATCTATATCACCCAAAAAGGTTCTTCCAAATATAATACGGCAAAAAGTGTCAGTTGGCATATCAACAACTACAAAATCGATAGGAAAGTTTTTGTTGCCAATTGTGACAGTTGCATTGTCAACTACTCCCATTGGAATTCCAACATTTTATTGGCTAACATAATTGTTATATCAGTATTTTCAATTGTAGCCGGTTATATTTCTTCTTTTATTTCTAGGTAGAAATCATAAGATATAACATTAACTTCTTTTCCAAGATTACATAAACCGTAATGAGAGGTTTCTTTAAATATGCAGGGAAGAATCGGCTTACCCATATCTTTTACCTTTGTTTTACCTTCAACCAATATGGACGTATCTACATCAAGTTCAACTACGTTACAGTGTGACTATATAGACATAACTGCTTCCTTGGTTACCTATTCATCTTTATTTTCCTTCAGATGTTCCACAACTTCTGGCACACTTTCCTCTTCCCTCTTTTCCTATACTGCTTTGACCTGTTCATATTAAGAAATATGTTTTTGCGCAGTGCTAGGGAAAGGCACTTCATATATTGGTTCTACAGAGGCAAGTGTTGCTTTATATTCTCTTTTCTTTTCTGGTTCAGGTGGTGGATCATACTTGACTGGACCCTCCTTTGGAGCTTTAATATATTCTTTAAAAGCTTTAACTACTTGCAACACAAGATCTGAATCCAGATAAAGTTATTTAGACAATTCTTTCACATGGCCTTTTTATTATAGTCATGAATACAATCATGCTCTATTGCTATGCCTTGTTCACGTCCTAGACCAAAATTCCATGAAACTCTATGATCACGAATTCTATTGAGTAAAGCCCAAGCTTTATGTATAGGAAGATTCATAAAGGATCCTTCTGCGAAAGAGTCTAGTTCAATTTGATTAGGTTCAATTAGACCGCCATAATAGATATGTAGTAGATACCATTCAGGCAAATCATGGTGAGGACATAGTCTTAGTAAATCGTTAAATATAATATAGGCGCTTACTAGTCCTTCATTAGAATGATTCTTCCAAGTCATTATAAGACGCCTGATTCCAAAAGATTTTGACAATGGATAATTATTTGATTGGAATTCACAAGCTAAATTATCCCAATTAGTTGTGGCTTCAAGGGTAGAGATCTATACCATGAGAGAGTTGTACTTGTCAAAGTTTGACTAAAAAGTTTAACCCTTACCTCATCGGCAGTATATCCCGTCAATAGAAAAGTGCCACATATCTATACCTAATAATAAAGGACAGAACACTTATGTCAACCAGCTTTTCTTTGGACGATTTTGCCCCTCAAAATTGTGAACAATTACCCACCATGCCACATTAAGTGATAATGGTTCATGTTGGTTTGATAAAACAAACAGATGCCCCGCACGACCTAATCGATGCCCACCCATCCTCTGTAGCTCCGGCATGGCTGCACCCTGCCCGTCGACAAACCCCCCACGCCGGCTGAGCCATAACCATCAGATTCTTCTATTGCCAATGTGGCACTGCCCCGACAAGCCGGCCGGTGGAGATCCTCCCCCATCCTCACCAGTTCCACATAATCCCCTCTCTGCACTCTAGATGGAGGCTTCTGCCTGCCACTGCTACCGGATCTAGCTCTAGACCCCTTCTTCTTGGAGAAGAGATTGGGCGTGATGTCTGCCTTGCTAGTGAGCATGGGCAGGGTAGGAAAGGCCTAGAGGATTTGGCCTGCGTCAGGCGATCCAGGTCAACTGAGGAGGCGGAGTTGGAGCAGCCTTGTAGAAGCTTGTAGAAGGGACAACAGAGGAGGCGACGTTGGAGCAGTCTCGCAGAAGCTCGCAGAAGGTCTACAGATGAGCATCGACAGAAGAATGCAACAACGTAGAGCTTGAGAGGAAGGCGTGGATTCGGCCAGAGTAAGAGCTCGCGAACGGGCCAGCAGCAGCGCCACGAGATGAAAGATAGGAAACAGGGGTGGCGGGGGTGAAACGTAGGCCACGCTAGCAGAGCTGGACTTGGTCGGGGAAGTGAGGCAGCATCCATTGGTCATTGAAGAAATAGGATCCGGTGGTGGCGCACTCGCTCTGTCGGTCACATGGGAGGGAGGGGCAAGAATGTAGTTGTCTAATCCTTAATGGTATATATTGGCAGGTTGCTCTACTGCTCCCGTTGACCCCCATTAGATCTCAAATCCAAGTAGAAAGATCCAAGCAAAAAGGTTGACGATATAGATGGATTGGTGGATTTATTATTCAAATTTGAAAATTGCCTCGATTAGCTAGCAAATTTGAAAACGCGTTTGAAAAAAAGGGAGAAAGAGGAATTGGGGATTTTGTGGAAGAGGATGAACCATACAAAATCGGAATAAATGGTGCGGGTCCCTGTGAGATGTGGCTCATATCAATCCATCAGGAGTATATTTCCTGGAATAATTTTTTTTCTTAGGTGGGCTCACGGGTAGCAGTGTACAGCTGCCACCATAGCGGCAGCAACAACCGGCTCCAATCCAGTTTTAGTTAGGTTGTCCTGCCAACATGTTTTACAACCAATTCAATTTTAGTTAGATTTTATGTTTGATTAATGTTAATCAACTCAAATTTAACGGATGAAATATATTTCAAATTATGACCGTTGAAGAATGAAGAGCACAAAACACATTGCTTCTCTTTTGGGAAAATTGACAAAGAAGCTCAATTCTTCTGAAAACAACTAAGTAAGCATCAGGGTAATCATATTTACTCAAAAGCGAAGGACCTGCAATTCTACAAAAGCATGTTAGCATAAGAAATGTTTTTGTGTGCAGATGGAAGAGAATGAACCACTATGCCTAAGTAGACTGAGGGTATCCCATGTCACATCCGATGCGTCCGGTTCATGGTCGAGTGGCTCCAGTTAGATGTTTTTATTTCCAAACGTTTGCAATGAACAAGAAAAGTAAGAGAGCAGTTGCAATGACGGGCAATTTAAGTTGTGTATAGTCCCGGTACAACGCATGGGCATGTGTGCTAGTATATATTTAAAACATGTGATATGCTCATATGGATCAAAATCTTCTTCATCTCCAGTAAATTCCTTCTTATGTAGAATATTAAGTGGTAGAGGATTTATTTCAAACCCGCTTGTCTTCTCATTGGAGTTGTCCCTTTTATAAATATCATAGTTCTTCCAAAAGTGGTTGAGTGGGTTAGCACTAGTCATATGCTCAAACTCTATCATGTTGGTGGAAACTTATAACTCAAAACAAAATTTAGCAAGACAAAACTAAATAAGAAAAAACTAAAAAACCTACAACGATTAGCTCCCTGGCAACGGCACCAGAAAATAGCTTGATGACTGCAAGTGCACAGATCGTTTGTAGCTAGTTTCGAAATAAAGATATCGATCCCACAGGGAGTAGGAGTCTGAAGTCTAATAATTCTTGAAATAAATATTGCAATAGAAATGCTATATAAAGTTCTAAGTAACAAGATAAAATGCGAGTATTGTGTAAAAAGGTGTTTTTGGGTTTTGGGTATAAGAGCAATAATAAAGTAAAGCAAAGTAACTTAATACAGAAAGTAAGTATCGTGTATGTAAAGAAGATTGGAACTGCAGTAGGGAAAAGCATTCTTAGGGAGTAGCGGATACACCACTAGTATTGCAAAGATCGAAGGTAAAGATTATTGTCATGAACATTCTCAACTATGTATGTGTGGGAGGAACTCTGTATGTGGACGAATAGGCAACAACCGCTGCTCACATCATCCTCACAACCACAGCAGACATCAATCAACATCAATCGAATTACTGCGCTATTAAGGGACGTAATCCCGTAGGACGTATCCCGTGGCATGGATAGTGTTGTGTGAGTTTTCTTTGATTTCCCAAGTTTATACGTAAGTGCTAGCATGCCTCCATCTAACAACAAGTAGTTCCCTTCATCAAGTCCCCATGAGAGGCAAATATTGAGAGGTCGACTTCTCTCAACATCAAGATGTAGAGGATCTAACACATGGTCAAAGCGATGAATATCATAATAGACTTTATCTTATTTCAATCTCATACTAGGGTTTCTCCATCTCCCCAAGAACTAATGATCTACTCAGACATGGAGGCAATCGATATCATGGCAATGATAATGGAAGCAATCATAGATGAATAGTACTTGTATAAATCCACAACGAGTATAGGAATTACAACAAGATCTAGACAAGATGTAGATGGGATGGATGGAGATGGTGGTGATGCAGCGGTGGATGATGAAGATCGATGCCTTAGCCTCTTGGATCTGCACAGGGTGAAGATGGATCCCTTGTGGATGAGTTCCCCCTCCAGATGCCTTTCGGAGGTGAGGGTTCTGTCATTTCTGGGTGTTCTGTATGTCGTCTCCTCGAACCAATTGCACGGGGTGAAACTATTTGATAAGGCGAAGGCGGGTGCCAACTATACGGCCGGAGCTATACGGGTGGAAGAAATTCTCCTGCCGTATAGTTGGTTGTTATGCTCTCTACCTCGTTCATTCGCTTCTGGTTTTATTTTGGTATTATTAATATTTCCCAAATAAGCGATTTACATTGTTTTTGACTCCTTTTCTACACAGTACAACTGCTTCAATAATTGTATCCATTGGATCCATCATCTGTCTTGATCCTGGTGAAAACAGATATAAAATGTGTGCACGAGCGCCATAAAATACCAAGATCCTACATCTACAATGCAAAATAATAATGTAATACATGATGCAAATATGCACTCATCAATGGACAGGTTTTGGATGGAGGTTTCTCCATTAAGAAGCACTAAACATATCTGTAGTGTTCTACGATTTATGGATTTTGTTAGAGCTCATTGTGATAACTCAAAAGTACATTGCGCATGTTGCATGTGTGTGAATCATAGGGTGCTGCCTCAAAGTATAGTGGAAGAACATTTATTTAATTTTGGGATGCTACGCACATATGTTAGATGGATATTTCATGGTCAACCATATGATCCTCCATATGAACTGGGGAAAGCACATATTTATCATCTAGATCAAGTAGGGGAAGCAGATGTTGATCATCTAGGTCGACTGACAAAGGCAGCTCGTAAGTATCTAGATCAACTAGGAGAAAGGAGAGAAGTGAAAAAGCGCAAGTTGCATGAAGCATGTTTCATTTATGGTACTTCCGCTATGCCAGATGGCAAGGTATATCTATAGAATGACGAATGTTCAGGTTGTGTGTCTTAGATGTTTCCCTATAAATGTACATTATCTATTAATCTACTAATCACGGAAGCAAACATCCAAAGAGGACTTTGATGGTAATGTCGATAACACATTCATTGATGAGCCTACACCTTTTTTCGATAAAGGGCGCTTTATTACTTAAATATGACTCTTCACCTGAGGTTATGGATCCTTCTGGAGGATGTGGATTGGGTACACTTCCTATGGATGGAGCTGATGTAAGGCTGCTGATAATCAAGGGTGTACTTTTTGTGTTGTCTGGTTAGTCTTATGACCACTAGCCCAGCTGGAAAACTCTTGCGGTGCACCTAAGATCTCTCTAATATATGTAAAGCTAACTCATGATCAGCTCTCTACTATCGTAGTACTGTAATATGGAGCTACCTTATGATTCATAGGCCTTGTTAGTAGAAATGTAATTGGAAACTATTGTATGTGTGTGTGCGTGTGCTTTTATTGGTTCCCAAACGGTTTTTGAGGCATCCAACACCGTGTGTGTGTGTGTGATTTTATCAGTTCCCAAGATGCAACTACTGCTGTCTTGTCCACTGCCAGCCCTTCCCCTCCCTCAATACTCCGTGAGCCAAATCAAGAGGATAACTTGTTCTGAGAGTGGGAGTGGAACATGGGAGAACTCGCGCGAAGATAAGTAGGAGGCTGGCTTAGTAAAGTTTTTATCTAGATGTGGGTCCCATTTTAACTCACTCCCTTGAAACAGTTGTAGGCCACCACGTGAAATATGGGTGTTGAAAATTTGGATCACACGCGGGAAATAGTTCCCACCGCCGCCCCTTAAGGCCTTGTTCGTTTTGATGGGTTTTAATCCAGGCGTGGAAGTGATCCAGACTTGGATTGGGTTGATCCAGTCCTGTCACCCAAACCCCACTAATCCATACCAATCCTTTCCCCATAATTTCTTTGAGCATTTCAGCTGTTCTTTTAATCCCACATGGGCTACACATGCAGCTAGAAAATAATCGTACTGTAAAGCCAACACACATTCACATGATTCTTTCTCTAATCAACGCACTGGTATAATTTCAAATTTCACAAAAAGCAAAAATATTCAAATTTGAGCTAGCACTCAAATAGACATACAAATATTCAAACATGACCATATTTTCTAATATTTAGCAGTACATGGACTCTAGATCAACACATACTCCCTCCGTCCCAAAATAAGTGACTTGGGTTTGTCTATATTCGCATATATCTAGGATTAAAATATGTCTAGATACATACGAAGTTAAGCAAAATTAAATCATTTATTTTGGGGCGGAGGAAGTACAAGAATTTGGACTGAACCAACATGAAACATGCTTTCTAGATGAAAGTTCTAGTAGCAATATATGACTAAAACTAGACAGTTTGCATTACAGGATGATTCAAACACAAAGATTAAGATTAAATTCATGACTTCCCAAATCTGGGAAACATAATTCAGTCAAAATTAACTTGTTGGACACAACTTTGGCACTTCATGAACATCACAAGACTAATCAAGGTAAAAGCAAAGGCATGATTTCAATCTTCATCCAACATCTCATTGGTTCATACTAGATCTTGCATCATATGAGCTAGGCACCGAAACCAAATTGCGACAGTCTCTAAGAGCTTAAGCATCATGTCATCCTCCTCCTGCATTGAAGAAAATAAAAAGGAACTTTAGAAAATTACTTGTCCATCATACAATGTGTAGGTGCTATTATAATATTCCGGAAAACTACTGTTCAATTCTAAACCAAGAAACACATGTACATACTGCAGCATAGCACTGACAATTTCCATGGAAACTACTATTCAATTCTGAATCAAGAAAATATTTAGAGTTGAGCATAGATGGGATTGTAAAGTGAACCAATAACTTCTCCTATACAGAACAATATAGTACCAACCGGCAACAATTAAATTCCTTCACCAAATCAAATGAACATATACATAACTATTTGCTCTCATGACATTAAACTTTTACTATGGGTCTAAATGACAATAAACTAGAAGATAGCAATAATATAGTAGTGACCAATGTGGCCAACAAATGATAAGAAACACATGCACTTGATCAATATAATTGAGGAAACAAAAGGAATAATATAAATAAGACACGATAAAGGCTATGCATACCTTCAAAGCTTATCCACCTTTCCTCTCAGCTAAGGAAGAGAAATTTCGGGGTCGCTCTCATTGAAACTGAGGAATGTCTCTCGGTTAGCTAGAATCCGGAACACCTCGGATGCCTTTACCTTTTCAACCGGTGACAATATCATTGTTGTAAGGAGATAGATGCACCTCCTGATTGAATAATCAGTTGCCTGCATGGACTCCTTTTCCCTCGCCAAAACAACAGCTTCTTCTTCGACTTGTTTGATTTTGAAATCAATGTACCTCTCTAGTTCTCATTCCAGTGCAGCTCCTTTCTTCGGCCTCTTTGGCTCATTCTCTTGATTGGATATTGTTGGTGCACAAATCTTTCTAGGGGGCCTCTGTACATTCCTTTCAGCAGTTGCATCTTCAGTTGTTCGCGATATTGAATCGACAGTTGTTTGCGGCCTTGCATCCGGAGCTTCATCTTGTGCTTGATATGCATAGCTTTTTTCCAGGTCTAGAAATTCAACTCCATTGCTACTGAGCTGGTCTCCCTCATTTACTTGAGTAACAACATGATACTGTGGGGGTTGAGTAGAAGTAAAGTTCCAAGTCCCTTCAACGTACTGGCCATCATACAACTCTCCCAAAGCCTCAAAGAGAGGAAAAGGCCTCTTGCGGAACTTCTAAGCTTTAGGAAATGACTGCATGATGTATAATGGAGGCATAATATATAATGAGAGTAAAACATAGAAAATCAGTTCATCGAACGGATACATGATGTAGGAATAAACATAGGAAATAGCTTCTTACAGTGATGATGTTGTCCGACAGATGTGGTTCAGCCTCGATCATGCACCTCTTCTCATTCCAAGAAGCACCACTCTGCATCCGTGCTTCTTTTAGCATCTTGTAATCCCTTTTCAATTCCCTTTCCTTCATTTGAATCTGATTCTTATCAATGGTTACATATGTGTATTTGGTCCGAAACTCACGGACGATCTAGTTCCAAGCCTCCGAAGACCACCCATTGTTGCCCTTGTATTGAGGAACACTGTGCTCATGAACTAGGTAAACTAGGGTCTTCTCGAGTTCTGGATTCCAATATGCTCTTTCTATATTCCAGAAAGAAAAACAGTTCAGCTATGGCACATTTAAGTAAGAAAGAACTTTACCATTAGAAGAACCATCATGCTTCTTTTTTGAACGAGCTTTAGGAGACTTTTTCTTCTGGCTAGCTTTAGACAAAGCAAGCATCTTGGGAGAGTTTCGAAACATCTTACCTATACACACAATGCAGTATTGAAATGCCATAACACATTATTAAAATATAGTTTTAATCACACAATATTTATTATCACAACCAAATTACTTGTCCATCATACAGTATTCATAACACAAGAAATATTCATAACACTTATTATAGCCCACTAATTTCTACGTTGTTGGTAATCAACCCACATTGCATGAGTTATCAAGTCTCTTAAGTTGTTGCCTTCAATATTTCCTTCATCATTTCTTTGATCACCATCTGGTAGATTGACAAATTGTAGTGGATCAATATTATCTAGCTAGTTCTCTAACCAATTTTCATCCCCATTCATTGATCGAATGATGTTGTGTAAAGCGGCAGCAGCCAAGGGAATCTTTACTTGGTTCTCCATTTGGTGAAAGGTGGCAACTTTGAGGATTGGAAATCGCTTCTTTAAGACACGCAAAACCCTTTCGTGATGATTCCTTAAGACGGCATGGCGATTGTTGAAAAGCTCTTTGTAGTTTT
Source organism: Avena insularis (assembly GCA_023614405.1). Taxonomy (NCBI): domain Eukaryota; kingdom Viridiplantae; phylum Streptophyta; class Magnoliopsida; order Poales; family Poaceae; genus Avena; species Avena insularis. Next base: position 148,908 of record JAJUPC010000238.1, read on the forward strand.
GGGGCCTACGGTGTCCATGCCCAAACTCCCTCAAATGGTACCTCACCTTACGGTAGGGTGCAAGGAAGGACGGTGTGTTGGCATAACCACCATCTACTAGATAAAACTTTCCTGGAGGTACTTGAAACTTCCCTACAGGTGTTTTCATTGCAGATCTAGCATTAGTTGTTGACCATTCCCATCCAGCAGACACATAGGTTATGTTCAGATCAAAATTGCAAACTACCATCACATTCTGGCTTAGAGTACCTTTCCTATTTCTGAAAGGTGCGGCTTCTTACGGTGATACTTATACAGGGATATGGGTTCCATCTATCGCACCTAGGCAATCTGCAAAATAGAAACTACGTATGATTTTCTTGAACTTTAAAAATGCGAACATCAATTTTCATGGAATAGTTAATAAAAATCACCTTGAAGTAAGGATAAAATCTGTTATTTCCATGTATTTTTGGATGTACTTGATTTGAAGGAGGCCTTAGAAATCGCAAGTTGAGGGCAGGGACAACTATATCAAAGAACCGCCTCATTTGATGATGGAATGTATCGTTGCTATGTCCGAAGAAGACTTGCAGATCCCCATATGATGCATTGTGGCTAAGCATATATAGAAAGAATGCAAGGTTCTCCTCAACCTTGATCCTAGTATCACGTACCAACTTTTCTCTTCTAAGATAATTGGCCAATTCTTTGAAGATATAAGGTTCCATTCGGAATGCAATCCTATAATTCCTGACGTGGCCTTCAAGCAGATCCCTAACCTTTTTAGCCCCGGTTAGCAATGATGTATGATACGGCTGCCTTTCTCTTCCTCCAAGATAACCCAGATGATGTAGAGCAGGGATAATTAATTGCATGAGATCATCGTCATCCTCGTCCCTCCTCTTCCCAAGACGATCTCTAATGCTCATATCCATTGCAAAGCTAAAAATATATGTTTCAGTTATACTTGTGACCGAATAATTATCACATTTCTGGAGGAACAAATCATTATGTAACATACAAAAATTCATACGACATAGAATATAAGCACATAGTAAAAAGAATTACCTTCATAATATGGATTAGGAACTAGATCCCAAGATGGCGGTGGCTCGTCTTCTCCGACTCTCACAGGGGCAGATATGATCTGAAAATAAATTTTAGAGAGTCACCAAAACTAGCAACATGCTATAAAAAATTCTATCTATGTCTCCATGCAGAACAAATTTCTACTGAAAACAAATGTGAACCATGACAATGACACATATGACAAATATAGTTTAGGTGTTCTTATATAACTGGTTCTGCTAAAAATCGGCTAAAAATTTGTTTGCTACAAACCATTAAGTTTCTAGGGGATTCTTATTTAAGAAACTGAACTTAACTGAAAAATAAATATGATTTCGAAAAGCTATGAAACTCTTGCAAATCTGGTTGCCAAACAAGCACAGTAGAACGAGCATCCCAAAATACTTGGAGCATCAGGGAAATTATTACACCATTAACCATATAATACTGACTTGATTGGATAGTGTGGGTAAAGAATAATTTGTCCAATATACAGCCAGAACCTCTGTTTTACCATTACCTATAGTCGCAGCTACCGAGTACAAAAGTCAAATGTCAAATGAAGAATCTACTTTTTTTGGCAAACCAAACATACCGTAGGTCTTTTACAATAACTTGTCATAGCTACAGCATAAAAACTAAATTCTGTTGGGTTACAACTAGATGATGTCTCCCACAACTCCCAGCACTAGGAAGAATCAACATCTGCCATCAACAAAAAATAGACCTCTTTAGGTTTGAGTAAAATTGGGTGAGACAGGATGGCAGGTCTGCCAGAGCGCAAGATCGGCGTAACTCATCCATGGCCTAAGAAGCAGCACTGTAAAAGTCAGTCTATATCGACTGGAAAGGACTTCCTACCTTCCCGCCCTCCTCCTTCTTACAGCTTCCATCTACTTGCACCGTTTTTTGCCATGTTTCCCCAAGATCTCAATTTCGACCAAGAACCCTACCAAACCATAGCTAGGAGGTGGAAAGGATGAGAAGCAGGAAGGAGACGTACCGGGGAGAATGTCCCTTCTGATGGAGGGGCGAGCCCATGGTGGAAGAGAAGGGGTCGCGTGCCGGTCACCGTTGTCGTGCCGCTGCCCCGTTGCCTCGTCATCGCCAGTCGTGTGGTCTCTCTTTCGTGGATAATTTCCATGGGTATTTTTTCCCAACGGTTAGTGCTCACCTCAGAATCACCGAATCAGGGTATTTTTCCTCCTCTGTTCTGATCGATTAGGCCACTGGTATTTCGTATGGATTGGGATCTGGGCATGGTCAACGATGTTCTAATTGGGGCATTTGGTCGGGTTCGATCTAGGTCTTGTTCTCTCTCTATAGACTATTGTAACCTTTAATTTCTATAATTAATATTTAATACATTTTGCATCAGATTATGTATGGAGAACTACCGGTCAGTGGCACGCACGGCCACTATGGATAGGGATGGTCCTGTTAGTTCCCTAAAAACTGCCTAAAAAGGTACTGTAGCATATATTCCTTGTGTTTTTCCATTCTTTTCCATGATGAAAATGGTTGTCTGCAACTTAGATGTATTCATGTGCTATAAAAGTTGTCTCTATCTGCATCCTGTTTTTGCAGAAGCCTTTGTGACACCATCCTCTACTTTATTTACAATAGCATGGTGGTAGATACATACGAACATGTAGTCCTCCAGGTGGGACAAACAGGATGATACCCCCTCATGCCGCAGGATCCGGCCAGTGCCACTACTCACCAAACAAGCGTAAGACCACTACTCTGCTGGGAGAGCCCATCTTAAAGATACGGGTACTTTATCTTAATTCACTTACCATGGTGTAGTCTGATTTAAATATTATCCGCTTGGTTTCATGCATGCTTATTAGATGTTCAGAAACATATGTGTAATTTTATTAACTCCGGCACTGTGTTTATGTGAATTCAGATCTGGATCTGTCTGTCTGCTGTCTGACTATCTCATACAGTCATATGACTACTACTGTATTAAATAGTTGAGCTATGTTGCTATTTATGTAAATTGGAGGTGTTGTTGCGGAGGCTGAGGCTGTTGTAGAGTCTAGTAGATTGTTGATGCCCCGACCAAAAGCGGACATCGTCTACACATTGAGGAAGCACAAACATAGTACCAGGTGGGGAGTGACCTCTCTAAGAAGTGGGTATAATTTAAAAATTCATAATTTCACATGTTATGATTTTCTGTGTTATTTTTATCAGTTTTATCTTTACGCATATCAGAAGTTCACAAATATCAAAACGGGTTACATTACATGCAATGATTCTTTTTGATATTATTAAATTTAGATGCTTTTTCCATAATTTAACCTTTCCACTTAATTTCATTCACTAGGTTGTAGGTTGAAAGGGGGCCTATATGCCCTTCAAAAGGCAGAGGGAAGAAAAATGGGGCATGGCCACCCTTCGCGAAGGGTACCCATTGTATCAGGTCTGATTTCCAAGTAGTTTATAATAACTTGATGTAAGATATTGTTTCTAACATTTTTTGTTGTCGTCTTACTTATTTATCAATTTTCTCATGATGATTGCCCCTTGTGTCACTCGCCCCATTATAAATAAGCTCTATAGAATGACAAGTTTCTAACTCTTTATAGAAAGAGCCCTAAGGGCATGCAACAACTATATGATGTGGATGTCTCCCAGAAGATGGGCAACTCCTATTTGGGTGGACAAGTTTGTTCCAAGTATGTCAGTGAGAATGATCTGAAGCAGGGGGATTTGGTGGCCCGCGATTATACAAAGCCTAGGCAGATACTTGCAAGTCACTGTACAACTGTTCACCTAAGGACCAAGAATAGAGGTAGTACTAACTTAATGTGCTTCTATACTCATCGCAACCTCTAATGACTTTCTTGCGAGTAACTCCTCTGCACCATTCATTCAAGAAAAGTTGGCTTTTACAACGGACAATTTTCGTGGTTGAAGGCCTATTTTTCGTGGTTAAAAAGTCTCCTACGACGGATGGCCTTTGTAGCACCCCAGGAAATCCCCAACTAGAAATTGCTTGTTATTTTATTTTCTGCATCACCATGACATCATCATGCATTTCGTGAGCCCTCGTTGCTTTTTATTTGGTTCTTCCCGAGGTTGATTGTGCGTGTGTTACTATTTGTGCACCGCTGCAGGGTAAATCTTTCTGAAAGTCATGTCCGCGGTTATGGATGACTTGCAGCATAGTATCTTGATCATAGACAAACATAACTAAAGTAGTGCTATAAATTTGACTTTGACATGTCTAGTAATCAATTTAACAACAACAAAATGAGTAAATAAAAGTGCAAAGAACTGCTGGATTTGGGATATCTCTAGCTAATTGTATCTGACTAGTAAGTATTGCAACTACAACGGAATGGTTAACTAAAAATGCCCACTTCTTATGATATTAGGATGACTCATGCTATCTATACCTGACTAGTAAGTGCTGCAACTATAATGGAACGAATAAAACTGCCAATTGAGTGAGTTCCTCGGTTTGACTTCCTCGTTTGGTCTCGAGGGGGAAATACCAGGATGGGTATGATTGGTGTTAGTATCAGGTGGGTCCCACATAGGTCTTTCTTACCTCTCTCTGATAGCTGACAGATGTATCGAGTATCTATAGGTTGTTTAGTGCATGCTACGCTGCCGCTTTAGTCCACCATACCTATGTAGGCGAGAGCCGCCGAATGCTAGACTCACCGTGTACTGGCCTCAGTACTGACCGCCCTCTTTTTTCCTTTGTCGTTTGTCGGCACCCCTTTTGTTTTAGCAGGTTTAAGTTCGAGGTTGTTAGCAGGGTTACCCTTCTGACTTGGCCTGGGCAGGGTTATGGATGCCATTGGTTATTCTTTAGGACTCTTAGCCCCATTGCATCTTATCCGTACTCGAATGTTGTATCGTTTTCAAGGTGATTTGGATATTTATACTATATAACTGTATTCTTGACTCGTGGAGTCGTTGTTGTATATATATGTTTTGTGGGTTCCATAGTGAACTATTGTGTAATGGTATTACTTCGTTTTCCACCCGCACGCAAGTGCCTGGTGGGCATATTCGAATCGTTTCTATGCGGGTTTGGCGAGAATCACTAAAATCTGCATAGGGCCAATTCGAGGGTGTTACAAAATGGTATCAGAGCTCAGCAGTTGCGATTCCCCCACTGGTCCAGACTGTAGGATACCCTAGCTAACCGCCGATGTAGAGTGTCAAAACAATTTTGCAAAATTAGTTGGATAGATCTGATTAGGTCTACTTTTACTTCTTACATTTATGCTCTTCTCATCTTACCTCTATGTGTTTTGAATCAGCTCTCTTACCTTCCTTCATGTCCAGGATTTCCTGTGGTTGGGTTTCTGTTGTATCTTTGGGGTTTTGCTTCCTTCCTCTTGTAACGCTGTTGCTACATCCGGTCTAAACGCTATTTGAGGAATTTTCCGCTGTGTACCTTCCAATGGACAAAAATCCACTGAAAATTTTCTTTGTATCTTCTAGTGTTTTCCTTCTTGACGACATCACCTACGTCATATCTAATGAAGAGCCTGCATCCCTCCTTTGTTTTCCAAACACTGTGTGTCAAGATCTTCAGTCCGATTCCAAGAATTGATTGCATAATTTATCTATTCGTATACATAGTAATGCTTTAAGTGCGGGATGGAGTCGTGACCATACCACTACTCTTATCATCCACTTTTGTATATTGAATCGGCGGATTGATGTAATTTTACTCCTTCCATGGAAGTTAGAGGTGACCTTATCTTTTGAGACCTCGACCTTCGTCTTTGTTTCTACGGAGTGTTCTGTCAATGAACAGGGACATTGACCTCTTGTTGGTGGTGTCGTCGAGTTTAGGATGGAGTAAGAATCCTTATTAGTGGTATCGCGAGGATCTACACGAAGCAAGAAGATTCAGATTGTCGGCCTTCTCCCCCGTACGATGAGGCGGATCTCGAGGACGAGATGCATTGTTAGTCATCTCGAGTTGTAGCACCCCAAGAAATCCCCAACAAGAAATTGCTTGTGATTTTATTTAAAGCATCACCATGACATCATCATGCATTGTCGTGAGGCCTCATTTCTTTTTATTTGATTCTTCCCGAGGTTGATCGTGCGTGTGTTGCTATTTGTGGACCCCTGCAGGGTAAATCTTTCTGAAAGTCGTGTCTGTGGTTATGGACGACTTGGAGCACAATATCTAGATCATGGAAAACCATAAGTAAAGTAGTGCTATAAATTTGACTTTGACATGTCCAGTAATCAATTTCACTATAATGGAATAAGTAAATAAAAGTGCCAAAAACTGCTGGATTTGGGATATCTCTGGCTAATTGTATCTGACTAGTAAGTATTGCAACTACAACAGAATAGTTAACTAAAACTACTCACTGCTTATGATATTAGGATGACTCATGCTATCTATATCTGACTAGTAAGTGTTGCAACTATAATGGAACGAATAACTGAGTGAGTTCCTCGGTTTGACTTCCTCGTTTGGTCTCTAGGGGGAAATACTAGGATGGGTATGATTGGTGTTAGTATCAAGTGGGCCCCACATAGGTATTTCTTACCTCTCTATGATAGCCGATAGATGTATCGAGTCTCTATAGGTTGTTTAGTGCATGCTGCGCTGCCGCTTTAGTCCACCATTCCTATATAGGCGAGAGCCGCCGAATTCTAGACTCACCGTGCACTGGCCTTAGTACTAGCCGCTCTCTTTTTTCTTTTGCCCTTTGTCGGCACCCCTTTTGTTTTAGCAGGTTTAAGTTTGATGTTGTTAGCAGGGTTACCCTTCTTGCTTGGACTCGACAGGGTTATGGACGCCATTGGTTATTCTTTAGGGCTCTTAGCCCCATTTGCATCTTATCCGTGCTCGGATGTTATATTTTTTTCAAGGGGATTTGGATCTTTGTACTATATAACTGTATTCTTGACTCGTGGAGTCGTTGTTGAATGTATATGTTTTGTGGGTTCCATCGCGAACTATTGTGTAACGATATTACTTTGTTTTCCACCCGCATGCAAGTGCCTGGTGGGCATCTTTGAATCGTTTCTATGCGGGTTTGGCGAGAATCGCTAAAATCAGCATAGGGCCGATTCGAGGGTGTTACAGCCTTCATGGAAAAAACCCCATCACAAAAGAATCTACCATGGTTTTTTTCTTGACCGTGGCAGATCGCACCCTTTAGCCACAAAAATTGTTATGTTGTAGATTTGTTGGCCGGCTGTGTTGACTGCTGACGTCATGCAAACTGCCACGTGGCAGTAGCCGTTAACGCCTTGTTACCGCCGTTAACGGTCACATAAACTGTGGTAGAAGCTTGGCCCAGCCATGGCCTGCTAATTATTAAGTGGGCTAGCCCATGTGGAGAGCCCATTAAGATTACGACCCTTTACTATTTTGTCATGCACTGTTCAAATTGGGCCCAGTAATGCAACCAGTCGCGACCCGCGAACTTCTGGACCCGATATTGTTTTGGCCTATAGAAGGCCCACATTGGTAGAATACTATGCGTCAAGTCGATCTGATACTATTAAGGCCTATGGTCCGCCTGTTACTATTCTCACAGCTTGTCGTGGGCCATCCACCAACGGCCCTTCTTTGAGAAGGTCCGTTACTATTCTGGCATTTTACTATTCCGAACGTTAACTGTTTAGGCGATAGGCGGTCTATTACTGGTCTGGTCGGGTACTGTTCTAGCCGGGTAATATTTTCGGCCTATTATTGTTCATGTCTGGTAAAAGTTTTGGCCTTCTACTATTCTAGCCTTTTACTATTCTGGTCCATTACTGTTGTGGTCCTTTACTATTTTGGTCTACTACTGTTGCGGCCTACAACTGTTGTGGTCTGTTATTGTTTTGTCCTGTTACTGCTTTGGAGCATCAGTATTCTGGCCTGTTACTTTTTTGGCCCGTTACTGTTCTGGTTTGTTACTGTGCTGGCCTACTATTATTCAGGCATGCTAGTGTTCTGGCCTGTTACTATTATGGCATCTTATTGTTCTAGCCTGTTACTGTTACTACTTGCCACCTTGGGGTAGGCCCATTACATTTATGGACTTCTATAGTTCGGCCTTTCTAAAGCCCATGTGAATATAATAAAAAGTGTATAATTAGCGAGCATCTTTTACTGTTCATGGTTGGCCCAATACAAGATGGGCCAATAACAAAGCCTGATAATGTTCCCTAATCGACCTAGCTGGCGCAATTATGGTACCGCCTACTGCCCTGCGTTGATGTTGTCAACTAAATACCTAAATGGCCTATGTGAGTTATCTAGATATTACATCAGCTGCAACCTTCTTAAAATTATTACATATTAAAAACTCAAGGGAAAGAAAATTTGGCATTCCAGTTGACAATCGAGTTGATAGCAGAGTCCTCAATTTGCTTTCTCAATCTATCACCTACATCTTCCTTTGAGCGTGACAACTACATTGGAAAACCACCTTGAGACATGATCTTGCATCCCTCTCTTTGGTGGAGATATCAATAATTGTAGAATGAAACTAAGTAATAACAAGTTAATACATCAAACAAGACAAACTACTCATTTGACTGATATGACAGGAGCTATGAACTGGAGTTTACAACTGGTCAATGGTTTAATTATTGACCAACACGTCAAACAAACAAGACAAGCAAGCACGCATTAAACAAGTTTGCCTACCATGAAACAAGCAATCAAAAAATGTATGTGTGTGGCTTAGAATTTCAGCAAATATAAACTAGCTAGGTCATTTCAAGAAATATATATGGAAGTAGGTGTATACCCTAGAATGCAAGAGACTTCGGGTGACTCGGAATTTGCGCTGAGCTACACAATGGCATGCAGTTACTGTCATAGCTAAGAATGAACCAGATAGAAATTATAATCACATCATACACACTACAAGAAAAGTTGGCTTTTACAACAGATGATTTAAGTGGTTGAAGGCCTGTTTTTCGTGGCTAAAAAGTCTTCTATGATGGATGCCCTTCGCGGTAAAAGCCCTGTCACAAAACAATCTACCATGGTTTTTTTCTAATCGTGGCAAATCACACCCTTCAGCCACGAAACTTATTTCGTCGTAGATCTGTTCGCCAGTGTTATTCCGACGTCATGCAAATCACTACGTGGTAGCAGCTTAGCAATGTTACATTAAACCGATCATAGAAACCGTGGAAGAACACAGGCCCAGCCAAGGCCTGCTAAATACTACCTAGGCCAGCCCATCATGAGAGCCCAATAAGAAGATGGCTCGTTACTGTTTTGCCCTGCACTGTTTGAAATGGGTTGATGACCCACAAGTATAGGGGGTGTATCGCAGTATTTTCGAGGGAACTGACCCCCAATTTATTGATTCGACACAAGGGGAGCCAAAGAATATTTATAAGCCTTAACAACTGAGTTGTCAATTCAGCTGCACCTGGAAACAATCTTGCTCACAGCAGTTTATCAGTAGCAATAGTTTTGTAGTAGGAATAGTAAAGTAACAGCAGTAGTAAAGCAAAGACAGTAGTAACAAAAGCAGTAAACAGTGGGATTCGAGTGCGGTAGCCACGGGATGGATGGACGGGCGTTGCATGGACAAGACAATTCACATAGCAATCAGAACATAGGGCAATTGCAGATAAATAAGATAAAGCATCCAAGTACTAGACAATCCTAGGCATGTGTTCCATATATAGTCATACATGCTCGCAATGAGAACTTGCACAACATCTTTTGTCCTGCCAGCCCGTTTGCAGCGGGGCCTCTAGGGAACTACTGGCAATTAAGGTGCTCCTTTAATAGAGCACCGAGCAAAGCATTAACACTCGTGAACACATGTGATCCTCACATCAAAGCCATTCCCTTCCTTATCCCGATTTACATCGCCGGGCCATAGGTTCTGGACAACAACGTGTGTATACAACTTCCAGATAAGACCAAAAACAATACTATCATAATGAATCAATAACATGTTCAGGTCTGAAATCATGGCACTCGGGCCCTAGTGACAAGCATTAAGCATAACAAGTCGCAACAAAGTCATAAAGCACTAATAAAAGATACTAGGCACCATGATGTAACAATCTGATGCCATTACATGAACGATCTCATCCAATCCCTACCATCCCCATAGCCTACAGTGGGGGATTACTCAGTCATAGATGGGGGAAACATGGATGGTCGATGGAGAAGCGATGGTGATGATGATGGCGATGATCTCCTCCAATTCCCCGTCCCGTGAGTGCCGAACGGAGTTTCTGGTGCTGTTTCGTGGAATCTGGTGGTGGCGGCGGAGCGAAACTCCTTCTGGAAAAACGTCAAACCCCCCGAAGTTTTTAGGTCAGAAGGCTCCTTATAGGCGAAGAGAGAGGCCGAGGGGGTGCCTGGGGGGCCCACACCACCCCCTGGCGCGGCCTGGCCCGCGCCAGTAGGTGGTGTGGCCACCCCCTGGCTCTTCTCCGTCTCGTATTCTGGCTCCTGGAGTCTTCGGGTGAAATAGGATTTTTGGCATATTTTCCGGGATTTTTCCTGATAGTTGATTTTCTGCACAAAAAGTAGACACCAAGGCAATTCTGCTGAAAACAGCGTCAGTCCGCATTAGTTGTATCCAACTCACACAAGTATAGAGGATAAACAATAGCAAAAGTCTTCGGGAAAGTAGATACGTTTTGGACGTATCAACTCCCCCCAAGCTTAGCTTATTGCTTGTCCTCAAGCAATTCAGTTGAAAAATGAGTGCGATAAAAGAACTTTCACGAACACATTTGCTTCATAAGATGTAAATATTCTCAGCAATGCGATCAACTACTTAAACAGTTCATAATAAAGAGTATGCAACTGAGTCTACTTAATACTCATTACAAGCTATGAAGAGATTCCAACTCAAGAATAATATGTAGCATGAGGCACAAACATAAGCAACATTATAATGCTCATAGAAAGGTATGATAGAGTGGTATCTTGCTTGCCTTTGATTATGAATATCAAGGCACCTCTGAATTTTAAGTGATGACTAGAAGTAAAGATATCAAGGATACAAGCATCAAAGTCATAACACAAATAATCAAGTAATGGAACAAACACAAAGAATGACAACTATGCTCTCAAGAAGGTGCTCAAAGAATAAATGGAGACTCAACAAGTAAAGAAAAAGGTTTTGAATAATTTTTGAAAAGCTTCCAAATGCTGAAAGTATGGTACTCATTAGCTTTGAGCTCTCATTTCCCCTATCATAAGCATCTTTAAATGGTTAAGGTTAAAGTGACACAACTAAGAGGATATGCTTGATAAGTTATAAATCGAAGTTTCATGCCCCTTACTTACGAAGACCGATCCTCATGCTACTCAACTTCAGTCACAAGTAAGCTCTTGTCATTGTAAGTATATACGTATCATAGAGAACTGCCAACGGGGTACCCCTTGCACATGACACGGGATCTATCCCATAATCAAAATAACAAGGCAAGCAGACAATGAGCATCTCGGTGATCTTTTTATTTACTATGTGCATAGATTTTTATTGAGGATGCTTCATAGAATGCTCATTATGGTTATGCTGCAAGTTTCCACCATGATTAGGCATGGCTTAGGCTAGCGGCCTAGGCGTTTCTCTAACATACATACAAACTCCATGATCTTACAAGTTCCGCTTTTATTTACACCGTCGGGATCCATAAGCAAAAGAACATGATATCAACTAGGTACAAAGTACCTATGAAGCGTTGAAAGCGGTCCCCATGATACATGGTTCTGCTAACTTCAACTCATAAAGCGCAAGCATATGCGCAACAAAGGAGGACGCAATGGTTCAGGTTTATTAAGTGCAAGAAAATAAAGTGTGCCATCAAGTTCATGAGAGCTTTACTAACTAACTTTCTCATAACAAGCAAACATTTTATTCGGAAGAAAACAAAGCATATTGAATATGCACGGAAGTAGCAAATGATGCTAATAGGTAGGTATGGTGGACACTTTGAAAATATTTTGTTTAGGGAGTTGGGAACTTGAGTAAAACATACTCAGTGAAAGTGAAGGCTAGAAATAGTAAGGGAGCGACAAACGAGAGAGCAATAGCTGTCATTATAATGCTTGCAACAAAACAGGACTACTCATGGCATGGAAGTGATTCAAGATCCTCAAGGGAAAATAATTCATCAAGGCTTAACTGATTATCACAGTCATGTGCATGCGTGAGCATGTGCCAAGTCAATTCAAATGAAACATTTAGAGGAGGATACCACGGTGTCATACCGATTTATGAATAGAGTAATGCAAGCAAACATTCATAAGACATGCTACAAACTTTTAGCGAGCTGGGGCTAATCATAAGAAAGCAAGAACTACTAAGCATCCAAAGAAAACATACACTCTACATGAACGGACTAAGCAAGCTCACAATGATGAGTATATGTACAAAAATGAAAACAAATAGAGTTTGTTACCAGCCTCTTACCACGCCTCAAGTTGTCATTAATCCTCATTATTGCTCTTCACTTGTGTGGCTTGAATAATAATATGAAACCAATATCCACTAAGGACTGCTGAACCCTGTAGCAAACTCACAAAACCAAAGAAGAACGGAAAATATTTTTTGTGTTTTCGATTTTTAAACAAGAGCCAAAAGGGAAAAACAAGCAAAGCAAAATCTTTTTGGGTTTTTTGAATAGTTCAAGCAAAGAAAAAAGGGAAAAGCAAACCAAAGCAAAAAGAAGAAGAAAACCAAAGAGAAACAACAAAAATATTTTTGGTCTTTTTGTGTTTTTAGAAAGCAAAAGCAAAGAAGAACGAAAACTAAAAAGAGAACGAAAACATGAATATACAAAGTACCGACGCAACATGATATGGAGAAGAGTGCGGTGTCGGCGTACCTCCCCCAAGCTTAGGCTTTTGGCCTAAGTGGGTATCAATCCATGTACAGATAGGGGTTCCAAGCGGACGGATCTTGGTAAGAATGGTCGTAGCTGGGCCCATGAGAAGAAGAAGAAGGTGCCCAATCATAAGTGAGCTGCTGATATGAAGACTCTCCCTCATTCGAGGGCTGGACTGAATCATCCGTAACCTCCCTTCTTGTGTCCTGCTCCTGTTGGGAGACTCTCCAAAGTACATGTCAAGCTCATCCTCAGCGAGGGACCATCCTTACATGTTATCAAGGTTAAACAAAACAGGTGCAGGCAAAAGAACAACATGCTCGGACATGCTCTTTCTCCAACCAGCTTTGAGAAAGGTTATTTCATAAGATAACTCACTCATACTAGCCCACTAGGAAACAAATTTATGTTGTATCATGGAATTAAGATCAAGCCTTTCTATTGGAAACTGTAGGTCTAGATGATGAGGCACTAAACCATGCAATGCTAGTAAACGAGAAGCAACGAGGCCTCTACAAATTCCACCATTATCACGGTTAGCAGCAAGACGGAGAGCTATCAAAGCACGTAAGTTGTAAGACCTATCTCATTTAAGAGCAGCAGAGATAAATGCTAGATCAAACGAAGGTAACTTATTGGCAGTTTTCCTAGCAAGAACACACTTGGAAATAAAGTAGGCAAAGTAGCGAATGGAGGGAAAATGAATGTTGCAGATTTTTCCACTCTCCTTCGAGAAGCTACTCCCTTGGAAAAATTTTGCGTATAAATCCATGAGTGGTTCAGGTCTCTCCTTAATCTTTCTACATGATCCCCATTGAGGTACCTTAATAGCTGCACAAAAATCATCAAGAGAAAGGTCGACAGCTATATTGTAAATTTTGTAATGGACCATGGGGTTAGGCAAAGAGTGACTAAATTGGAAGTCCTGCACCACAGACATGGTTAGCTTCACAAATTGACAAGGTTCATCTTCCAAAAAGTGCTCTAACCCTGCATTAGAAACCAAAGTGTGTAAATCTTGTAGAATTCCTGCAGCTCTCATGAACTTAGAGCATGGATAAATGGAAGGAAAAACTTCCTCCTCCCGGTGGACCTTCATGACCTCAGTCACCCAAAGCTCATGTTGGTTTAGGTAGTGTTCACTCATCTTCTATTCCGAAATTTAAACACCTATTAAACAAGTAATTGCAAAGTAAATATAATGAATGATTCTACTCATAGGGACTTGCAAGAGGCCTAAACATGCATCAAAACTATATCTCTAAGCATCAACCAAGCTTACAAGCTCTCATAACCAGTCACCTATAGCAGCAAAATACTCAATATATAATCCACTAAACACAAATCTACTTGGACAAGGGGAGGAGTCACATACCAGGGAACAAATGCTCCAAATTTCAGCAAGAAAGATGGGCTGAGCATGGAGATCGAAAAAAACGAGAGCAAGCACAGCAAGAACACGATTTTAAGCTATGAACTGGAGCTTACTCGGGAGAGAGAAGAAAGTGGCAGGTGACAGAGTTACTGGGGGCCAGGGGTGGCCCACACCAGGGCATGGCGCCACCATGTGGTGTGCCTGCCTGGTGGGCCCCCCTGGTACCTCCCAGGTACTCTTCTGCCCCTTTTTTCACGTAAAAAATTAATATGAATTTTTCTAGAATTTTTCGAGACACTTTATTTTTGGGCATTTTTCAGAAATAGAAGAATGATTTTTCTGACAGAAAGATTTTTTTTCTTTTGGAAACATGATGCAAGGACAAAACAAGGCTAGAACTACATAAGCTCTAACATGCAAGCAACTAACAACAAAAAGAAAACTAAATGAAAGAAAAAACTAAAATGCAAAGGATAGAAATAAACGGAGATAATCATAATGAATACATTGTTTTGTTCAATGGAATCCTTTTGTTAACAAGGTTGATCAAGTCTTGCTACCAAAACAATTGCATATGAGACAAAACTTTGTACTCCACTAATGATTATGTTACCTCAACCTTGATAGCAATGGTCCCAATCATAATAGTTTCAAATTTTTCTCTTGGTATGGGACAATATATTTCTCCAACTTGAATGCCTTCAACATGTTCAATTGAATTCAAACCATAAGTCCTTTCAATCTTCTTGGGGAAATAGACAGTATGTTCCTTGTCATTAACATTGAAGGTCACCTTTCCTTGATTACAATTAATAACAGCTCCTGTAGTATTAAGAAAAGGTCTCCCAAGAATAATAGACATATTATCATCTTCGGGCATTTCAAGCACAACAAAATTAGTTAATATCAAGCAATTGTGAGCCACCTGAACAGGTACATCCTCACATATACCCACAGGAATAGTGGTAGATTTATCAGCCATTTGAAAAGATATATCAGTTGGTATTAATTTTTCAAGTTGAAGCCTCTTATAGAGAGAGAAAGGCATAACACTAACTCCAGCTCCCAAATCACACAAAGGAGTTCTAACATAATTGTTCTTAATAGAGCAAGGGATAGTTGGAATCCCTAGGTCTCCAAGTTTCTTAGGAACCTTACCATTGAAGGAATAATTAGCAAGCAAAGTAGAAATTTCTTCATTAGGGAACTTCCTTTTATTCGAGACAATGTCCTTCATATACTTTGAGTAAGGAGGCAATTTAATAGCATCAGACAAAGGAATTTGCAAGAATAAAGGCTTCATCCACTCACAAAACTTATTATAGTGTTCATCTTCCTTTGACTTGTGTTTCTTATTAGGGAAAGGCATAGGTTTTTGGACCCAAGGTTCTCTTTCACTACCATGTTTCTTAGCAATAAAATCTTCTTTGGTGTATTTAGTATTCTTAGTGTGATTTTCAGGTTCTTCTTCAACTTTTCTTCATTAGGAACAACATTTTCTTCATTACCACTTTCAGTTTCAGCATCAGAGATAGATATACTATTAGGATCTATAGCAGGTTCAGAGGGTTCTACAACAGTTTTATGTTTCTTTTTTCCTTTTCTTACGAGTAGAACCACTATTTTCAGCTTGTTGAGAATCTTGCTCAATTCTTTTGGGATGCCCCTCAGGATATAGATGATCCTGGGTAGAAGCACCACTTCTAGTTCTAATTTCATAAGCATGTTTTTCTTTAGCAGCATTAACTAGCAAGTCGTTTTGCACTTTAATGAGTTGATCTATTTCAGTTTGAACCATTTGAAAGTGTTTAACAATCATTTTAACATCATTAGAGGTTCTTTCCACAATATCTTTCAACTGAACAATAGCTCTAGTGTTTTCCATTAGATGATTTTGCACCCTTTTATTAAAGTTATCTTGCTGAACAATAAAGATATCAAATTCTTCTAAGCATTGATCAGGAGGTTTAGAGTAAGGGATATCACCTTCATCAATGTGTTGGAGAGAGTGTACCTCAATAGTGGATGAGTAGGGAATAGGCTTACATAATTCTTCTATAGGAGGTAAATTCTTGACATCTGCAGCTTTAATTCCCTTCTCCTTAAGACATTTCTTAGCTTCCTTCATCACTTCATCATTTAATTCAATAACTCCCCTATTCTTTGATGTTGGAATAGGCACAGGAATAGATGGATCAGGTACAATTATGTCAGGTATAGCTTTTTTAGGAGGAGTCCAATCTTCATAATTCTTGCTTATTTTAGCCATTAATTCCTCAGCTTCCTTAGGAGTCCTATTCCTGAAAACACAATCAGCACAACTATCTAGGTATGTCCTAGATTCCTCTCTTAGTCCATTATAAACTATATCAAGAAGCTCATTCTTAGGTAATGGACTTCCAGCTTGTGCATGAATCAAAGCACAAAACCTTGCCCAAGATTCAGGCAATACCTCTTTCTCTCCCTGTTTAAAATCAAAAAGTTCCTGCAAGATAGCATGTCTAGCACTAGGAGGAAAATATTTCTTCAGGAAAGTACTAATCAAGCACTCAGGGCTATCAATAGATCCAGGAGGTAAATTGCTAAACCAAGTTTTAGCTTCTCCTTTCAGTGAAAAGGGAAAAATCTTAGCAACAAAGTAAGTACGCATCTTAATATCATCAGAAAACAAGCCACTCATGGTAGAAAGATCATTCATATGTGCTACCGCACTTTCATTCTTAGTCCCACAAAAAGCTTCTTTCTCGACAATAGCTATGTAAGAGAGATCGAGAGACAAATCATAATCTTCATCTATAATGTTTATGGGAGAAGCAGCAAACTTAGCAGCATGAGATAATTTGGGTCTAATAATACGCCTCTCAAGGAGACTCTTAGCAGCGCTCCTATCATGGGTGTTCTTACATTCTTTAATAAACTCATCGGTCATCATAAGCATCAGAAGTTTCAGATTCAACAGTAGTAGCAGTGTGTGTAGCATGTGTATGTGGTGGTGTAAGGAACGTACTCATAACAGACGGTGAATCAAGAGCAGCGGAGGTGTTCAGAACCGTACCTCTTCTTGTAGTGGATGGTAAAATAGGAACCTTGCCATCACGAGACTTACCCATGATGGATGGATAACATCAAACAATAGAGAATCCAAGTGAACTTGATAAATAAAGCTATGCTCCCCGGCAACGGCGCCATAAAATAGTCTCGATGACCCACAAGTATAGGGGTGTATCGCAGTATTTTCGAGGGAAGTGAAACCCAATTTATAAGCCTTAACAACTGAGTTGTCAATTCAGCTACACCTGGAAACAATCTTGCTCACTGCAGTTTATCAGTTGCAATAGTTTTGAAGTAGGAATAGTAAAGTAACAACAGTAGTAAAGCAAAGACAGTAGTAACAAAAGCAGTAAAGAGTGGGATTCGAGTGTGGTAGGCATAGGGATGGATGGACGGGCGTTGCATGTACAAGACAATTCACATAGCAATCAGAACATAGGGCAATTGCAGATAAATAAGATAAAGCATCCAAGTACTAGACAATCCTAGGCATGTGTTCGATATATAGTCATACGTGCTCGCAATGAGAACTTGCACAACATCTTTTGTCCTGCCAGCCCGTTTGCAGCGGGGCCTCTAGGGAACTACTGGCAATTAAGGTGCTCCTTTTAATAGAGCACCGGAGCAAAGCATTAACACTCCATGAACACATGTGATCCTCACATCAAAGCCATTCCCTTTCAGTTATCCCGATTTCTATCACTTCGGGGCCATAGGTTCCGGACAACAACGTGTGTATACAACTTGCAGATAAGACCAAAAACAATACTATCATAATGAATCAATAACATGTTCAGATCTGAAATCATGGCACTCGGGCCCTAGTGACAAGCATTAAGCACAACAAGTCGCAACAAAGTCATAAAGCACTAATAAAAGATACTAGGCACCATGCCCTAACAATCTGATGCCATTACATGAACGATCTCATCCAATCCCTACCATCCCCATAGCCTACAGCGGGGGATTACTCACTCATAGATGGGGGAAACATGGATGGTCGATGGAGAAGTGATGGTGATGATGATGGCGATGATCTCCTCCAATTCCCCGTCCCGGCAGGGTGCCAGAACAGAGTTTCTGGTGCTGTTTCGTGGAATCTGGTGGTGGCGGCGGAGCGGAACACCTTCTGGAAAAACGTCGAACCTCCCAAAGTTTTTAGGTCATAAGGCTCCTTATAGGCGAAGAGAGGCCGAGGAGGTGCCTAGGGGGCCCACACCACCCCCTGGCGCGGCCTGGCCTGGCTCGTGCTAGCAGGTGGTGTGGCCACCCCCTGGCTCTTCTCCGTCTCGTATTCTGGCTCCTGGAGTCTTCGAGTGAAATAGGATTTTTGGCATATTTTCCGGGATTTTTCCTGATAGTTGATTTTCTGCATAAAAAGTAGACACCAAGGCAATTCTGCTGAAAACAGCGTTAGTCCGCATTAGTTGTATCCAAATCACACAAGTATAGAGGAGAAACAATAGCAAAAGTGTTCGGGAAAGTAGATACGTTTTGGACATATCATGGGCCCAAAAATGCAGCCAGTAGCGGCCCGCAAACTTTCTGGCCCGATTCTGTTTCGGCCTACAGAAGTCCCATGTTGGTCCAACATGGTCTTGTCCATTAGCAGCCTGCGCCAACTCGCTCATGTATACTTAAGCCTATGGTCAGCCCATCACTGTTATCGCAGCCCATCCTGGGCTGCCTACTGACGACCCTTCTCTAAGATGGTTCGTTACTGTTCCGACATGTTACTGTTCTAGCGTTTTACTATTCCGTCCTTTAGCTGTTTAGGCCCACAAGCATCCCTTTACTGTTCTAGCCTGGTAAATTTGTCGGCCTATTACTGTCCTCGCCTGGAAATTTCTCAGGTCGTTATTGTTCAGGCTTGTCACTTTTCTGGCCTTTTACTTTTGTGGTCGGTGCTACTGGACAACTACACCAAAGCTGGAGGCTGACGAGTAAAGCTTCGGCTGACGAGTAAAGCTCCAGCTGACGGACAAAGTGTCAGATGACAGAGAAGGTGCTAACTGACGAGTAAAGCGAATGCATTGGACACTGTAGCACTGTCCCCCTTGTACTGGAGGCTTGACTGGACCTGGGCCTATCGTTCGGGCCCGTCCAGCCGACCCACCTTGTAAACCCAAATCCAAACAGTAGACCCCAGAGCCCACTTTGTAAGCTACCTCTCCCAACTAGTATATAAGAGGGGTAGAGCTAGGGTTCTAGGTGGACAATTACAAGTTAGAAGTTCTCTAGATTAGATAAGTTGAGTAGTTCATCATCTTCCTCTAGCCAAGATCAGCTAGGGAAACAGCTCAAGGAGCACCTGTACTCGGCATTCACCCCCTGATAGTAGATCCTTGCAGTAGTAGGAGTGTTACCTTGACAAGAGAGCTCCGAACCTGGGTACATCGTTGTGTTTGCAGTATCTATGCCCAACCCGTTGCGAGTAGCCACCGATAGCATCATGATTGTCCCCTCTCAAGCTATCCCTTATGATACTGCCATGTTCCACACCATGACAAATACTAGTCTGACAACTTATATATCGAGAGCATTTTAGTCCAATTTAATCGAATTTCAATGAATCTGACTTAATTTATCCACAAATGGTGTTGATTTTTTTAAATGACCCCTCTATTTTTTTCTATGTCATTTGTGTCCCTATGCAGACTGATAAGTGGGCCACCTGTTAGTAGACGTACAAATAAAATAGTTAAATCTCTAAAAGGAGAATTGATTCGAACTTAACAGTTTTGTACAACGACACACACACCCACAAGCCACTATGCCGGTAGATGCTAGTTGTTACTCATGTGAGACGAGGAATACTTGAGAGGACGTAATTATGCCAAAGGAGGAATACTTGGGAGGATGTAATTATTTATACAATAAAAAATCACATACAAACGCAAAAATGCTCACGTCTACTGCCATTATAATCTTGTGCATATGGACCAAAACATTTTGTCATGTGCATGTTGGCACGGTCCATAATATCAATTGTATAGCTTAGTCGGTAACCTAGTAGCTAGCTGTAGTGTCTAGAATAAACTTGAGTTTTTTCTTATTCGCAAAAATGAAAAGGAATAAACTTGAGTTGTAACTGTAGCTTAGAACACAAATTATTTTGAATTGAGAATTTGCATCTTTTTTTAGATTTTTTCACATCTTCAGAACACATATTTTTGAATATCCAAAATAAAGAACACATCAGCCAAATCGCTCTTTAGTTAATCACTTTTGTGTCCATGTTGTAGTGGCAAGGCTGATTTCTTCAGTAGCATAGGTAATTAGTTCGATACCCTACAATGCATTGGAAGTTTTTCTTATTTGTTTTCTTATTCAGATCTGCCTGTCAAGTCGTACCAAGGTCACAACTGGCAGGGAGAAAATACATAGGGGTCATTTTGCAAAAAATATGAACATGTCACTTCCAGAATTACTTACAACAAATTCGGACAAAATCACAGAAATTCGATTGGATTGGACTAAAATGTTCCCGGTTACAAGTTGTGGGACTAGTGTTGCTCACTTTGCAAGATGTGGGACTAAAATGCTCCCACGGTGCAAGTTGTGGGACAAAAAACATATATAACTCAATAATCAAAGATCGTGCTATTGAGAGAACATGATGTTTTTAGCTCCACGGAGCATACACCCCATTCGGCCACACGGTGAGCATCCAAGGGCACAGCCAAAAAGCGAAATTGAAAAATGAAAAATGCCATGCAAAAAATGGAAAATGCCCTGTGTTTGCGTGTGCTCTAAGGGACCAGGGAGCGCACGTTTTCTCCTTACATTTTGGGATAATTAAATACAATGAGGTTATGATACTACTACTACTAGTATCATCCTACACCTACACACATTTGCACGCTCCCAGGAGTCGTACGCTGGAGTGCACGACTGTTGTTCCGTAATTAGCACGCGTGGGCATGCGCGTGCCCGTGCTAGTTTGATGAAACGCACTTGCGGTTGTTGTGTGCATGATGTCGTCTCGTTTCCACACGATTTGCTTTGCTTTCCTAGGCCTTTGTTTAAATGTGTGTCTCTGGAACCACTTCTTGTGCCAGTCGACGGGACCGAGACCACACGAACACCATCATCCATGGCCGGCAAGAAGTAGGAGGACTCGCCATGGGTTGGTCTCCCTAAGGGACACGTCCAGTAAATAGGTGACACCTTCCTTTCGACAGATGACTTCGACTACTACGCCGCCTTTTAGGCAGTCTACAGCACCTGGCGCGGCTTCACCGCTTTTATGCCAGCCAACTGGATTGTTCTACAGCACTAGTTGTTAGAGGAGTATTGGGTTGACGATGTGAGAACTGGCCGCCACCTTGAGAAGAAGATTAGCCAGGTTTTTCGCATGTGCTTTCTTTATATTCATCTGTATATATGCGATCCTTTTTTTGCATTCACATCCTATACTATCTGTTTTTCAAGTTCTGTTTCTTTGTCCACTTGTTGCCCAGGGTTTTGCTCCATGGTTTACCTTGATTGAATTTCAGTCTGTTTACCTTGACTAAATCTCTGTTTCTCCTCTCTCTCTCTATAAGATACTTTTATGTCGGTGGCACAACCAATGACCTACTTTTTCTTGGACAGAGGGTGCATCCATACAAGACCCGGTTGTACAACCCCTTATCGGGCGCTATCAAATGCTTGAGGGCGGAGATACCGACCGAGCAGGTGGCTTCTGTCGCTGTGATGATGTTCCCGTTGTTGATGTTGTTTACATCAAACCATCAGAACACCACCATTTGGTGGGCGGATGAGAGCACAGAGGAAGGGAGTCGCCCGGTCTTTGGTGAAGGGTGGTACTCGCCGTATGACTTCACGGAACTCCGGAACATGACTTTTTACGCCAGTGATGTTTTTGTCGTAGACAGATACGGGTCTCTCCTCTTGACTATGTGTGATGCTACTTATGGAGATGTCTAGCTGCAGCACTCCACATGAACCCTAGAGATGCATCCCACCGTTGCAGGCCCTGTTCCGGGCTGCCAATTCCCAAATAATTGTTTTTACCTCATCGAGTCCGACAGGGAGTTGTTGTTCGTTGTGAGTGGACCGGTCTATGGTGGCAGGCCGGTTGTTTACCTGGTTGATACCCAGAACCTTGTCCTTTAGCCGGTCAGAGGCATCGGAAGTCATGCTCTCTTTGTTGCTAATAATCGGTGCGTCTGTGTCCATAGCGCCAGGGTACCCACGGTGTAGGCCAGCAACATATACTATGCAGACCTATCCGAGATTAGATCTTACAACTTTGAGGCTCTTGCGTGGGAAGAGGAGCCAAGGGTTGTATATGGGTATGGAGTAGGAGGATTATGGATCAATGACCATCCTTTCAAACTCGATTGATTGCTGGTGGAGTATTGTAGAATTGTCGAGCATTCTGAGCTGCAGATGGTGACTCCTTATTGCGAGGATGGTACCACCCACTACGATTACTACGACGGCTCTCCATTAGATTGATGGATTGTGTAGGTCTGCTCCTGGTGTATTCTCTTCAGGTGATCTCTTTATGTGTTCACTTTGTTGAGTGAATGTCTATGAATATTGCAAGTTCTATGGTGTCCATGTAATACAATGGATGTTCTCCCTATTCCAGTAGATCGTGTGTTGTACCTATTACAATTTCACTGTTTTTCATGTGTTTGTAGTAATTTAGATAGATGCTCAGTTTGTAACAATCCTCAAACAACTTATAACTTCGAATTACAGTAGATTATTACAATCCTCAGTGAACTTGATAGTAATAAAATTAAGCATAAAAGTTGCATCAGAGTCCAGACAACTAAAAAAACACCATAACTGGTGTTACAGAAAAGGTCTCTATGGAGCTTGCATCGCGCGACATGTATCAACTGGCTTCCCATGAGAGCTGCATATGAGATTATTAACTATGTTTTGCGTCAAAGCTTGCCTGCTTTCCAATTCATATAAGTCCTTGCGTGCTATGGTTATTACTGAATCTGTTTTGTTGGCTTCTTTCTCAACAATATCACGGGCATCTTGGAGGGCATCCTCAAATAATATTTCAGCTGGAAAAAGAGGATCAGTCGAAGCGGTGTGCCATGAGCAATAGGTATTGTCAATGCTACTGTGTGAAACAAAATCTAAACTTGGAGAAGCGGGTCTTTGTTCGGCATTCAGAGGGTCATTTGCAGCCTGAAACAAACACAAAACAAGTTATAACAGCATTACCATGCAATCACACCACCATGAATTTTAAATGTGTCAATGCAGTAATATATAAGGAAGGAAGCAATTAACATTGGTGTCTCATACATCTATTTCTTCTTGAATAAGTGGACCAGCTGGCGCCATGGAGTGATGCGAGCATGTGCTACTCTGTGAAATGACTGCTCTACTTGAAGATGGCTGAGACCAAGACAAAACAAGTTACTTAAACAACAGACTTGGGAAACAAACTACAAGTTCATTTCGAATAACAATGCGAGCAATCAACCAAAGTACCTGATGCAAACTGCTCAAACTAGAATGTGCAGAACATGAATAAAACGAATATGAAAACTAAACCATTATGTTTCTCATATATAAACTAGCCAGGCACTAGAAAACAAAATCTACCACTGATTTAATCATAGACAAAAAAGAGTAACTCAGCCAACAAAAACACATCTATTGTGAGCCTCGAATATGCTAGCCAGATTATTTCAGACAAACAATGAATCAAGCAATCATACATTGAATTATTCATGAATAGCTAGATAATTTTAATGGTTCGACAGCCTGAGAATAGCAAACTGAACCATCAACTGCCTCGTATTAAAATAGCCAGTTCATGTAACTATGATACACGGTAGATACAAGAGTGAGATGAAGTGCACAAAGTTCCTTATGATACGTGTATGGATCTTATCGCTAGTGTGGCCATGTTCTTATTATCAGACAACTCAGATGCAATACACCCGACCTCTCCATATCTAGGAAATTGAACTAAGCACATGGAACAAAAGCAGACCATAGTGGGGCTAAAATGTTTGACGCTAATTTTTGGCAAAAAATATGAAGACAGATGGTAAATTTAAGCAAACAAAAAATGTGGCAAGGACCAAACTTCAGGTGGGGGCCTTACGGAGGTGTTACACGATATCTACGGTGACTCGTGTGGACGGGCGGAGTATGTACTCCATTGTTGCTCCTCTGCATAAAGGTAAGGCCAACTGTAAATACAAACAGGTTCCAACATGATATACGTTGGCATGAAGATTATAGGAGCCAATCACTTTATGATATTGTGTGCAAACTGAGGCTGCTCCTTGCATAATAACAGCAAACATTTTGAGCTGTAGGTTAAGAGGGATCAAATCGACAGTACATAATGGTCAAATAGTATGACGTGTGTAAACGTGTAGTATAATAGCAGGACAATAGCACGATGGAAATACTATAGTTCGTAAATCATCGAATGAGAGAGATATTATATAATCATATCTCATGTGGACAGGTATAAAAGAGAATGTAAACAAATATGTTAAGTGACTAATAATTCACAAAAAAATAGTATAGTACATAAAAACAGTTCAATGCGTGGAGTTTAAGCGTAACCACACCGGGTTAATTTAGTATATAACAGGTGTATATCAAGTAAAGAAACTGTTAGTTAGGAAATTTAGCACGAATACACCACATTGCCAACAAACAAATCACGCAGGGAGATCTAGTTTTACCTCCGTCGGAGCGATGTCTAGGCCTCCTCCGCATCCTCACGGATCACGTCGAGGTTGCTGAAGGTGCTACAGTCATAGTGGGTGTCGACAACGGGGAAGCAGATCTTGGGCGTGCGAGGATACGAGCAGAACGCTAGACCACGACGTTCGTGGAGCAGATCCTAGGCGGTCGATGATGTGCTTAGCGCGCCGGATAAGAGGGTTTGTTGAGTAGATCAGGTGTGGCAGGTACGTCGGCAAGAGTGCAGTGGGGATCTTCTGGCCGGTGACGTATTCCTAGAGGAGAGAAAGGGGGTGTAGGGTTTATGTACTGCTAGCACTATACTAGGAAAAATACGAGTGAAGCCACCCACCCACCAAATTTAATAGGGGTCAAATGGGAATTTTGAAGTATCTGAAATTTTGGGCACGAACTATGTCCAGATACACGGGATATTTTACTGCTTTATTTTCGTTTTGAATTTGGTCATGGTCCATGTAATAATAGAAATTTGGTAGGCCGTACCCCCTCTGTGTTCAAGAATCCAAGGCCGTACTCCCTCAATCCAACACCTCAACTGATCATCCATGGCTGTACTCCCAATGCTCAGGATCTCGAAGAAGAATGGATATCATACTTAGGAGTTTCCAAAAATTATGAGATAAATTACATCATGTTGGGAGGATGATGCTATACAATCATTCAAATTTACAAGTTCCAACTCATATTCATTTCATGGTCATGTTAGGACCATCTTATCAACAAGTTTTTACATACATAGGTGATGCCCTAAGGTCATCCACAATGTGTAAAAAGGCACAACTTAAGGCCTATGTGGCATCTGCTAATTAAGTTTTACCTTATACAGTGTGGAGAAAATAAAGTTATCTTTAAGCCTAGGGTGCACCTCAAAAGCTTATGGGTTGCCCATAGAAAATAGAAAAATCATTTCCCCTCTCTCCTTAATTCTCATGTGATGATTTTCAAAAGGGGTTTAAAATTTTCAAGATTCAAAATCTTAGCAAGAAGTTGAACCTATCGTCTAAACTCTCGCTGGTTTCTAATATATTAATTTTGACCCCTCGATCGGTACCTCAAAAAGATTTTTAGTAAAAATATCAAAGCAAAACCTACATTTACTTGTATTTTCAAATTTGACCTAATTCAGAGATAGCGACATAAAGTCATTCAAATGGGCGGGGTTAGCTAGGAAGCTTGAAAACTCATAAAATATGGGAATCGCAAGTACACCATGTTCTCGATCGACTATATATGTTTGTCAACTTGTCTTGTGGCATCCACATCCATTATTATTTGGACTTCTATTTACGGAAAAGAATAACTAACCTCGCTCGTCTTCACTTGGAAAATGTAGAATTGAATGTTCTTTCCTAGTAGTTGGAGACTCACACCCACGACACTTCTTACTACCAGAAAATGCACCCATCTACCTCTAAAATGACATTTAATTCAAGAGCAATCTATCCTGCTTACTTGTAGCTCAAGTTTGACCTAATTTCGTTAAATTGTCAACATGCAAAATCTAGCATGAAGTTGAACCTACCGTCAAATCTCTCGTTGTTTTCTGATATATTAATTGTGACCCCTCGATGGGTACCTCCAAATTAAAAGCTTTTTCATAAAACTTTCAAAGCAAAACCTAAAATTTCCTTGTAGTTTCAAATTTGACCTAATTTCAATAAATCAACTTAAAGTCATTAAAATGGGCAGAGTTAGCTAGGAAGTTTGAAAGCTCATAAAACATGGGAATCATTGGTACAACATGTTGGTCCATTATATATGTGTGTAGACTTGGCGTGGCATTCACATCCAATATTCTCCGGACTTCTTACGAAAAAGAACAACCTCGCTCGTCTTCACTAGGAAAATGTTGAATTGAATGCTCTTTCATGATAGCTGGAAACTCACACTAACGGCATTGTTTATTAAAACAAGATGCACCGATCTACCTCTGAAAATACATTTAATTCAATAGAAATCTATCCCGCTTACTTGTAGCTCAAGTTTGACCTAATTTCGTTAAATTGTCAAGATGCAAAATCTTAGCAAGAAGTTGAATCTATCGTCAAAACTCTCGGTGTTTTATGATATATTAATTGTGACCGCTCGATGGGTACCTCCAAAAGATTTTTCGTAAAACTTTCAAAGAAACCTATAATTTACTTTTAGTTTCAAATTTGACCTAATTTCGATAAATTGACATAAAGTCATTCGGTCAAATGGGCAGAGTTAGCTTGGAAGTTTGAAAACTCATAAATAAAACATGGAAATCATTGGTACAACATTATGGTCCACTATATATGTCGGTAAACTTGGGTTCTAGCATTCAGATCTAATATTGTTCGGACATTTCTTTACGAAAAAGAACAACCTCGCTCGTCATCACTCGGAAAATTGAGAATAATTGAATGTTCTTTCCTGATCTAGTTGGAAAATCACACCGACGACACTATTTACTACAAGAAAATGCACCCATCCACCTCTCTGAAAATTCATATATTTCAACAGCAATCTATCGTGCTTACTTGTTGTTTGACCCGATTTTGTTAAATAGTGTCATGCGATGCAAAATCTTAGCAATAAGTCAAACCTGTTGTCAAAACTCTCTATTGTTTCTCCTATATTGATTGTGACCCCCCCGATCGGTACGGTACATCCAAAAGGTTTTTCGTAAAACTTTCAGAGCAACCTATAATTTAGTTATAGTTCAAGTTTGACCTAATTTCGATAAATCGGCAGGTAGTCATTTAAGTGGGCAGAGTTAATTAGCTAGGGAGTTTGAAAACTCAAAAAACATATGGGAATCGTAAGTAAAACACATTGGTCCACTTAATATGTCTAGAAGCTTGGCCTATGGCATTGAGATCCATATTCTTCGGGCTTTCTTTACGGAAAAGAACCATCTCATCATCACTCGGAAAACTAAGAATTTTATTTCCTGATAGTTGGAAACTCACACTGACGACATTGTTTACTATAAGAAGATGCACCCATCTACCTCCGAAAATACATTTAATTCAATAGTAATCTATCACACTTAATTTTAGCTCAAGTTTGACCTAATTTCGTTATTCGAAAAGAAGTCACTGAAGTGTGCGAAGTTAGCTAGGAAGCTTGAAAAAATCCTAGTACTAAAAACTTGGGTATTACGTATAAGAAACCGTGGTACAGTTTGTATGATAATTGGGGCGATTACATTTTCTTTTAACTGTGGTAGGTCTCGTAGGAGCGAGGTGCTTGAGAGTTAACATGGTCGGTGAAAGTACAAGTTACATCAAGGACCTCATAAAAATGAAAATAGCACCCAAGTCCATGCATTTAGCACAAGGACCCTGAAATGAGCAATCAAGTGTGTGTTTTCAGGTTTGCGCATACTAGCATTCATCGTGCTAAAGACTATCAATAGAATCTTTGTAGATGCTAAGAATGGAAAAGAAGATCCAACGGTTAGCAATGTTTGGATTAGCCGGTCTTGATCCAACTGTCAATGTTCAAAGTTTTCCATACACTATACAGTGGTATGGTATGGTATTGTAAGAGATAAGACAACATAAAGATAAGATAAGAAGTACTGCGAATGGCTGATCTTTTGAGTAACCTTCCCTCCAGATGTTTGGGAAGCAAGTGAAAATTTCAAAAACCGGAAAAGTTTGAATTTTTTTGCCGCCAAGGACAAAAGTGGTTTCCTTCCTATGTACTCCTTGTCCCTACTCCAAACCAATGCGGCTGCCGAACACGCAGAGACACACGTGCGGAGCAACACGCTGTGGACGAGGGAGAGATCAGTCAGGCCGATGCACGAGGGGAAATATGAGGAGAGAGGGAGGATGGATGGTGAGAGGCAGCAAAGGATAAAGAAAACACACAATTTGTTTTGCATGCATAGGTCCTGAAATTTCCTACTAGTAGAATGGCCGCAGGAGTACCTCATATCAGGAAACCATCATAACTTTCATCTAACATCGAACTGCCTTCAACTCCTCTTTAATGTTGCCCTCTTACCCTGCCTACGTTTTATTCTCTTAGCTTGTACAGCGCACGGATAGAGGTGAACATATGTCTAAGAAAAGAAATGAGTACTACTACTAGTGTACTACTCCTATACTATTTGCTTTTCCCTAATAAGGGCATCAACAATGTGTACAAAAGCACATCTCAAGGCCTAGTATATGGCATCCTCTAAGGTTCACCATATACATTATGGAGAAAATAAAGTTTGTATCTTTAAGCCTAAGGTGCACCTCAAGATTTTGGTTTGCCCATAGAGAATAGAAAAATCATTTCCCCTCTCTCCCTATTTTTGTGTTCATTTTCAAAAGGTGTTCAAAATTTTCGTGATGCAAAATCTTAGCTAGAAATCGAACCACTCGTCAAAACTCTCTGTGGTTTCTGATATATTAATAAACCGCTCGATGGGTACCTCCAGAAGCTTTTTTCATAAAACTTTCAAAGTAGCCTACAATTTATTACTTGTAGTTCAAGTTTGACCTAATTTCATTAAATTCAAGAGCAATCTATCGCGCTTACTTGTAGCTCAAGTTTGACCTAATTTCATTAAACTATCAAGATGCAAAATCTTAGGAAGAAGATGAACATGTCGTCAAAACTCTCTGTGGTTTCTAATATATTAATTGACCCCCCCTTAGATGGGTACCTCTAAGAGCTTTTTATTAAAACTTTCAAAGCAACCTACATAGTTTACTTGTAGTTCAAATTTGACTTATTATATTTTTTCTACTTTACCTATTACTAGTAAGTTGGACGTGCCCTGCACGTGAGACTCGAATAATAGGCATCTCACATATCATCACTATATAAAATTATAATAGGTCAAGCCGAAAAAAATATAAATTTGATCAACATCTATAAAGTATGGATGTATATTTGGTTCTTTTACTTTGTGTACATGTAAAATCCAATGATTATTAGCTATCTAAAACTAGAAAATTTGTGTAACATGGTCTAGAGAAACAAGGGAGAAGATTCTAGAATGATGGAGAAGTGTGTTTTGAGCTTTGTGCATAGCATTCACTGTGATGAATACGATCAATAGAATCTTCTAGATGCTAGAACGGAAAAGAAGATCCAACGGGTAGAAATGTTGGGATTCGTGAGTCTTGATCCAACGGTAAATATTCAAAGTTATTCATACACTATATAGTGGTAAGATAAGATAAGATACATTACAGATGGCCTAAGTCTAGTACAAGGCTTAAAGACATGTTTCTTTTCTCGACAACCTATAAGGTGAATCTTAGGAAATGCCACATAGGGCTTAAAGTGTGGTTTTTTGCACATTGCGGATGCCCTTAGCCATGAGAGCATCTCCAACATCATTGCTATTTTGGATTTCAAAAAACTAGCTATAGGAAGAGGAAAGAGAAGGTTCAGCAATACCAAAAAAAAATCTGCTTTGCTAGCCTTCCTATAATACTATTAAGTTGCACGTGCCCTACACGTGAGACTCTGATAATAGACGTCTAACATACCATCACTATATAAAATTATAATAGGTAAAGCAGAGAAATATATAAATTTGATCAACATCAATAAAGTATGGGTGTATATTTGGTTCTTATACTTTGTATCTCTACTACTATAATGGAGCAGTTTTGAATTGAATCCATAGCACCAATCCTGGCCGTTGGGCTGTTAGATCCAATGGTTCAGAGCAGCTAGATTCGTGTTGAATAGTACCTAGAGCAAACTCCACCATGTTCTAGAACCATCATGTCACCACCCTCAAAATTTCATAGCACAGTGGGTTGTATTCTCAATATGTGTAGATAGTTATTATTAATAGACTTAATTTATGCATTTTGGAGGTGGTGACATGATGGTTCTAAAACATGGTGGAGTTTTCTCAAGGTACGTACTATTCAACACGAATCCATTTGCTCTGAACCATTGGATCTAGCAGCCCAACGTTCAGGATTGGTGCTATGGATCCAATTCAAAACTGCTCTACTATAGTTGTAGAGAGAATACAACCTACTGTGCTATGAAATTTTGGGGGTGGTGACATGATGGTTCTTGAACATGCATGGTGGAGTTTGCTCTAGGTATTATTCAACACGAATCCAGCTTCTCTAAACCATTGGATCTAATAGGCCAATAGTTAGGATTGCTGCTATGGATCCAATTCAAAACTGCTCCATTATAGTAGTAGAGATATCTTACCACTATATAGTGTATGAATAAGTTTGAATATTGACTGTTGGATCAAGACTCATGAATCCCAACATTTCCAGTTGTTGGATCTTATTTTCCATTCTAGCATCTAGAAGATTCTATTGATAGTCTTCAGCATAATGAATATTACGCACAAACCTCAAAACACACTTCTCCATCATATTAGAATCTTCTCCCTCGTAGATAATAATCGTTGACTTCTACATGATCATATGTTATCTTATTATACCAATATATAGTGTACGAATAACTTTGAATGTTGACCGTTGGATCAAGACTCGTGAATCCTAGCATTTCTAGCCGTTGGATCTTCTTTTCCATTCTAGCATTTAGAAGATTCTATTGATAGTCTTCCACATCAGAATCTTCTCCCTTGTTTCTCTAGACCATTGATACATTGCAAATGTATCTATAATTTTTGATGTTCCATGCTTGGTTTTATCCACTTTCTTGTGTTTTGTCCACACTTTGGACTACTTTTCATATGATTTCTTGGACTAAGCTATTAACAAGAGCCACAGTGCCAGCTGCCTGTTTTCTGCTGTTTTTGGTTCCAGGAAAGTCAGAAAATGAATATTCTCGGAATTGGACGGGACAAAAGCCAAAGTGCCAATTTTTTCGGAAGACATGAGATGCCAGAATACGAGACGGAGAGGGGCCAGGGGGCCACCACACCACCTGGCCGCATGACCCAGTCTGGCCTGCGCCAGGGGGTGGTCTGGCCAACCCTAGCACCCTCTCGGCCTCTCCTTCCGCCTATAAGGTGCCCTCGGGGAGAAAACCCTAAGTGCCCGATCAAAAAATCCACGAAAGAGTCTGGAGCCGCCGTCATCTTCATCCCTAGATAGGGAGGGATCTGAAGCTCTTCCCGGCACCCTGTCGGAGAGGGGATTTCACCCTGGAGGCCTTCTTCAGCACCATGCAAGCCTCCGGTGTGATGCATGAGTAGTTCATCCTTGGACTACGGATCCATGTAGTAGCTAGATGGCTGGTTCTCCTCCTTTGTGCTTTCATGTCTAGATCTTGTGAGCTTCCTTCATGATCAAGATCATCTATTTGTAATTCTGCATGTTTTATTTGCGGGGATCCGATGGATATTAAGATGCTATTTCAGATTGATTATTGATTCTATCATGTCTTTATTATTTGTGATCTTGCATGCTTTCTGTTGTTAGTAGCTATCTTGGCCAAGTAGATGCTAGCAACTCCAAGAGTTAGTATTTATGCTCGATAGTGGGTTCATGCCTCCGTAACTGGGAAGTGACAGAAATCTCTAAGGTACTAGATGTGCTGTTGCTACTAGGGAGAAAACAACAATCCTTTATTCATAGAACAATTGTATTGTTTACTTTACACGCAATTCGTAAAGCAATAATCTAGAGGGGGTTCGGATGATAACCTGAAGGTAGATTATTAGTCATAGATGTAGTTGGATGGCGGTCTATGATAAA
Organism: Avena insularis; assembly: GCA_023614405.1. NCBI lineage: Eukaryota > Viridiplantae > Streptophyta > Magnoliopsida > Poales > Poaceae > Avena > Avena insularis. The sequence goes on from JAJUPC010000238.1 coordinate 181,533, forward strand.
TGTTGTAATGCCCAATCAAGTTCCAAAGGAGTCAAGATGATTAGTATATGCATGTATTGCTTTCTCAATGTTTGTCAATTGCCTCGCTGTAATTTGTTCAGCCAGGATGTTATCTATCTTAAGGAGAGCCACCTCTAGTGAACTATGGATCCTGGTCCTTTTCTTTACATACAATCTATAAACTGTTATTGCTTTGTGTTTACTTTCTGCAAACTATTACTTCCTTCCATTCGATACGTTTAATCCTTTGTTTTCAGCAAAACACGGTGAGATTGACAACCTCATCGCAAGTTAGGGAAAGAGTTCTGTGGTTGTGTTGTGCAGGTCTCCACGTTGCTAGTAGCACCGGTAGTGCGCCCTGCCAAGGCTCAGCTAGCAACACCTTTGGGGTGTTTCCTTGCTCCTACTGGTTCGATTAAGCCTTGGTTTCATAACTGAGGGAAACTTGCTGCTGTGCTCATCATACCTTCTTCTTGGGGTTCCCAACGAGATCTACATCAACACCACACTAGCATCTTTCTGGCGTAGTACACTGAGCCATCAAGCATTTTTTTGGCGTCGTTGCTGGGGAGTCAAGGACATCTTCACAAGGGGAGTCCCTCATAACCAATCTCTTTACTTTGTTATTTTTGTTTTTCTTAGTTTCTTTTTGCTTTTGTTTGCTTGTTTTGTTATCAAAAACACAAAAAACATAGTTTTACTAGTTTGCTTTCTTATTTAAAAGCCAAAAAAATGAGTACTCTTGAAAACACTAAGTTGTGTGACTTCACTAGCACCAACAACAATGATTTTATGAGCACACCTATTGATCCACCTGTGCCTAAAGATACTTTCTTTGAGATAAAACTTGCTTTACTCAATCTTGTTATGAGAGAACAATTTTCTAGTATTGGTAATGAAGATGCTACAGCCCATCTAAATAACTTTGTTGAACTTTGTGAGATGCAAAATCATAGGGATATAGATGGTGATATTATTAAGCTGAAATTGTTTCCTTTCTCTTTGAGAGGAAAAGCTAAAGAATGGTTGAATTCCTTATCTAGGAATAGTATTGATTCTTGGACTAAATGCAAAGATGCTTTCATTGGAAAATACTATCCTCCTACTAAGATTATATCTATGAGAAGTGAAATAACAAAGTTTAAACAATCTGATAATGAACATGTTGCTCAAGCTTGGGAAAGAATGAAATCTTTGGTAAAGAATTGTCCCACTCATGGACTGACTGCTTGGATGATCATCCAAACTTTGTATGCAGGATTGAACTATTCTTCAAGGAACCTATTGGATTCTGCCGCTGGAGGTACCTTTATGACCATTACTTTGGGTGCTGCAACAAAACTTCTGGACAATATGATGGTTAATTATTCTGAATGGCATACTGAGAGAGCTCCACAAGGTAGGAAGGTAAATTCTGTTGAGGAAACGTCCTCCTTGAGTGATAAGATTGATATTATTATGTCTATGCTTGTGAATGGGAAAGCCCATATTGATCCAAATAATGTCCCTTTAGCTTCTTTGGTTGCTCAAGAAGAGCAAGTTGATGTGAACTTCATAAGAAATAACAATTTTGGCAATAATGCTTATAGGAGTAATTTTGGTAACAACAATTACAAGCCATATCCTCCGAACAATGGTAATGCTTATGAAAATTCCTACAACAATAATAGGAGTGCACCCTCTGAACTTGAAGTTATGCTTAAATACTTTATTAGTAAACAAACTGCTTTCAATAAAACTATTGAGGAAAAACTCTCTAATGCTGAAAGAAATATAACATCTTTGGCTGAAGCTCAATCTTCTTTGAATAAAATGGCTGCTAAACCTGAAACTAATGATAATCCCTTTGCAGCTACTAATGCTATACAAGTAAGAATTGATGAAAATGTTAGACTATTAGCTGAATTACATACTAAGTGGAAAAGAGAAGATGAAATTGTTAGAAACATTAGTGTTTCTACTATCACCACCACTAGTGTTGAGGCTAGTAATAGTTCTAATACTCTAGATGATAAATTTGCTTTTGATCTTGATGGTTCCAACATCTCTGAAGTTATTAAATCCCTACAAAAGCTTGCTAAAAGTCCTAATGCTAGTGCTATGAACATGGCCTTTACAAAACACATTACTGATGCTCTCATAAAGATTAAAGAAGAAATATAAAGCTTCTATTCCTATAAAACAACAAGATGGTTGGGAACCCATCATTAATATGAAAGTGAATGACTTTGATATCAAAGCATTATGTGATCTTGATAGTAGTGTTTCTATTATGTCTAGAAGGATTTATGATATGCTTGATTTGCCTCCACTTGAAGATTGTTATTTGAATGTCTCGCTTGATGATAATGCTAAAAGGAAACTCATGGGGAGTCTTAATGATGTTCTTATTATGGATAAAAATTCCTATGTCCCCATTGATTTCTATGTTTTGGATGTTGAATGCAATGCTTCTTGTCCTATTACTTTGGGAAGACCTTTTCTTAGAACTGTTGGTGCCATTATTGATATGAAAGAAGTCACCATCAAATATCAACTCCCACTCAAGAAAGGTATAGAACACTTCCCTAAGAAGAGAGAAAATATTTCTTTTGCCTCTCCTATGAAAACAAAATTTGGTCTTAATGCTTCTTCATTTGAGAACACTTGATTCTTTTTTTTGCATCTTATGCCTAACTTAAAGGCGTTAAAGAAAGTACTTATTGGGAGATAATACAAAAGTTTTAGATGACTCCTGGAAGTTATTACTTCAGTAATAACCGCTCCTTATCCTTTTTATTTGCTTTTTTGTGCCAAGAGTAACCTCTAATGAGAGAGAAGTAATGATTGGGAAAGTTGTTGTCCCAAAACAGATTTCTGTGCTTCACCGTAAAAATTCGTGTTAAATCTTTGAACGTCTTTTTGAGGCGTGAATTTTTGTGCTTATGACCCAGGTTGTTATCTAACTTTCGTTAGTTCAACACTTTTTGATTTTTGCAACACATGGTCTTCAAAAAAATTCGTCTTTACCTGCTGGTCTGTTTTGACAGATTTCTGCCATTTTCTGCATTTGCTTCTTGTTGGTTCCTTTTTGAGTTCTTTTGGGGAATTGAGCTTTTTGAGGGAAGTACTACAGTATCTAGTGTTCTAATGGAAGTTTATTTGGTGTTAGAACTGAACGTTAAGACTTATTTATCTTGAGTGCACTAGTGTTGCTAATAAAGATTGTGTGAAGTTTTGTATGAAGGAAAAATTTCAGGTGTATGGAAGGAATGAGTAATGAGATGAAGGATGGACTAAAGCTCAAGCTTGGGTATGCCACCCGTGTCACCCCAAGAAATATCCAAGAAGTACAAGCGTCAAAGCTTGGGGATGCCCAAGGCATCCCCTTCTTCATCAATAAAAATTCTAGGTTTCTTCCAAACTCTTCATTTTTATTGTTTCATGCACAGTTGTGTTGTTCTTGGAGCGTCTTCCTTTTTTGTTTTCATTTTGGTTTTCGTTTGCTTTTGTTTGCTTAGTTTTCTGAATAAATTGGTTGGACCCCCTCTTTCATACATTTGTTTCCAAATAGTTTGGTTTGGTTTGGAAAAGAGTAGGAAAGTTCATGCTTATGTGGTAAAAAGAGCTTGTTTTTGACTGTGGCGTATGCTCTGTCATGCTATGCTTGATATTGTTTTGGATTTATGCTTAGTATTCTTTGCTGTAGCATGACTTATTATAAACAATTGAGATTGCTTAATGTGCCTTGGATGAATCATGCGTTGTTTTAGCATATCAAAGCATAGTATAGTGGTATTCTCCTTTGATGCTTTATTTGGGTTGACTTGACGCATGCTCACACCATGTTATGACTATCTCAAGTCACCATAAGCCTTTATGATCCTTTAGTTTTCAACTTGTAGTATCACTTTATGCTTTGATCAATGATGTTTTGTCGCTCTGCATGATTATGGCCATTATTGCTATCTTAGTTTGTCGCTCCCAGTCTTTTGCTAGCCGCCACAACCAAGTATGAGTTCCACTCATGCATCCAACTCCCTAAACCAAGTTATTCCAAAGAGTCCACCATACCCACCTACTAGCATATGCTATTCCAAGTATATTCATGCTTTCGTTTACCTTCTAAATTAAACTTGTTATGAGAAAACTAGTGATTAAATCTCTCAGGAACTTGATGGCACACTTTACTTTTCTTGCCCTTAATAAACTTGAACCATTGTGTCGTCTATGTTGTATATGCTTGCACTTATTTGTTGGGAATTAGCAGAACCATGCTGTCATGGGAACGCTTTCAACATTGCACTTGGTACTTGTACCTAGTTGATATCATGCTCTTTTGTATATGGATGTCGTCGGTGTGAAATGAAAGGGGAGCTTGTAAGTCCATCGAGTTATGTATATGTGTTAGAGAAACGCCTTGGCCGCTAGTATAATCCATGCTGACATGGTGGAAACCTACAGCGTAACCATAATGAGCTGTCTATGAAGCATTCTTCTTACGAAAAAAGAGTCCTATATTGAGAAAAAAGATAAAAAGAAAAAAAGAGATTATGAAAAGAGGAAAGAGAGAAAAAAGCACCATATTCCCATGGTAAATAAGAAGATTGCTGAGATGCTCGTTGTCTGCGTGCCTTGTCATTTTGATATGGGGATTCTTCCGTATCATCGGGCAAGGGGTACCCCGTTGGCGGTTCTCTATGATAAACATGCACTTACGATGACAAGAACTTACCGGTGACTAAACTTGAGTAGCATGAGGAGCAGCCCTCGTCTACAAGGGACATGAGATTTCTGACTTATACTTCGTCAAGCATGTACACCATAGTTTGTTCACTTTAACCTTAATCACTTCAAGATGCTTATGATAGGGGCAATGAGAGATGAAAGCTATAAGTACCATAATTTTTGGAAGCTCTTTATGAGAATTGAATCCCTACTTCCTTCTATGAAGGCCTTTCTTCCACCATTATATTGAGTCTCCATGTTCTATCTTTATGCACTTACTTTGAGAGCATAGTGGCCATTCTTAGTTCTATGTGCATTGTCTCAAGACTAGTTGATTGATGCATAACTTGATATTGCTTGTTTTAAACTATTTGTATCTAATCACTCTTATGAACTTTGAAGGTGTCCTATGCATTTATTTTTGCTACTCTATGAGGGACAAACAAACGTCTTGCAAAGCATTGTTATTCATGAATCTTTTGTTTGTGACTTTTCATGTTGCATCATAGTTTCTTTGTCTTATTGCTAGAACTTTGTCTTTCAAGTTATGATTGAAGTACTATGATCCCAACTTTGAATGTTTTACAAATACTTTGATCAAGTCTTTGATGGTGCATGTCACCTCTAAAATTATTCTTTCTTTTTATCACTTACCTACTCGAGGACGAGCAGGATTTAAGCTTGGGGATGTTGATACATTGCAAATGTATCTATAATTTTTGATGTTCCATGCTTGGTTTTATCCACTTTCTTGTGTTTTGTCCACACTTTGGAGTACTTTTAATATGATTTCTTGGACTAACCTATTAACAAGAGCCACAGTGCCAGCTGCCTGTTTTCTGCTATTTTTGGTTCTAGGAAAGTCAGAAAATGAATATTCTCGAATTGACGGACAAAAGCCAAAGTGCCTATTTTTCCGAAGTCATCGATGCGAGATCTGAGACGGAGGGCAGGGCCACCACACCACCTGGCCACGTGGCCCATCCTGGCCCGTGCCAGGGGGTGGTCTGGCCGACCCCAACACCCCCTCGGTCTCTCCTTCCGCCTATAAGATGCCCTCGGGACGAAAACCCTAAGTGCCCGATCAAAAAATCCACGAAAGAGTCTGTAGCCGCCATCATCTCCAACCCTAGAGCGGGAGGGATCTTAAGCTCTTCCCGGCACCCTGCTGGAGAGGGGATTTCACCCTGGAGGCCTTCTTCATCACCATGCAAGCCTCCGGTGTGATGCGTGAGTAGTTCATCCTTGGACTACGGATCCATGTAGTAGCTAGATGGCTGGTTCTCCTCCTTTGTGCTTTCATGTCTAGATCTTGTGAGCTCCGTTCATGATCAAGATCATCTATTTGTAATTCTACATGTTGTGTTTGCAGGGATCTGATAGATATTGAGATGCTATTTCAGATTGATTATTGATTCTATCATGTCTTTGTTATTTGTGATCTTGCATGCTTTCCGTTGTTAGTAGCTATCTTGGCCAAGTAGATGCTAGCAACTCCAAGAGTTAATACTTATGCTCGATAGTGGGTTCATGCCTCCGTAACTGGGAAGTGACAGAAATCTCTAAGGTACTAGATGTGTTGTTGCTACTAGGGAGAAAACAACAATCCTTTATTCATAGAACAATCGTATTGTTTACTTTACACGCAATTCGTAAAGCAATAATCTATTGCTTGCAACTTAATACTGCATAGGGTTCGGATGATAACCTGAAGGTGGATTATTAGTCATAGATGCAGTTGGATGGCGGTCTATGTATAATGTTGTAATGCCCAGTCAAGTTCCAAAGGAGTCTAGATGATTAGTATATGCATGTATTTCTTTCTCGATTTTTGTCAATTGCCCCGCTGTAATTTGTTCACCCAGCATGTTATCTATCTTAAGGAGAGCCACCTCTAGTGAACTATGGATCCCGGTCCTTTTCTTTACATACAATCTATAAACTGTTACTGCTTTGTGTTTACTTTCTGCAACCTATTACTTCCTTCCATTCGATACGTTTAATCCTTTGCTTTCAGCAAAACACGGTGAGATTGACAACCTCATCGCAAGTTGTAGACAGAGTTCTGTGGTTGTGTTGTGCAGGTCTCCACGTTGCTACTAGCACTGGTAGTGCGCCCTGCCAAGGCTCAGCTAGCAAAACCTTTGGGGTGTTTCCTTGCTCCTACTGGTTCGATTAAACCTTGGTTTCATAACTGAGGGAAACTTGCTGCTGTGCTCATCATACCTTCCCCTTGGGGCTCCCAACGAGCTCTACATCAACACCGCACTAGCATCTTTCTGGCGCCGTACACTGAGCCATCAAGCATGTTATCAAAAATTTCATGTGTTAGGTAGCTAATAATATTTGACTTCTAGATGATGATACAAAGTACAAGGACCACATATACACCCATAATTTATAGATGTTGATCAAATTTATAATTTATTGTGTTTTACCAATTATAATTTTATATAGTGATGATATGTCATACGTCTACTATTTGAGTCTCACGTGCAAGGCACGTGCAACTTACTAGAATCATGTAGAAGTCAACGATTATTAGTTATCTGAAACTTGAGTTTTTTGTAACATGGTCTAGGGAAACGAGGGAGAAGATTCTAGAATGATGGAGAAGTGTATTTTGAGTTTTGTGCATAGCATCCATTGTGATGAAGATTATCAATAGAATCTTCTAGATGCTAGAATCGAAAAGAAGATCCAACGGCTAGAAATGTTGGGATTCGTGAGTGTTGATCCAACGGTCAACATTCAAAGGTATCCGTACACTATATACACTACAAGAAATGTGTTGACTAGTGACCTTTTCTTAATGACCCTATGTTTTTTGGTCATACATCTATGACCATTTCGAACCAACTGGTTGTAGGTCATTTGGGATGCTCCCTAGGATCGTCTTGGGTTGCTCCCTGGGCTCGCCTTGGCCTGATCCCTGAGCGTGCGAGGCTTGCTCAACTGGCCCGTTTGCCTGGCGGGTTCGCCAGGCCGGCCACCTCCAATTTTTTCCTTTTTTATTTTTTGAATTCTTTTGTATATTTTTAATCATAATTCCAAATTGAGTCAAATAAAATTCAGAGAAATTGTAAAATTTTAGAGAATGTTTTCAGTACATTATGTAACACTTTTAGTTTCTGGAAAACTACAAGAATGTATTTTCATATAACACCTTCATAACTGTAATTAGAGATTTTGAATTATGGTTTTGAAAATAGGGGTTTGAAATTGAAATTTTTCGTCTACGGATTGATTCTTGCTAAACTTTACCTAGATCTTAGAAGAAATATCATATTGTGTGTCTAAAAATGATTTTTCAAAAAATCATGAGCATTAGATCATGTACCTGTAGTTCAAACCGGACCCACTTCCTACCGATTCGGCAGATATTTGACTTTTTTACCTGGGGTGTACGAAAAGGTTTTAAAATCTCCGGTTGGGACATCGTTCATGTAAGGTGGTCTAGTATTTTTGAAAAATGGGGTGGTAGCATTTTTTAATTGAACATTTGGTGTTGCTTCACAAAACGCCCCGATTTTGGCACTGAGAAAATGAAAAATGGCTTTTCCGTGCGATGAAATGGAAAACTTCCTCCTGCAACATTGCTCTTCGTCCCAAGATGCACATGCATGCACAATATGGCACATTATCACAAACTATGTCACTATTCTGGCCATACCACTGGTCGTTTGTCTTGAAAGCCATGAAACCTCGTACATGATAGGTCATTTCTGAGAAGGTTTTTTCGAGATATTTACAATATACCAAGTTTGGTATTTTTACTTGCAACTATGTCACATAATATGACACCACGTGAAGGATTTACCTTGTTCTGACCATTTTTGAATTATTTATGCCCGTTTCCAAATTTTCTCGTTCCAAACTATGGTCAAAATGGCGGGATGAAGATAGGGGATGAGCCTCACTAAAACATGCACTGGATCTTAGAAGAAACATCATATTGTGAGTCTAAAAATGATTTTTTCAAAAAATCATGAGCATTAGATCATGTACCAGTAGTTCAAACCGGACCCACTTCCTACCGATTCGACATATATTTGTCTTTTTCACCAGGGGTGTACGAAAAGGTTTTAAAATCTCCGGTTGGGACATCATTCATGTAAGGTGGTCTAGTATTTTTTAAAAATGGGGTGGTAAAATTTTGAATTGGACATTTGGTGTTGCTTCACAAAACGCCTCGATTTTGGCGCTGAGAAAATGAAAAATGGCTTTTCCCTGCGATGAAATGGAAAACTTCCTCCTGCAACATTGTTCTTCGTCCCAAGATGCACATGCATGCACAATATGGCACATTATCACAAAATATGTCGCTATTCTGGCCATACCACTGGTCGTTTGTCTTGAAAGCCATGAAACCTCGTACATGATAGGTCATTTCTGAGAAGGTTTTTTTGAGATATTTACAATATACCAAGTTTGGTATTTTTACTTGCAACTATGTCAAATAATATGACACTATGTGAAGGATTTACCTTGTTCGGACCATTTTTGAATTATTTATGCCCATTTCCAAATTTTCCCGTTCCAAACTATGGTCAAAACGGTGGGATGAAGGTAGGGGGATGAGCCTCGCTAAAACTTGCACTGGATTTTAGAAGAAACATGATATTGTGAGTCTAAACATATATTTTTTTTCAAAAAATCATGAACATTAGATCATCTACCTGTAGTTCAAACTAGACCCACTTCCTACCGATTCAGCAGATATTTATCTTTTTCACCAGGGGTGTACGAAAAGGTTTTAAAATCTCCGGTTGGGACGTCGGTCATGTAAGGTGGTCTAGTATTTTTGAAAAATAGGGTGGTAGCATTTTTCAATTGAACATTTGGTGGTGCTTCACAAAAAGCCCCGATTTTGGCGCTGAGAAAATGGAAAATGACTTTTTTATGTGACAAAATGGAAAACTTACTTCGACAACATTGTTCGTCATTCCAAGGTACACACGTGTATACAATATGAGCACATTATCACGAATTATGCAATGATTTTGCCATGCTTCAAAAATATGCCCCTTTTTGGCATTTGGTTAATGGAAAATGATTTTCTTTTCTGCAACCAATGAGATCGCAGGAATGCTCCTCCCACAGATCGTCCATCTTGGCCTGATCAGGACCGTTAAAAACCTATCAAATTCTTTGTATTCACGGTAAGAAACACACTCGAGCCACTCACTCGTGCTGCCCAGTATCTCCCTCGAGCCAGGTCCACTCCTGCCACCCCCAGTATCCCCATCGAACCCTAATCCCATCGCCGCCTCCACCCCTAATACCCACCCTCTCGCCTCAACCCTCCTGCGCCACCAGTACCATCTCGCTTCTTCCGCTCAAGGTTTCCTCCGCCTCCCTCTCCTCAACCCTCCTGCACCGCCACTACCGTCGCCACTGCACCATTCGTTCGGTGACCCCTCCTCTCTCTTACCAAGAAATCAACCATCACATTGACTTGATACCATCCCCTTCCCCAACCAAACCCTAGCCCCTCCCAGTCCCCTCCTCTCCGTTGGCATGGGGATTAATTGCCATATCCGGCATCAGCGTGGCCGGATCTGGTGGCTACGAGGCTGGATGCATCGGATCCGGTGCCCGAATCTCATGCCGAGGTCTCTATGGTGAATTGAGCCAGTGGAGGCCTTGGGCTCCTTGGAGGAGTGATACGTCCATAACGTATCTATAATTTTTGATGGTTTCATGCTAATAATATGCTTTTGACACTCCTTTTTGTATAAAGTTTATGATTTATTTGGACTAACCTACTAATAGTTGCAAAAGTGCACAATGTTCTTGTTTTACACTTTTATGTGTAGGAATTACCAAGAATACAAGTGGAAACCTTGTTGGAGTCCAATTGGGATTTTTCCAGAAATCTGTCTTAGAACTCTTTTTAATGATCGTCACGTTTCGGGTCGAAGACAGCGTCAAAGGGGAAACTCTTCGACTACAAAGTTGTTGGAAATTTCGCGACAAATGTTCTGGACATAAAATTTAGCTGATTCCGAGTTCGGACGGGCCTTTTAGGCCCGATGTACTGCAGCCCAAGATAGGCTGACGGGAATCCGAGAAGCTATATAAAGGGAGGAAACCTAATTCGTCCAAGACACCTCCACCCACGAATTTGCAGTCACCAAAGTCACGTTTTTGCCTCCCCCATGGATCCCATCTCCATGGGGAAGGGCTCCCAAGAAGCCATGAAGGAAGGGTGCTAAGGGGCGGTGCTCCCCTGTGATACCGGCGGCGGGGAAGGTGCCCTCTGCGCCGCTGCCGCCGCCTCTTCACCATCTTCACCGCCATCTCCATTGATCTCCACCACCACCTCCATCGCCGTTGCTGATTCCCATGATGAGGAGGGAGGAGTTCTCTCTCGAGGCTAAGGGTTCTACCAGTAGCTATGTGTTCATCTCTCTCTCTATGCATGATCTTATTGAGATCATGAGCTTGTAATCTATAGATCTACCTTGCTACTCAAGTGCTTTAATAGATCTCTGCTATCCCCATGTGTCCGAAATTGACAGTGTGCACACCATGGTGGCACTTAGGCTAGAGATTACAAATACTTGTTATGAGTTATATTTGGAGTTGGATGTCTTTATGAAAATGTGGTGTTTGTTTGAACCATCTAGTGCTCAAGGTGACAGTGTGGGGTTATCTAGATGGGAAAGGCTTACTTTGAGGTGTGCTGTTATAGCCCTACTAACGATTAGAGTGTCCAACCGGAGAGTAGTTCAGCATAGTATCATAAAGAAGAATATATTTATATGAGAGTGTTCACTAGTGAAAGTATGATCCCTAGGCCTTGTTTCTAAGAATTGAAACACCATTTGAATTAGATCTGTTACATGTTTGCTTGCTTCCTTCTTTATTTCAGTTTGCCTTTAGTCTTTTCCACGTCATCAAGCTATTTTCTATCACCATTACCACTTATAATTATCCATACCACATGTATTTCACTATCTCTTCGCCGAACTAATGCACCTATACACCTGACAAGTGTATTAGGTGTGTTGGGGACACAAGAGACTTCTTGTATCTTGATTGCAGGATTGCTTGAGAGGGGACACCTTTGACCACTTCCTCCCTGAGTTCGATAAACCTTGGGTGATCCACTTAAGGGAAAACTTGCTGCTGTTCTACAAACCTCTGCACTTGGAGGCCCAACAACTATCTACAAGAATAGAAGTGCGTAAGATATTTTCTGGCACCGTTGCGGGGAGGTAAGGTAAAAGGTATTCACACCGGAGGATTAAAGAAGAAGAACCTCCCACGGCAAACACCTATTTTCTGGCGCCGTTGCCGGGGAGGTAAGGTAAAAGGTACTCACATCCTCCGGTGTGAGTGCTCGAAGTTATTTCCTTTACATTCTGCAATTTTGTCTTTTTGTTTCTTGTTTTCACTAGTTAGGCTTAATGGAAAACAACAACAAAATTGGAGAGATTTATAGTATCTATGTTGAGTTAGGACATGAAGTGTTTGAAGAGAAAATTAAAAAACCTATGGAACTTTATTTGCATGCTAATAGAAATGTTGTTAGTATGAATTCTTTGGACACCATTATTGTTAATGCTATGGAAAAGTCTAAGCTTGGGGAAGCTAGTTTTTATAAAAATGATCTTTTTAGTAACCCAGCTTTGGAAGATAGCTATTCAATTGCTTATGATGATACCAAACCTCCAATATATGATGATTACAATGATGAGTATGATATTTTCAGTCCACCTACTATTGAGGAGAAAATTAATTATGACTACAATATGCCTCCTATATTTGATGATTATGGTGATGAGAATAATAATGATAGCTATTTTGTTGAATTTGCTCCCACTACAATTAATAAGAATGAGTATGCTTATGTGGAGAGTAATAATTATTATATGCATGTGGCTCATGATAAGAATGTTTTATGTGATAGTTATACTGTTAATTTTATTCATGATGCTACTGAAAGTTATTATGAGAGAGAGAAACATGGTCTTATGTATCTCAACAATATTAAGTTTCCCCTCTTTATGTTGAAAGGCTTGAAATTGCACTTATTTTGCTTTTCTATGCTTGTTGATTTGTGCTTTCATGACTTGTTTCTTTACAAGATTCCTATGCATAGGAAGTGGGTAGACTTAAATGTGCTTTGAATTTGCTTCTTGATGCTCTCTTTTACTTAAAATCATATTTTTTATGTGAGCATCTTCTCAAACTATCATGCCTAACTTAAAGGCGTTAAAGAAAAGTACTTATTGGGAGATAATCCAAAAGTTTTAATTGACTCTTGGAAGTTATTACTTGAGTAATAACCGCTCCTTAGCCTTTTTATTTGCTTTTTGTGCCAAGACTAACCTCTAATGAGAGAGAAGTAATTATTGGGAAAGTTGTTGTCCCGAAACAGATTTTTGTGCTTCACTATAAAAATTCGAGTAAAATCTCTGTACGTCCCTTTGAGGCGTGAATTTTTGAGCTTCTGCGCCAGGTTGTTATCTAACTTTCCTTAGTTCAACACTTTTCGATTTGAGCATCAGAAAGTCTTCGAAAAAATTGGTTTTTACCCGCTGGTCTGTTTTGACAGATTTCTGCCATTATTTGCATTTGCTTCTTGTTGGTTCCTTTTTGAGTTCTTTTGGGGAATTGAGCTTTTTGAGGGAAGTACTACAGTATCTAGTGTTCTAATGGAAGTTTATTTGGTGTTAGAACTGAACCTTAAGAACTTTTATCTTGAGTGCACTAATGTTGCTAATAAAGATTGTGTGAAGTTTTGTATGAAAGAAAAATTTCAGGTGTATGGAAGGAATGAGTAATGAGAAGAAGGATAGACTAAAGGTCAAGCTTGGGGATGCCACGCGTGTCACCCCAAGAAATATTCAAGAAGTACAAGTGTCAAAGCTTGGGGATGCCCAAGGCATCCCCTTCTTCATCAATAAAAATCCCAGGTTTCTTCCAAACGCTTCATTTTTATTGTTTCATGCACAATTGTGTTGTTCTTGGAGCGTCTTCTTCTTCGTTTTTGTTTTGGTTTTTCATTTGGTTTTGTTTGCTTAGTTTTCTGAATAAATTGGTTGGATCCCCTCTTTCATACATTGGTTTGCAAATAGTTTGGTTTGGTTTGGAAAAGAGTAGGAAAGTTCATGCTTATGTGGTAACGAGAGCTTGTTTTTGACTGTGGTCTATGCTTTGTCATGCCATGCTTGATATTGTTTTGGCTTTATGCTTAGTGATATTTGCTTTAGAATGACATGTTATAAACAATTGAGGTTGCTTAATGTGCCTTGGAAGAATCATGCGTTGATTTAGCATATTAAAGCATTGTATAGTGGTAATCTCCTTTGATGCATTATTTGGGTTGACTTGGCGCATGCTCACACCATGTTATGACTATCTCAAGTCACCATAATCCTTCATGATCCTTTATTTTTCAACTTGTAGTATCACTTTATGCTTTGATCAATGATGTTTTGTCGCTCTGCATGATTATGGCCATTATTGCTCTCTTAGTTTGTCGCTCCTAGTCTTTTGCTAGCCTCCGTAACCAAGTATGAGTTCCACTCATGCATCCAACTCCTTAAACCAAGTTAGTCCAAAGAGTCCACCATACCTACCTATTAGCATTTGCTATTCCAATTATATTTATGTTTTTATCTACCTTCCGAATTAAACTTGTTATGAGAAAACTAGTGATTAAAGCTCTCACAAACTTGATATCACACTTTACTTTTCTTGCCCTTAATAAACTTGAACCATTGTGTCGTATGTGTTGTATATGCTTGCACTTATTTGTTGGGGATTAGCAGAACCATGCTGTCATGGGGAACGCTTTCAACATTGCACGGGTACTTTGTACCTAGTTGATATCATGCTCTTTTTTCTATGGATGTCGTCGGTGTGAAATGAAAGGGGAGCTTGTAAGTCCATGGAGTTATGTATATGTGTTAGAGAAACGACTGGGCCGCTGGTCTAATCCATGCTGACATGGTGGAAACCTGCAGCGTAACCATGATGAGTTGTCTATGATGCATTCTTCTTATAAAAAAAGAGTCCTATATTGAAAAAAAAGAGAAAAAGAAAAGAAAAAAGAGATTATGAAAAGAGGAAAGAGTGAAAAAAGCACCATATTCCCATGGTAAATAAGAAGATTGATGAGATGCTTGTTGTCTGCTTGCCTTGTCATTTTGATATGGGGATTCTTCTGTATCATCAGGCAAGGGATACCCCGTTGGCGGTTCTCTATGATACACATGTACTTACGATGACAAGAACTTACCGGTGACTAAACTTGAGTAGCATGAGGAGCGGCCCTCGTATTCAAGGGACATGAGATTTCCAACTTATACTTCATCAAGCATGTACACCATAGTTTGTTCACTTTAACCTTAATCACTTCAAGATGCTTATGATAGGGGCAATGAGAGCTGAAAGCTATAAGTACCATAATTTTTGGAAGCTCTTTATGAGACTTGAATCCCTACTTCCTTCTATAAAGGCCTTTCTTCCACCATTATATTGAGTGTCCACCTTATATCTTTATACACCTACTTTGAGAGCATAGTGGCCATTCTTAGTTCTATGTGCATTGTCCTGAGACTTGTTGATTGATGCATACCTTGATATTGCTTGTTTTAAACTATTTGTATCTAGTCACTCTTATGAACTTTGAAGGTGTCCTATGCATTTATATTTTCTACTCTATGAGGGACAAGCTGAATGCCAATATGCTATGTTTTGTTTATGTGAAACAAACAAACGTCTTGCAAAGCATTGATATTTATGAATCTTTTGTTTTGTGCCTTTTCATGTAACAACATAGTTGTTATATCTTATTGTTAGAACTCTATCTTTCATGATTCATGTTTAGAGTACCTTAATCTCAGCTATCAATGCTTTTACAATAAGGAAGATCAAGATTGTGTTGTCTGCATGTCACCTCAAAAATTATATTGTTTTGATCGTTTACCTACTCGAGGACGAGCAGGAACTAAGCTTGGGGATGTTGATACGTCCATAACGTATCTATAATTTTTGATGGTTTCATGCTAATAATATGATTTTGACACTCCTTTTTGTATAAAGTTTATGATTTATTTGGACTAACCTACTAATAGTTGCAAAAGTGCACAATGTTCTTGTTTTACACTTTGATGTGTAGGAATTACCAAGAATACAAGTGGAAACCTTGTTGGAGTCAAATTGAGATTTTTCCAGAAATCTGTCTCAGAACTCTTTTTGAAGATGGTCACGTTTCGGGTCGAAGACAGTGTCAAACGGAAACTCTTCAACTACAAAGTTGTTGGAAATTTCGCGACAAACGTTCTG
Organism: Avena insularis; assembly: GCA_023614405.1. Classification (NCBI taxonomy): domain Eukaryota; kingdom Viridiplantae; phylum Streptophyta; class Magnoliopsida; order Poales; family Poaceae; genus Avena; species Avena insularis. The sequence goes on from JAJUPC010000238.1 coordinate 197,544, forward strand.
GACATAAAATTTAGCTGATTCCGAGTTTGGACGGGCCTTTTAGGCCCGATGTACTGTAGCCCAAGATAGGGTGACGGGAATCCGAGAAGCTATATAAAGGGAGGAAACCTAATTCGCCCAGGACACCTCCACCCACGAATTTGCAGCCACCAAAGTCACGTTTTTTGCCTCCCCCATGGATCCCATCTCCATGGGGAAGGGCTCCCAGGAAGCCATGAAGGAAGGGTGCTAAGCGGCGGTGCTCCCCTGTGATACCGGCGGCGGGGAAGGAGTCCTCAGCGTCACTGCCGCCGCCTCTTCAGCATCTTCACCGCCATCTCCATTGATCTCCACCACCATCTCCATCGCCGTTGCTGATTCCCATGTTGAGGAGGGAGTAGTTCTCTCTCGAGGCTAAGGGTTCTACCGGTAGCTATGTGTTCATCTCTCTCTCTATGCATGATCTTATTGAGATCATGAGCTTGTAATCTATAGATCTACCTTGCTACTCAAGTGCTTTAATAAATCTCTGCTCTCCCCATGTGTGTGAAGTTGACAGTGTGCACACCATGGTGGCACTTAGGCTAGATATTACAAATACTTGTTATGAGTTATATTTTGAGTTGGATGTCTTTATGAAATTGTGTTGTTTGTTTGAACCATCTAGTGCTCAAGGTGACAGTGTGGGTTTATCTAGATGGGAAAGGCTTACTTTGAGGTGTGATGTTATAGCCCTACCAACGATTAGAGTGTCCAACCAGAGAGTAGTTCAGCGTAGTATCATAAAGAAGAATATATTTATATGAGAGTGTTCACTAGTGAAAGTATGATCCCTAGGCCTTGTTTCTAAGCATTGCAACACCGTTTGCAATTAGATCTGTTACATGCTTGCTTGCTTCCTTCTTTATTTCAGTTTGCCTTTAGTCTTTTCCACGTCATCAAGCTATTTTCTATCACGATTACCACTTATAATTATCCATATCACTTGTATTTCACTATCTCTTCGCCGAACTAGTGCACCTATACACCTGACAAGTGTATTGGGTGTGTTGGGGACACAAGAGAATTCTTGTATCTTGATTGCAGGATTGCTTGAGAGGGGACACCTTTGACCACTTCCTCCCTGAGTTCGATAAACCTTGGGTGATCCACTTAACAGAAAACTTGCTGCTGTTCTACAAACCTCTACACTTGGAGGACCAACAACTGTCTACAAGAATAGAAGTGCGTAGACATCAAGGAGGTCGGTGGACGGTGCACAGGGACAAGGGGAAGCACTCCGTCTGTGTCTACGTAGTGGAGCGGGAGGATGCCGGAGGACGGCGCACAGGGATAGTGGAGAGGCAGCCATGACGCGCACGTCAGATCTCGAGAGCAAGGTGAAGGAGGCCTTCATTCTTGACAAGTTCGTGCTAGCCGCCGAGATCTCAACCCAGGACATCGTCATCTTCCTCACCTGGTACGTGCCTCTGGTCTCTGTGTAGATCTTCGCCTAGTACGTGATAGCGGGTGCTGGTGCAGCTGGACAAGATGTCCAAGGTGCGTCGGTTCTGGAACTGGTACCACCACAACATCAGACACATGACGATCCTGCTGCGTAGATAGATAGAACTTGTTGATTCTAGCATATTAACTGTGGATGCGTGTTGATGATGATCTTCTAACATATTAACTATGGATGATGATATTCTAGCATATGATGTGATTACATTGGATGATAATATCCTCAAGGCCTTTGCTTGATTTGATATAAATATAATAACTCAACCATTGTATTGTTGTTAGAATATTCTAGAATTGGTAATACACTAGTACATAGCTACTATTGGTTATACTTGTGATACTGGATAGACGATCCTCTGATGTATGTTTTGTATAGTCGCCTTAATTGTGTAGATGTCTGAACAAATGTCAGGTTACTTTAATAGTACTCTCAATTGTTGAACAAACATGTACATGTGCTTGATAATTTAAGCATAAAACCAGTTCTCTATCTTGTATATTTACAATTTGATCATCACAAATAAACAACATCGATGTAGGACTCAGTTTAATTCCACAAGGAATAGCTGAGACATTGTTGTTGTAAACACTTCTGCTAGCAGATCCTTGGCTTAAATTTAGATGGTTGCTGTATTGTGGGCAAGTATCCACTGCACTTATGTTTGCTTCTACATAGTGTATATTATGCTTTTGCTTATACATAGTGTAATCTTGGGATGGGGAGATGGGAGTCATGGAACCCATGTTTTTTAAACGAAATGATGCATTCATTCCTTAAGACTGTCAAGTATACCATGTTTATGTTTCCACTCTATAGACTTGTCGTTGACACGATTTTTGTGTTTTCTTCTGTGTTACCACCAGAATTATGACATGCTGCAGCGGAAGTGTTCCTGGATGGTCGGTGTCCCTATCGATACCATCGTGGCATCATGCCCTGCAGGGGTGTCATAGTTCTCCTCTCAGGTACTGCAGACTTCTAATCTTTGCCCTTTATGTGTTTCTCGTAATTCTATTGAAACTTCGTATGTGATTTCTCATGAGTTAATTTAGCTAATTGGAACCCCTTGGAGTTTATCTTGTATATATACTGTTTCTGTGTTTAAGCATGAAATGTTTTCTATTCTGAAAGTGATGTTTCATCTCTTTGGTGCTGTTGTCAGTTTATATGATATCTTGCTGCCCTGTTACCCTGACATGTTTCCATTACTTATAAAAAATATAATACAAAGTTGTAACTAAGATGGAAGTCGTTGATGCGTCATGTGCTAGCTTGTTTGTTTGCGTAGCGACTAGAGGAAACTCATGTAGCATCGTCACACCTCTTTATATGCGACATGTTTTTTTAATCACAGTGATATAAGATGGTAAGATCAACAACACTATTTGCTATCTTAGCTTGCACTTCCTTAATGTCCTAAGATTCTTAGTTATCCAAAACACCTAAGAAGTAATACTAGTAGATCTGAGGGCTGATGCACACAACATATGCTTCTGAACTAAGTTTAATTGAGATTGTATGTTTTCCATGTTGTCTAGCCAGCCAGATCACCACCCATCTTACTTCGGGTACTCTTTTCAAGTGCTTAAAAGCACTCACGTGTATGTGTTGCATTACTGTCTTATTGGTCCCGAACAATCTTATTGGTAATTGCTTGGTTATTCATCGATAGTAATGACTCCTGTAGCTAAGCATAAGTACATCTAGATTGCTGCGTAGGTGAATTTGAGTTCAGGCATCAGGATCCTATTCATTAGTTACTAACCACATACGTGTCTTGCCATTCCAGGCATCTTCGGGAAGCACAAGACGCAGTAGCAACTGCCAAGGCACATGCAGTGGCAGTCAGCGTCCAGCGAGGGCGAGGAGACTAACCAAACCGAGAAGACGGATATCTTTTTCCTATTTAGGTATAGTCAAGTACAACTCAGTTTTATTAAGTATCAACTACTAAATATTCCCTATTTCTGCATTGTTTTGGAGCTTTCGAAAATATTGTACCCTCGTGCTTTTGCATAGCTTAACATGTTCTTTTGTTGTTACCAGATATTAAGTGGTGTTCCTCTCCTTTACAAGAGCTACAGTCTGAAGTTTGAAGAAGCTCGTAGTCTGAAGTCAGAGCTAGATTTTAGATCGTAGTATTACTATGTTAATAGAATTTTTTTTGTTGTTACTTGAAAGTGTTCGATCTGTTATATTGTGCATTTGAAATATTTGTTGTTTACTGTAAAATAGTGCAAAACTATAATCTATGAGAAATTGGAATCTGATGAGTGGGTACTGTAGGAATTTGAATGTTGACTAGCGGACCTGTGTGGAACTTACGCCTGACTAGTAGGATCCAGTATTTAATCGCCACTAACAAGTAGGACCCATCTGACATGTGGGACCAATTGTAAATTAAATCCGAAAAATGAAAATGTTGGGCCCACAAAATTTCCACGGCCAAATATATGGGCTTGTCCCACATAATAAAGCCCACATAATAAATGGATAGTAAAATCCAATCTTAGAAAACAAAAGGCTGGAATTGTTGGGCTAGCCCATGTAAAGCACCGAATTGGGCCAGGCTAAATCTGATCAGTGACCATCTGATTTGGTCATGGATTTGCCACGTAGGATCGTCCATGTAGGATCTTATGTGGACAGAGTAGATAACCCATGACCAATTTATTTGGTCATAAGTTCTATGACCATCTATTTTGGTCATAACTATCCATGACCAATTCAAAAAAGTTCGTTAGTTGTCTATAGTGACCCTCGTTATGTAACCTACTATTTTTGGTCATAGAAAGGTCATAGATGAATTACTATTACGTTTCTATGACCAATATTCTGGGTCACCAGTTAGCACATTCCTTGTAGTGATAGTGGAAAGATAAGATAATTTATACAATGATGATATGCCAGACGTCTATTATCTGAGTCTCACGTGCAGGGCACGTGCAATTTACTAGTACTTGTAGTTTCAAATTTGACCTAATTTCGGTAAATCGACATAAAGTCATTCTAATGGGTAGAGTTAGCTGAGAAGTTTGAAAACTCATAAAACATGGGAATCATTGGTACAACATGTTGATCCAATATATATGTATGTAAACTTAGCTTGTGGCATTCAGATCCAATATTCTTCAGACTTTTCTTTATGAAAATGAACAACCTCGCTCGTATTCACTTGGAAAATGTAGAATTGAATGTTCTTTCTTGATAGTTGGAAACTCACACTGATGACACTATTTCATACAAGAAGATGCACCGATGATCTACCTCTGAAAATACATTTTATTCAAGAGCAATCTATGTTGTTTACTTGTAGCTAGCTCAAGTTTGACCTAATTTCGTTAAATTGTCAAGATGCAAAGTCTTAGCAAGAAGTTGAATCTATCGTAGAAACTCTCGCTGGTTTCTGATATATTAATTTTGAACCCTCGATGGGTACCTCCAAAAGCTTTTTCATAAAACTATCAAAGCAAAACCTACAATTTACTGGTAGTTTCAAATTTGACCTAATTCCAAGATATCGACATAAATTCATTCAAATGGGCGGGGTTAGCTAGGAAGCTTGAAAACTCATAAAACATGGTTATCACATGTACAATATATTGTCGATCCACTATCTATGTCTGTTAACTTGGTTTGTGGCATCCACATCCAATATTCTTTGGACTTGTCTTTATGCAAAAGAAAAACTAACCTCGCTCGTCTTCACTCGGAAAATGTAGAATTGAATGTTCTTTCCTGATAGTTGGACACTCACACCCACAACACTGCTTACTACCAGAACATGCACCCATCTACCTATGAAATAAAATTTAATTCAAGATCAATCTATCCCGCTTACTTGTAGCTCAAGTTTGACCTAATTTTGTTAAATTGTCAAGATGCAAAATCTTGGCAAGAAGTTGAACCTATCGTTAAAACTCTCATTGTTTTCCGATATATTAATTGTGACCCCTCGATGGGTACCTCCAAATTAATAGCTTTTTCATAAAACTTTCAAAGAAAAACCTACAATTTACTTGTAGTTTCAATTTTTACCTAATTTCGATAAATCGACTTAAATTCATTAAAATGGGCAGAGTTAGATAGGAAGTTTGAAATCTCATAAAACGTGGGAATCATTGGTACAACATGTTGGTCCACTATATATGTATGTAAACTTGGCGTGTGATACGTCCATTTTGCATCACTATTCTATGTCTTAATTCACTATTATTCATTGATATATTTCGTATTGAGAGGTGATACTTATGTTATTTCATCTGTTTTGCATGGTTGATGATTTTGGAGCATGGACCAGTGCAGTCAGGATTCTGATGGAAAAGGTGTTGTTTGGAGGCAAAATTTGTGAAGATCAGAAAATCCAGGAAAGTATACGGAAAATCCTATTTTTCCAGAAGACTAAGGATTCCATAAGATGGAGTGGAGATGGGCCACAGGGGGGCCACACCACACCATGGTGCAGGCAGCCCTAGGCCGCGCCAGGAGGTGGTGTGGCCACCCAGGCCCACTCCAACCTCTCCCCTCTGGCGTATATCATCCTCCCAAAACCCTAAGACTCGAGGAGCGACCACAGAAAGATTCTGCCGCCTCTGCGGGGCGGAAAACACCGAGAGAGAAAGATCTCTCCGGCAGACAGATTTCTGCCGGGGGAATTCCTTCCCGGAGAGGGGAGATCGTTGCCATCAACACCACCATCAAGCTGGACTTCATCGCGATTATCATCATAATCATCACCACCATCATCACCATCAGCACCCTCATCACCATCTCCATATTGCTGTAACAATTGAGTTGAATCTTGCATAGTTCATAGGGGAAACTTTCCCGGTGTTGATTACTCTTTGTAGTTGATGCTATTGAGTGAACCATTGAATTATTGTCTATGTTCAGATTGTTATACATCATTATTCCATCTCTAATGATGATCCATATGATGTCTTGTGAATAGTTCGTTTTGTTCTTGAGGACATGGGAGAAGTCTTGTTGTTAGTAGTGGAGTTGCGTTGAGAAAGATTCAATAGATTGTTATTTAAGTTGTGGTGTACTTCTTCTAGTGGTGTCATGTGAACGTCGACTACATGACACTTCACCTATATGGGCCTAGGGGAATGCATTGTGTATTTGGCTACTAATTGTAGGGGTTGCCGGAGTGACAGAAACCTAAACCGCCGTTAGGAAACCATTGCACAAGGGACGTAAGGGTCTTCGAGTTTAAAGATGTGGTTAGGTTTCTACCTTAATTACTTTCTTGTACTTATGGATGTTTGCAAGGGGTATAATCACAAGTATGTATTAGTCTTGGATGGGGCGGTACATTAGCACATGTTCACCCATACAACACTTAGCAAGCTAAAGAAGATTAATCAACTATATGAAGCGAAAGCACTTGACAGTCTTCGCATGTGTCCTCGAGAACGTTTGGTCATCTTAAGTAATACAACCGGCTTGTCCTTTGCTGCATAAAGGATTGGGCCACTTGCTGCATTTATTCCTACTGTCTTTTATTTACTCGTACTTTGCTTACTTGCTTTATCAAAAACCCCTAAAAATCCGTTTGCTAAGTATTTGCAGAGAATTCCTGATCCATACCACTATCCCGCACCTTTTATACGCTCGTTGGGTTCGACACTCTTACTTATCGAAAATACTGCGATACACCCCCTATACTTGTGGGTCATCAAGACTATTTTCTGGCGCCGTTGCCGGGGAGTGAAGCGCTATTGGAGAGTGGAACTGGTAAAGGAAACTTCTACTCTGAGTATTGTTTACTTCTGTTAGTTGTTTTATTTTCGTTATGGATAATTCGTTGAGTTTCTTATTTGGTAATGCTACTACCAATGCTATGGTAGTAGATAAGCCACCACCTGCTGAGAATGATGTTTTCAAAATACCTACAAGAATTATTGATCATGTTATGGATAACTACTATGCTGGGGATGGAACTGTCCATCCCGGTGATCATTTACTCTTTATACACGAATTATGCAGGTTGTTCAAGTGTGTAGGCATTACTACAAATCAAGTTAAGAAGAAGTTATTCTCATTATCACTAAAAGGATGAGATGAGGAATGGTATAAGCTGCTGAAGAATGGTCAAGCTCTAGAATGGGAGGAAATAGTGCCTCTCTTTTATTCAAAGTTTTATCCTCCTAGTGAGATTCATAAAGATCGGAATCAAATATACAACTTTTGGCCTCTTGATGGAGAGAGTACAACTCAAGCTTGGGGGAGATTGAAGTTACTAATGCTCAAATGTCCCATTCGTGAGCTCCCCAACAATATTATTATCAATAGCTTTTATGCAAGGCTCCCTCTACATGATAAAGATTTATTGGATGCTTCTTGCGCTGGATCATTCACTCGTATGGAAGAAGAAGCTAAATGGGATCTTCTGGACCGTATTCAAGACAATGTTGAAGCTTGGGAGAATGACACATGTAGAAAGTCAGGTATAAATTATGATTATGAATGCATTGAATCTTTTATGGGAACTGATGACTTTCAAAATATTAGTAATGCTTATGGTCTTGATTTGCAAGTTATTACGAATTGCTTTAGAGCTTTTGCTTCTTATATTGAAATTCCAAAAAGGGGATGGAATAAGTACCATGCACCTTATAAAGATATTGTTGACCATGTTCCTGTTAGAACCTTTGAGTGTTGCATTATTGATCATATCTTACCTGAACCTTATATCGAGAAGATTCCCTTCCCAGATAAGGTAAAGGATCATCCTATGATAACTAATGTAATCACTAAAAGTGAAAAGATAACTATAAAACCTGATGAACAAATAAACATTGAACCTGTTGTAGCAATTGTGAAAGACCTTGTCACTAAAAGTGTAGAAGATGGGCACATAGTCTTCTGTGAGGATGCTTCTAATATTGTTTCACATCCTAATAGAACTAAAAAGGCTGGTGTTCCTATGCTTTCTGTTAGAATTGGTGATCATTGCTATTATGGTTTATGTGATATTGGTGCAAGTTCTAGTGCTATTCCTGATGAGCTTTACAGAGAAATTATGCATGAAATTAGTCCCTGTGAGTTGGAAGAAATTGATGTGGTTATTCACCTTGCTAATAGAGAGATCATCTCTCCAATTGGTATCGTACGAGACATGGAAGTCCTTTGTGGTAAGATCAAGTATCCTGCTGTTTTTCTAGTACTTGGTTCAGCTGCTAGTAAAACTTATCCTATCATTTTTGGTAGACCTTTCTTGAGTACTTGTGGAGCTATTATTGATTGTAAGAGGGAGAAAATCTTGACTAAGTTTGATGGGGAATCTTATGAGTTTAATTTTTTGAAATTTACTAAAGAACCTTGCGAAGAGGAAACCCATAATGAGGATTTTAGAGTTGAACAACTTGCTTCTATCTCTCTTGCTCCTAACATTGCTTTGCAGCAATTTATGGAAGATCAGGAAAGTGAGATCTTCATGGAAGAAATGAATGAGATTGACGAGATCCTCCATCGTCAACCTAGGTTGCTTAAGCATGACTTGCTTGTAGAAGACTTGGGTACCACTTTGCCACCTAAAAAGGATCCAGTCTTCGATCTAAAACCTCTCCCTGATGATCTTAAATATGCTTATATTGATGATAAAAAGATATATCCTATTATTATTAGCTCTAAACTTTCAGGAAAGGTAGAAGAAAGGCTGTTGGAGGTTTTGAAGAAACACCGAGGAGCTATGGGCTACACCCTGGATGATTTAAAAGGGATTTCACCTACTATATGTCAACACTCTATCAACATAGAACCGGATCTGAAGCGGTGGTGGAACACCAAAGACGTTTAAATCCTAAGATGAAGGAAGTGGTAAGGAATGAGGTATTGAAACTCCTTGATGCTGGTATTATTTACCGTATTGCTGATAGTGAATGGGTTAGTCCTGTTCATTGTGTTCCTAAAAAGGTAGGTATTACCGTTGTCCCTAATGATAATGATGAGCTTATTCCTCAAAGAATAGTGGTAGGCTATAGGATGTGCATCGATTTTAGGAAAGTCAATAAAGTTACTAAGAAAGATCACTACCCGCTTCCTTTTATTGATCAAATGATGGAAAGGTTGTCTAAAAAGACCCATTTTTGTTTTCTTGATGGTTATTCTGGTTTCTCTCAAATTGCTGTTAAACAACAAGATCAAGAAAAAACTACTTTTACTTGACCTTATGGCACTTATGCTTATAGACGTATGCCTTTTGGTTTATATAATGCTCCTGCTACTTTCCAAAGGTGCATGTCTGCTATCTTTCCAAAGATATTGTTGACCCTGTCCATGGATGACTTTTCTATCTATGGAACTTCTTTTGATAATTGTCTACACAACCTTGATAAAGATTTGCAGAGATGTGAAGAAACTAATCTTGTTCTTAATTGGGAGAAATTCCACTTCATGGTTAATGAAGGGATTGTTCTTGGGAATAAAGTTTCTGAAAGAGGCATAGAAGTTGATAGAGCTAAGGTTGAGGCAATTGAGAAGATGTCATGTCCAAGAGACATCAAAGGTATTCGTAGTATCTTTGGTCATGCTGGTTTCTATAGGAGGTTTATTAAAGACTTCTCTAGGATATCAAAACATCTCACTAATCTTCTTCAAAAGGATGTACCATTCGTTTTTGGTGATGATTGTAGGGAAGCTTTTGTAACTCTTAAGAAGGCTTTAACTACAACCCCTATTGTTCAACCACCTGATCGGAGTTTACCCTTTGAAATAATGTGTGATGCTAGTGATTTTGTTGTAGGGGCTATCCTTGGGCAACAAATTGATAAAAAGTTAAACGTTATCCATTATGCTAGTAAGACTTTAGACGCTGCTCAAAGGAATTATGACACTACTGAAAAGGAATTTCTAGCTATTGTTTTTTGCCTGTGATAAGTTTAGGCCCTATATTGTGGACTCAAAAGTAACCATTCATACTGATCATGCTGCTATTAAATATCTTATGACGAAGAAGGACGCTAAGCCTAGGCTTATTAGATGGGTACTTCTTTTACAAGAGTTTGATCTACATATAGTAGATAGGAAGGGTGCTGAAAACCCTGTAGCTGATAATTTATCTCGTTTGGAAAACATCTCTTTTGACCCTATGCCTATTAATGATAGTTTCCCAAATTAACAGTTAGCTGCAGTAGGGGTGAGCTCGTGAGGAAGCCCTTGGTATGCTGATTATGCTAACTTTATTGTCTCCAAGTATTTGCCTCCAACTTTTACAGCTCAGCAAAGAAGAAAGTTCTTCTATGATTTGAGGCATTATTTTTGGTATGACCCACACTTATACAAAGAAGGAGTGGATGGAATTATGCGAAGATGTGTTCCAGAATATGAACAAAAGGAGATATTGCGTAAATGTCATGATAGTGACTATGGAGGACATCATGCAGGAGATAGAACTGCACAAAAGGTACTACAATCAGGTTTCTACTGGCCTACCCTTTTTAAAGATGCAAGAAAATTTGTTTTATCTTGTGATGAATGTCAGCGTGTTGGTAATATTTCTAGACGCAATGAAATGCCTATGAACTACTCTCTAGTTATTGAACCTTTTGATTGTTGGGGATTCGACTTTATGGGTCCTTTCCCTCCTTCGAAAGGTTACACTCATATTCTTGTTGCCGTTGATTATGTTACTAAGTGGGTAGAAGCCATTCCTACAAAGAGTCTTGTGGGAGACTTCTCTAAAAATGCTTAAGGATGTTATCTTTCCTAGGTTTGGGGTGCCTAGGTATCTCATGACTGATGGGGGTTCTCATTTCATTCATGGTGGTTTTAGGAAGACCCTTGCTAAATATGATATTAATCATAGAATTTCTTCAACTTATCACCCCCAAACTAGCGAGCAAGTAGAGTTATCAAATAGAGAAATTAAATCTATCTTGCAAAAGACTGTTAATAGGTCTAGAAAAAACTGGGCTAAGAAGTTGAATGATGCTTTATGGGCTTATAGAACTGCTTACAAAAATCCTATGGTAATGTCTCCTTATAAAATGGTTTATGGGAAAGCTTGTCACCTACCCTTAGAATTAGAACACAAAGCTTACTGGGCAGTGAAACAACTAAATAGAGATTGTAAGCTCGCTGGTGAGAATAGATTATTTGACTTAAGTTCTTTAGATGAATGGAGGAGTTAAGCCTATGAGAATGCTAGGCTCTTTAAGGAAAAAGTTAAAAGATGGCATGATAAGCGAATACTTAAGAGAGAATTTCATGTTGGTGAGAAAGTTCTATTGTATAGGTCCTGTCTCAGATTTTTTGCAGGTAATCTACTATCAAAATGGGAAGGACCTTTCATCATTGAAGAAGTATACCGTTCAGGAGTAATAAAAATTTCTTCTCTAAAAGATAATACTACACAAGTAGTGAATGGACAGCGACTCAAACACTATATTGCTGGAGATTCTTACAATGAAGATGTTGATGCCTTTCAAGTTATAACTCCGGAGAAATTCACCGAGGACCAAATTCAGAGACCTGCAGAGTCTGTTTTCAAATAGGTAACAGTTCTGGTAAGAAAAGTTCTGCGAAAATACAATACAACTATATTTTTGCAGTTTTCAGTCGATATGGAAAGTTACGAAGCAAAAAAGGGATGGAACCGGAGCCGGGCCTGATGGTGAGGCCACCCCAGACTCCACCTCCAACCCGTTTTCACCCATTACCTTCCTTTTGATATGAAACTTCATAATATATAACCCCTCAATGGTCCATATATCGTGTTTTCATCGTGTTTTTGTTTCGATCTATTTTTGCCAGGACATACTTTTTGAAGGTTTAGAAGCACAATGGTGTCCGCCAAGGATAAAGGGAAGGAGCCTATGGAGGAATACCTCCAAGACCCCGGGAAGAAGAAGGAGATGAAGAGTGAATGTGAAGAGGAGCAAGGCCAACATCCGCACACAGACACTACCATTGCAAGCATTGGAGTGGTGGCGAACCCTGCCAGGATCAGAAGGACTGCACGGATGCAGACTGGGGGGAAAGCTCCTTGTCATAGTTTGGCTCCACGGTCACCTTATCCAATTACCAAGAGTCCCTTCCATACCTTTATCCATAACCATGCAGGAAAATAAGACTCCAAGATGGAAGAGCGGAAAAAGAATCACAAGAGTTGGGATCCACAATCCGACATGATCATGCACCGCATCGAGCACAACTCGGAGTTGATCCGTACACTCACCTTTGAGATTGAGGACTTGGGGAAATTGGCCAAGAAGCTCATCGAGAGGATACCACCACCACCAAAGGAGTAATTCATCATCAGGTTTGGCATCCCCTTGGTTTGTTCCAAGCTTGGGGGAGTGCCGCAGTATCATATCACTATCTTCTATGTTTTTACCTTATTAGTAGAGTCATATCATGAATAGAGGAGTTATTATGTAGTATGGTTTGCATTATGGAAATGTCCCCTCTCTCGTTAGATTTGTATCCCTTGGTGTGAGTTGCCGTTATGGATTATTAATGAGAAGTTCTATCATCCACTCTTTTGCATAGTTTATTATAGTTTTCAATTCGTGGTTATATGATTGATCTTGTTGTTAGTATTGGTATCACTCTGGGATCATTGAGTTAATTTAGTTGGTTTTGGCAAACCTGGCTCGGTCAGTAGCAACACTATTTTTGAGAGTTGAATGAAAAGATAGAAGTACTCTATAGAAAAATTATTTCATCATCTTTCCTTCTTGATTTGCTAATAAGTTTAGTATTCTCTAGTTAAGATATTTTTTGCTTCCAAGGAAGATTGCATGTTTGTTTCCTTCAACTCTTATACTTGCTACCCAGCCTTGCTAGCCAAAAACCTGTACTGAGAGGGTATTCCTCTCGTGCATCCACCTCCTTTAAACCAAAACCTTTGCCATTTGTGTCCACCATACCTACCTATTAGCATTATAGCTATTCCAAGTAAATTCTTGTTTTATCTACCTACCAAATTAAACTTGTTATGTGAAAATTAGTGATTAAAGCTCTCACGAACTTGATGGCACGCTTTACTTTCTTGCATTTAATAAACTTGAACCATTGGGTCCTTCTTTGTTGCGTATATGCTTGCGCTTTATGAGTTGAAGTTAGTCGAACCATGTATCATGGGGACCGCTTTCAACACTTCATTTGGTACTTTGTACCTAGTTGATATCATGTTCTTTTGCTTATGGATCCCGACGGTGTGAAATAAAAGGGGAACTTGTAAGATCATGGAGTTTATATGTGTGTTAGAGAAACGCCTGGGCCGCTAGCCTAAGCCATGCCTAATCATGGTGGAAACTTGCAGCATAACTATAGTGAGCATTCTATGAAGCATCCTCAATAAAAACCTATGCAAATAGCAAATAAAAGATCACCGAGATGCTCACTGCGCTTGCCTTGTCATTTTGATTATGGGATAGCTCCTGTGTCATGTGCAAGGGGTACCCCGTTGGCGGTTCTCAATGATACGCATGTATTTACAATGACAAGAGCTTGCTCGTGACTGAAGTTGAGTAGCATGAGGATCGGTACTCATAAGTAAGGGGCATGAGATTTCAACTTATAACTTGTCAAGCATATCCTCTTAGTTGTATCACTTTAACCTTAATCACCTAAAGATGCCTATGATAGGGGCAATGAGAGCTGAAAGCTAGTAAGTATCATAATTTTTGGGAGCTCTTTATGAGACTTGCAATCCCTGCTTCCCTCTTTGAAGGGCCTTTCTTTTACTTTGTAGTTGAGTCAGTAAACCTACTCCCTTCTATCTCAGCAAGTATTTTGAGTTGTTGTGTTTCATTCATTCGTATGATGATTTATTCAATCATGTTTCTTATGTTCCTTGTTTTGCACATTGCTCTCATCTTGAGGTTTACTACTTTGAAAGCTTTCATTGAAAACCAGCTATTTGTGAACTCCAGCAAATTATCAACTATTCTTCGACCAAGAGCTAAGTTTGCCATTACCAATTATGATTCACTTTATGTATCTTTATTGTTTTTCCTTTACTCATTACAAGTTGAGTTATATAATAGTGAGTTGTCTTCTATTATGATCTATGTATTTGATGAATGTGATGCTTCTTGTCCGTATTCTTTTATCGACTCTTCACTCCATAAACCTGAGGCCATGTTTATTGAGCTCAGTTTCGCTTGGGGACAAGTGAAGTCTAAGCTTGGGGGGAGTTGATACGTCCATTTTGCATCATTATTCTATTTCTTAATTCACTATTATTCATTGATATATTTCGTATTGAGAGGTGATACTTATGTTATTTCATCTGTTTTTGCATGGTTGGTGACTTTTGGATCATGGACCACTGCAGTCAGGATTCTGATGGAAAAGGTGCTGTTTGGAGGCAAAATTCGCGAAGATCAGAAATTCCGGGAAAATATATGGAAAATCCTATTTTTCCAGAAGACTAAGGATGCCAGAAGACGGAGTGGAGATGGGCCATAGGGGGCCCACACCACCCTATGGCGCGGGCAGCCCTAGGCCGCGCCAGGAGGTGGTGTGGCCACCCTGGCCCACTCCAGCCTCTCCCCTCTAGCATATATCATCCTCTCAAAACCCTAAGACTCGGGGAGCAACCACATAAAGATTTCGCCGCCTCTGCGGGGCAGAAAACACCGAGAGAGAAAGATCTCTCCGGCAGACAGATTTCTACCGGGGGAATTCCTTCCCGGAGAGGGGAGATTGTTGCCATCAACACCACCATCAAGATGGACTTCATCGGGATCGTCATCATCATCATAACCACCATCATCACCATCAACACCCTCATCACCATCTCCATATTGTTGTAACAATTGCGTTGAATCTTGCATTAGTTCATAGGGGAAACTTTCCCGGTGTTGATTACTCTTTGTAGTTGATGCTATTGAGTGAACCATTGAATTATTGTTTATGTTCAGATTGTTATACATCATTATTCCATCTCTGATCATGATCCATATGATGTCTTGTGAGTAGTTCGTTTTGTTCTTGAGGACATGGGAGAAGTCTTGTTGTTAGTAGTGGAGTTGTGTTGAGAAAGATTCAATAGATTGTTATTTAAGTTGTGGTGTACTTCTTCTAGTGGTGTCATGTGAACGTCGACTACATGACACTTCACCTATATGGGCCTAGGGGAATGCATTGTGTATTTGGCTACTAATCGTAGGGGTTGCCGGAGTGACAAAAACCTGAACCCCCGTTAGGAAACCATTGCATAAGGGACGTAAGGGTCTTAGAGTTTAAAGCTGTGGTTAGGTTTCTACCTTAATTACTTTCTTGTACTTACGGATGTTTGCAAGGGGTATAATCACAAGTATGTATTAGTCTTGGATGGGGCGGTAAATTAGCACAGGTTCACCCATACAACACTTAGCAAGCTAAAGAAGATTAATCAACTATATGAAGCGAAAGCACTTGACAGTCTTCCCATGTGTCCTCGAGAACGTTTGGTCATCTTAAGTAATACAACCGGCTTGTCCTTTGCTGCATAAAGGATTGGGCCACTTGCTGCATTTATTCCTACTGTCTTTTATTTACTCGTACTTTGTTTACTTGCTTTATCAAAAACCCCTAAAAATCCGTTTTCTAAGTATTTGCAGAGAATTCCTGATCCATACCACTAGCTAGCACCTTCTGCTCCTCGTTGGGTTCGACACTCTTACTTATCAAAAATACTGTGATACACCCCCTATACTTGTGGGTCATCCGCGTGGCATTCACATCCAATATTCTCTGGACTTCTTACGAAAAAGAACAACGTCACTCGTCTTCACTCAGAAAATGTAGAATTGAATGTTCTTTCCTGATAGTTGGAAACTCACACTAACAGCATTGTTTACTACAACAAGATGCAACGATCTACCTCTGAAAATACATTTAATTCGAGAGAAATCTACCGCGCTTACTTGTAGCTCAAGTTTGTCCTAATTTTGTTCAATTGTCAAGATGCAAAATCTTAGCAAGAAGTAGAACCTATTGTCAAAACTCTCGGTGTTTTATGATATATTAACTGTGAGCCCTCGATGGGTACCTCCAAAAGTTTTTTCGTAAAACTTTCAAAGCAACCTACAATTTACTTGTAGTTTCAAATTTCACCTAATTTCGATAAATCGACATAAAGTCATTTGGTAAATGGGCAGAGTTAGCTAGGAAGTTTGAAAACTCATAAATAAAACATGGGAATCATTGGTACAACATGTTGGTCCACTATATATGTCCGTACACTTCGCTTCTAGCATTCAGATCCAATATTCTTCGGACATTTCTTTACAGAAAAGAACAACCTCGCTCATCATCACTCGGAAAATTGAGAATAATTGAATGTTCTTTCCTGATATAGTTCGAAATCACACCAACGACATAGTTTACTACAAGAAAATGGACCCATCTACCTCTCTGAAAAGTCATATATTTCAACAGCAATATATCGCACTTACTTGTCGCTCAAGTTTGACCCAATTTTGTTAAATAATGTCATCCGATGTAGAATCTTAGCTAGAAGTCAAACCTGTTGTCAAAACTCTAGGTTGTTTCTCATATATTGATTGTGACTCCCCGATCGGTACGGTAGCTCCAAAAGCTTTTTTGTTAAACTTTTAGAGCAACCTACGATGTATAGTACTTGTAGTTTCAAATTTGACCTAATTTCGATAAATCGACATAAAGTCATTCGGTGAAATGGGTAGAGTTAGCTAGGAAGTTTGAAAACTCATAAAACATGGGAATCGTTGGTACAACATGTTGGTCCACTATATATGTCGATAAACATGGCTTATGCAATTCAGATCCAATATTCTTCGGACATTTCTTTACGAAAAAGAACAACCTCACTCGTCATCACTCAGAAAATTGAGAAATGACTGTTCTTTTCTAATAGTTGGAAAATCAAACTGATGACACTGTTTACTACAAGAAAATGCACCAATCTACCTTTAAAAAGTCATATATTTCAAGAGGAATCTATCACGCTTCCTTTGTAGCTCAAGTTTGACACAATTTCGTTAAATAGCGTCATGATGCATAATCTTAGCAAAAAGTCAAACATGTTGTCAAAACTCGCGGTTGTTTATCATGTATTGATTGTGACCTCCCGATGGCGACCTCCAAAAGCTTTTTTGTAAAACTTTCAGAGCAACCTACAATTTACTTGTAGTATATATTTCAAATTTGATCTAATTTTGATAAATCGACATAAAGTCATTCAAGTGGGCAAAGCGATAAGCTAGGAAGCTTGAGAACTCATAAAACCGTAGAAATCATAAGTACAATATGTTGGTTCACTATATATATGTGAAAACTTGGCTTGTGGCATTCAGATCCATATTCTTCGGACTTCCTTTATAGGAGAGAATAATCTCGACATCACTCAAAAAATTGAGAATGTTCTTTCCTGATCGTTGGAAACTCACACTGACATCATTGTTTACTACAAGAAGATGCACCCATCTACCCTTGAAAAGACATTTAAATTCAAGAGAATTCTATCACGCTTACTTGTTTGTAGCTCAATTTTGAGCTAATTTAATTAAATTGTCAGGATGCAAAATCTTAGCAAGAAGTTAAAACTACCATCAAAACTCTCGGTGGTTTCTTACATATTGATTGTGACACCTCTATGGGTACCCCCAAAAGCTTTATTGTAGAACTTTTAAAGCAACCTACAATTTACTTGTAGTTTCAAATTTTACCTAATTTTAAAAAAATCGACATAAAGTCATTCAAAAGGGTAGAGTTATCTAGGAAGTCATTCAAATATCGACAGACATTTATTTCAATAGTGATATTTCACGCTTACTTGTAGCTCAAGTTTGACTTAATTTTGTTAAACTGCCAGATGCAAAATCTTAGCAAGAAGTGGAACGTGTCATCAAAACTCTCAGTGGTTTCTGATATATTAATTGACCCCTGAATAGGTACCTCCAGAAGATTTTTCATATAATTTTCAAAGCAACCTACAATTTACTTGTAGTTCAAATTTGACCTAAATTCGATAAATAATTGGCATAAAGTCATTTAAGTTGGCAGAGTTAGCTTGGAAGTTTGAAAGCTCATAAAAGGTATCGTCTATACAACATGTTGGCCCACTATTTATGTCTGAAAACTTGTCTTGTGCTATTCAGATCCATATTCTTTGGAGTTTCTTTACGTAAAAGAACAATCTCATCATCACTTGAAAAATTGAGAATTAAATGCTCTTTCGTGATAGTTGGAAACTAACACCCACGACATTGTTTACTACATGAAGATGCACTCATCTACCTCAGAAAATACATTTAATTAAATAGCAATCAATTGCCCTTATTTATGTAGCAAATGTTTAACCTAATTTCGTTAAATCGGCAAAAAGTCAATAAACTGTGCAAAGTTAGCTGGGAGGCTTGAAACGTCCTATTTCTAAAAACTTTAGAATTATAAGAAACCATGTTCCACTTTCTATGATAATCGGGGCAGTGTAATTATTTTTTAACTGTGATAGGTCTCGTAGGAGCAAGGTGCTTTAGTTAACACGTGGTCGGTGGAAATACAAGTTACATCAAGGACCTCATAAAATCAAAATTACACCCAAGTCCATGCATTTAGCACAAGATCCCTGAAACTAAGCAATATAGTGACTTTTGAGGTTTGCACGTATTCTAGATATTGTAGAGCCTAAATTTATTCTGAAATAATCTATATTCTAGCTTTTACTACTAGTACGTATAGTAAAGAAGGATCCATTAAACAGAGTGATCGTACTCTCTATTGAAGTAGTAACTTGGATTGGTTCTTCACATATGTAAGTACTACTACCAATTATAATTTCTCAAAAAAAAGTACCACTAATAAATGCAGTACTAGTTTGTCTGATTTGTACTACTACTAGTACTAGTAATCCCTATATTTGGGATTATTAAGGCCATTTAAATTTGATAATACCAAAAAAGTTAATTACAGGTTGGTGTCGAAGACATGCATGCAGTCCTCGGTCTCTCCCCTACAGGACTGTACACCTTGCACCAGGCAGCGGGCTTTTTGTCTCTCTCCAGTAGTAGATCTTCTTGTCTCTCACTCACGTGGGTCTTCTTGCTTCGGTCTCTCCCTCTGTATCTATTGTACTGTCTGGTACAGTACACAGTGACACCTGCTTTACTCACTTGTCAACTTTCTGCATCCTTTTTGTTTTGACGAAGCATGTACAGCGTGTGGACACTGTCTAAGAAAAAAGTGGCCAAGTGCAGAGCCTCAGCCACCGCCGGTGCGCCGATGCCTAGAATATACCTGTACAATCGTACCAGTACAGTACGAAACTCAATCAGTATACCTACCCAACCTGGGTTTCTGGCCGGCGGGCACTACGTCGGCGAGCCGATCTTCCCTCTGTAACCACTCCCACATGTTCGTGTACCACATCGGTCGATTTGACCATGAGCCGGTTGCTATGGACGTTGTCCAGTCTAAGGCGATGATTGAGTGCCCCTATGATGGCTGCTTTAGCTTGGTCGCCTTCGACAAGCTCGACGAGCACAAGATCGCGTGCTCGCATGGCCCGTGCTCCTGCATGGATCCCTCCTGTGATTTCATTGCCTCGCCGGCAGGGTTTCTTTCCCACATGAAGGAGGCCCACAGGGTCAAAGTAACTAGGGCCATCTACGGCAGCGCCTTCTTTTGCCTCATCCCGACTCCACCACCAACAAGCATGAGGGGATTCACGCACTTCCTCTATGGGGATGATGGTGCCGTGTTCGGCCTGACCATCGTGGCGCTTCCCTGGCCCGTCGTGTCCTTGCTGTGCATTAGGCATGACATGTGCTTGTGGCCGCGGTACACAGTGAAACTGTGTGTGTGCCTGGACCGCCAGGGTCGATGGACTTCTCGATGGTCAAGAGCCTTAATGCGGTAATCGAGCTGACGAGCAGCTCGTCGTCGGCCAACTTCCCGTTCGACAAACTCAGGATGTACCTCGGGGTGCCTCCGCCGTTCCTGATGAAGGTTGGACAGTCCACCCATGTATCTTTCTGGATTTGCATTGACAGGAAAAAATGATCTTAAACTACGGTTGATGATCAAGACTATAATGGTATATCAGTAGATAAATAGTACTACTAGTAGTACAATTTTACTATTCCAGTTTACTAGTAGTAGTCACATGTAGGTTCTCTTTTGGTACTAGTAAGGTTGCATTTGGGATGTAAACTAAGTTTGCTGCTAACGTTATTACGGAGTATTTAGGGGTTTATTACGACTTTTATATAATTTTTCACTTCTACGATATGGACCAGAGATAAACACACTAACCGTTCTTATGGTGTTTGGATTTTAGTCATCTAACTCAGTGATTATGAAATTTTATACCCAAACTTGTCAATTCGACTTGATTTAAGTCTTGAACCAGGATTGCCGAAATTATACTGTGTGGACGACACGTCGACATGGGTCTAGCATGCAGGATAGGCTTGCCTATATTTTTGCCTAAATATCTAGAAAATAATATGGACATCTACGACATCAACTCAATATTATCTGAATCATCATAAACCATGTTTTCATATTATATGCGTTTGATATTATGTAAGTCAGTATGTTTGTACATATAGTTGGTCAAACTTTATAAATATTGACTTTGACAAAACCTAGTTTGCTTTCTAATTTGAAAATGAGGGAGCATCTAAGTACTAAAATGCGTCGAAATACATTCGTATCTAGACAAAGCCAAGTCAGTAACTACTATTTTAGGATGGAGGGAGTAATTATTTATGAGTAATCGATTTTTTACATTTTTTTACTGCTTCGGCGCGTGCCCACGACTAGAGCATGGATCAATGCATAATAATCACGCGACCATGAAGTGACGATCTACTTCGTACTAGTAGTACTAGATTACTCTACGTGCGGAGGTGCACTAGTGGAGCACATACTCGTGCCATTCCTAAGTAGTACTACTAGTACACGCAAATAGGAGTACAAAATAGATAGATCTTATTTCTCATCGTACTATTTTATCCCTGTAAGGCAACCTGGACGACTACTATAGTACTATATTGGCACAACTTCTGCTTTTGGCGCTACAAGATGAATGTGGAACTCTCCGTGTAATATTACTGTACTAGTACTTCTTGTAGTACGTGCTTGTAGTAGTACTACTACGTATACTCCACAGTTTTTCGGACACATAGTAAAGTAGTGCAGTAAGTCTGTTTGGTCAAGCTGCATGCAATGAGCATTGGTTTGGCAGGATAATTCAGGTTTTTAGATATCCAAATTTCTACTCCAGCTTGATGACTCAAGACACGAAGCAGCTAGTACTCCTCTATCCTCCGGCTGACGCTCAGATCAAAATGAACAAGCAAAAGATTGTGTATCTTGGAAATTGCCATGCCTATTTATTACCTGCAGAGCTTTATTTTGTTTCCTTCAAGGCACCTGCAAATACTGATAAGTACTAGTACTAGTAATAACGTGCTATGATTTGGCCCTACAGCTAGTACAAGACATAGACTCTAGTAGCTACTCTCGTCACACTAAATCATCCAAGAGGTGGAGTTCCTTTTTTTTCTCCAAGAGGTGGAGTTCCTTTTTTTCCTGAGAGAAGAAACCTTTTTATCCCTTCTTTGATTGAAAGAAAATTCAAAGGTTTTGTGAAAGATTTTGTCCCTTAGAAAATAATCCTACGCTGTTTTTTTGATTCATAGGATTTCAATATATAGGAATTATGTTCCGTTTGGAATGCAGGATAGGAAAAATATAGGAATAGGAAAAACATGAGAATTGAGATTCCTTCAAAGTATTCCTTTGCCCTCTATTTTTTAGGAAAATTTCCATCCACTCCAACCTCATGGTATAATTGCTTTGCTTTTGTTATGATTCAAACACATACTTGATCCAAATTCCTATAGATTCATCTTTCTATGTTTTGAGAATCCTGCAAATCAAATGATCCCTGAGAGATGGTATTCCTTTTTTTGTTTGTTTTTGATGATTTTTTTGTTTGAACATAGGTTCATAGAGCTTCCTCGAAACACGAGGAGGAAGGAAATTGCACAAACCTCTAACAATTGGATTCGAAATTGCAGGGAACTCCAGATAATCAGGATAGTATAGTTGCAAGTAACTACTATAATTAGTTTTGGGTACAAATGCTTTTATAGCACAAAATTTTCGATTAGCCCTCTTAACATTATTTCTTATATACCCGGGGCTCAACAGTTGGAGCTCTTTCCAACTATGGCTCTAATTGTTGGAGGTTTGTGCAACTAGACTTAATTGGAGCCGCACGCCTCACTCGCCCATCTTCTGTAGTACTAGTAGTACTACTACGCACCATCAGCCTTTGTATTCTCAATCTCACCCCGGCCTTGACTCCGCCATGTGATCTTCCCTCCTCCCCACCCCACTCCAAAGAAAGCCCACAAAACACCATCCACGGCCTCCTTCCATGGTGAGATCGAGCAAGGTCTGTAAAGATCCTGAGCAGTTTTAGAAGGTGTTCACCGAAGGCCCTCTACAAGTACTCATCAACCATTGCGATGCCACCACCACCACGAATCTCGTTGGTTCGTCCAAACATATTCTTCAATCAGCAAAAGTGAGCGGAACTATGCCTTCTTCTCATCCATTTGGCCTCCCATGTGTTCTTCATTCTCACCAGACGGTGAGACCGTGGGAATCCAAAGGCTGCTTCAAAGTGGTAGGGCAGCCCGTGCAAGCTAACGCCGCTGGATAGGTTCTCCTCTGATGTTGTGATGCCAAAAGGTTTTGATGAGCAGTGAGCAGGTGGCAATGGAGATTGGATCATCACAGTTGGGCCCGATTTCACGTGGGACCTTGTCAATGTGTACACTCATCACAAGATTGTTATTCTGCAAGTGTTGATGTTTGAACCGACCAAAGGTTCTGCACTTACATTTCAGGATGATGCTGATGAAGGTCGACGTACTAAACTATGTAAGATAGTCATTTGCCAAGTTTCGACAGCTATTGGGGATACAAAGGTTTCTCTCTTGTCGCCATTTTCGAATTCAAGATTGATGTCATTAATGGGAATGATAGTCATGGATGTTTAGTTTGTGTGAACAAGTTCTAGGGCTACTTCAGATACTACGATGCTATTATCCAACACGATCATGTGTTCGCCTTGACCGAGAATGGCTGTGTTTATGCATGGAAGTCTCTCGAACTTGGTAATTTCTCCTCCCTATGTATTTTATTAGCTTTATTCCTGAATCGATGCAAGCTAATTTTTCTGAACTTTCATTGGTTAGTAGGAATTCCATAAAAAATTTAGTTTCTTTGATTCGAAGGAATTCCCTAAGAATTTCAGAGGAATGCAATCTTTAGGAAGTTTTCTTACATATAAGTAGTTTGTTTCATATGATTGAGTTCTGCTGATAGTATTGCTTCGTCTCCTAGTAAATCCCATGGAAAATATGGTATCTACTAGTAGTAAGTACTTATGTGAGACTCAGATATTATTCCTGAATCGATGTAATCTATTTTTTCTAAAGTTTCATTGGTTAGTAGGAATTTCATTGGAATTTTAGCCTCTTTTATTCGGATGAATTCCCTAGGAACTTTAGAGGAATGCAATCCTTACTAAGTTTTCATACATATAAGTAATTTGGTTCATAGGATTGAGTTCTGCTGATAGTATTGCCTTGTCTCCTAGTACTAGTACATCCATGGAAAATATGGTATCTACTAGTAGTATTTACGTGAGTCTTAGCTACTAGACATATGATATATCATAACTTTATAGAATTATAATACTAGGTAAAGATCAAAAAATTAGAAATTTGATCGACATGTATAAAGTATGGGTGCATATTTAGTTCTTGTATTTTCTAGCATATAGAAGTCAACGTTTATTAGGTACTAGTACTTAACATGGTCTTGAGAATTGAAGGAGAAGATTCTAGAATGATGGAAAAGTGTGTTTTAAGGATTGTGCATAGCGTTCATTGTGCTAAAGACTATCAATAGAATCTTCAAGTAGATGCTATGAATCAAACTGTTTCTCTAGGAGAATTTCTATAGCATATCCCCATTTCAAAAAGAATTAGAATTTCCATATCATCTCCCTAGGTTGGCATTTTTTACGCAATCAAACATCTTATGTATAATCAATAATTTTGAAAATAGTACTGTATATCATCTTCTACAATGTTAGATCAATATTAGTATTATTTCCATGTTACATTTCCTTTCCCTTTGAAGGTCCTATCCTTATCCTATCGCCACACGATGTGCTTTACCTGACACATGGGTTTGCTGAGGACGATGAGGAGAATGATCTTGGTAGGTGGTGGTTAGCAAGATCTGCCGGTGGTTCAAGACTTCTTCTGGTTTATATATATGGTGTCTCAGGCAATGCAATTGCTAGTGATACTAGTGTTGTTCGCTATGGTCACACCATTCGCACCTATCCTTCTGGGTTTGAGTGCATGGTGTTCTCGATGGACACAAGCCAGTTAACTACAGCTAATCAATGGAAAAGGGTTACTGACCTTGGATCATATTCTCTTTTCCTTGGCGTGAAATATCCGATTAATATTGCAGTAGGAGATGCAAATGATCCACCAGGACATCTAACGAGAAGGAACTGTGTTTACACATCACACCAAGAAATTGGCTACGAGTACAGGCCGCGTCCTGAAATTTGCCGCTTCAGTCTGAATGGTAACGTAGCTATTGGTTTCCACAACAACACTCGCTGGATATGGTGGGAGACTCCATTTTGGTTCATCTCAAGATTCTCCAATGCCTTGGAGTGGAACGATCCTATTCAAGGATAGTTCATTTGGTCTCGGCCTTCTTTTGAACTCTTTCTTTTGGCTGGTTTTTAGTTGATGTACGAGTACTCAACATTTAGTTTCGCACCTGGTCCGTCTTGTAAAATACTCTGTATGACCAAACCCCTTTTGTACACTTGGTAGTTTCTCCAGTATGTATATTTCACCAAGCTTACTACTACTATTCCATACATAATTTCTTCCAGAATGTTGTATAATAGTAGTACTATTAGTATTACTCCTTGCGGGTCCGTAGTTTTGTTTCTTTTTAGTGCAGTTTGGGTCTTGTAAGCCTAAGTTGGACTTGTTAGTAAGTACTTCGCTCAGAAACTACATGCGGTGGAAGTAACACGATGTTTCCAAGTTTACCAGTAAAAACATGTCACTCATCATGGCATTGCTAGTGATTTGATAAGGCGATAATGTAGGACGGTGTGCTAGTCTAGTTTTTTCTTCTTTTGAACAAGTATTGCTTGTCTACCTAGTAGCAGTAGTAAAGGTCTACTAGTAGGAGTACCAGAGAACTCGATGAAGCTAGCTAGAGTACTACTGTTAGTAGCTGCAGCAGAAGAGAGAGGGAGGGACTTTTGCAAATGCCGGTGCATGTGGCAGCGTGTTCGTTTCGAGAGAAGATGGATTTAACTCCCTCACCAGCCTCCCCCCATGCACACATAGCCTGTTTTACTCAGTCCCTTCTTCTCATCCACTACCGCCCCTTGGCCTCTTGCTCCATATTGTTGCCGACCAGCTCCTCGGCTCCGTCCTCTATAGGTGGTGGCGAGATCGGCGCGGCAACCTTCTGTAGGGTGGTGGAGCATCCGTCATCTCTGTCCCGCGGCAGCAATGGCGGTTTGTGAAATACTAGAACACTCGTACCTATTCCCTCTGTTTCATAATATAAGATGTTTTAGCTTATGTGAAACGAGTGTATCTATATTCACTCTGAACTTACATGATAGAGTTGATGATGCGTTTAAATTTTTATTGTCGATTGCGCAACATTGTCATGTGTAGAGTAGTTCTTATCTCGGGTATGCATCCTTTTTTGTAGACTAGGGTTGCATAGAAGCTTATTTTATGGTCTAGATCCCATAACTAAGAATAGTGGGGATCCGTTCGAAGTTGGTAGTTCGACAACGCAAACTTTTGAACATTTGCATATATTTGACAATCAACATCATGTAATCAATATTACAACTTGCTACGGAAGGAGATAGGGGAAGGAGCAAAAAAGAGGATTCTCGATGAAATAGGTTCCAATCCTGTGACTTCTGCTATCCCAGATGACAAGGTAAATCAATAGAATGACATATGTTCTTGTCATCCCACACAGATACTTTCACTGTAATCTCTGTTATCTTGTAACCGCAAAATCACAAAGTTGAAGAAGACTCTCAGTTTCCTGATGATAGAGTAGAAAATGGATGTCAGATTGCTACACCTAGGATGCCACCTTGTTTACCTTCTGTGGAGACTGGTGCAGTTGCAGATGTAGCTGGTACTGATGAGCCTGCACCTGCCATCGTCGTGCCAGATGATGGAGGTGGCGGATTGGTTTTACCATCGGCGGAGACTTGTGCGGCTAGAGCTGGCAGTGAAGAGCCGTTAGAGGACATGGTTCTGCTCGATAGTTCACCTATTATGGAGACTCATGCTACCGGTGTTGGCGCTGTTGATCCTCCTTCCGAAATTATCGTGCCACCTAAAGGAGATGGTGATTTGGGGTTACAATTTGTAAAGGCTGTTGCACCTAAAGGTGGTGAACTGTGATGTAGAGCTTTCTTTCTTATGATTTTTATGCTTTTCTCTAGAACATGTATTATGAAGCTACCTTACGCATTTCTTACACTTTTGCCTATTGAACTGTTGTGTGGAACTGGAACTACTCCTATTATGTAATCATATTCAGATGCTTAAGTATTATTGATGATAAACCAATTCTAGCTGAGCTGCATGAGAATTGGCCTCTGCCACTTGTAGGTGTGGTTCCTGGCTCATCTCCTATTCACAAGCACGGTGAAAATATGGTTATGTTCCTTTTCTTGTAATGCCATTATGCTTGTGTTATTGATCTGGCAATTTTATGCTGATTTTGTCACCCAATTTGCATTTATGTCTCTACATACAAACATATTTGTTCACATGACTTGAACAAAAAATAGTATCTTCTTTGCATCGACTAATACAAGGAGACATGCAAATATTTACTTATTTTTTAAACAAGGAAAAAGATATGCCATTTTCATTGATAGAGAGGGACATGCAATTCAATTATATTACGGTAACTACTCGTACAAGTCACATAATGGTAGGGATTGCCATAGGAAATCATCACCTTCGGCATCTTGTTCTACAGAAGGCGTTATTACCAGATCCACAACCTTCTTTTCCTTGGGATGACAATGTCAATTGCAGGATTTTGAATTTAAATGCAATGTAGTGCAAGTTCATCAGGACAACCTCTAGCTGCGTCAGTCTCCACAGAAGGTACATCAATGCTATGGCAGACACTGTTGAAAATGCAAGCTAAAGTTGTTGTTATACTCCTATCAGGACCACAAATAAGGGCCAGAAATTCAAGCTCTGAAACCTAGCGTTACAAAATTGACAAGAGGTTACCCCATCTGGATAATTCATAGACAATTCACAGTGCAATTTCAGCATCTTACATGATCCTTAGATCTTAGTCCATCCGGTCTTTTTATTGGTGGAAAGAAATTTGCTGGTACTTTTATTTCTGCAAAGAACCTACAAAACATAGCCAAGTCAGACATCTGAATATGTCTAACTTTTCTACAGTCTTATATATAAAGATATCTTTGCATAACACTCACTTATCAAACTGTCTACGGATATCTTGCCACTCCTTAGAAATGCGAAGTCGACGTTCTATAGGGTATATCCATCTATATTGTACTGTACCTCTAAGTACTTCCTCTTCAGGTACATCAACAGCCAAATGCTCCATCGTATCAAAGAAGGATGGGGAATATATCAGGTCAAAAGCTTGCACGGGATCTCTCCCAAGTCCTTTTTAAGATGTTTTCGAACTCTTCTGTCTAGAGCTTTACTATAGATTTACCTAAAGAATGTACCTACTCAAATCTGCAAGCACCTTGTAAATCTAGATGGTCACAAGCTTTAACTATTTCTAGGAGAGGTGGAGAACAAACCAAAGCCAAGAAGAATGTCCAGTGCCTGAATCTAGCAGGCGAAGCGTGGGATCGCCTAGCTAACCGCTGGCCGGTGCGTCTCGTGAAGAACGGCGTGGCCAATGGTGGTAGGCCGACACTATTGATAGAAAGGCGTCTAGAAGTTTTTTTAAGGCACGGAGAAGTTTGTGGCCTGGTTCTAATCTGGTGCATCTCCCATAAGAACGGTGCAAAATTTGAAGAGACGGGGGATGGTCGCTCGATTGAGGGCGGGCTTAGGAAAGTTTGGGGTCTCGGCTGAAAGTTTTGGCGGGGGAGGGGTGTTTGTCCACAATTTTCACAGAAATATCTATGAATAATTTATTGGATTTGCCAGTTCTCAAGAGTCACCTCACTCGCCATTGGATTTACCTCACGATTCGTGGAACGTGAGGGTTACACATTTGTTGCAACTAGCTTGTAACTGGGAATTTAATGAGTTGTAATCACTAGGTTACAACTGAGAATTAGCACAATTAGTAGGGTGATGTCAGCGTCTTAACATAACAAGTTCTCAAGCGTCTGGGATCTATTCGCTCATATTTTATACCTTTTTCCTTGTTGACATCTTTGTTTCGAATTCGGCTGAGCCCCAGCACGTACCTTGGGATTTTAACTATCGAGTGCAAGAAATTATCCCACCCGGCCTCATTATAGCCCAAGACCTTCTAACTCGGTCATGTTTTGGGTCATTTAACCGCGCAAATAGCCTAGTTAGACTACGCGACAGCCCATGAAAAATAGGCCATCACTCCCTTCTTGGCCAATTTTTCTTCAATTCGGCCTGTTTTGGGCACTGTCCACCCACCCCTAAAAAAACTCTGCCTATCCATGTTTTTAAGTACTACCTACTATATTATTTATACTTAACATTTTTTAGTTGAGCTACTAGCAATCACGCGAACAAGATGGCCAAGCAATTTTTTAAGAAGAAAAATAAATAAGTTATATACCATGTTAGTATACATTTTTTATATTTTATAAAAGCATAACAATGTTCTTGTGTTGTGGTAAGGCATGCAGTTTATCTGTAGCATATTTTTATACTGAGAGGCTCACATGACCGACCCACCTGCCTGCAGCTAGCGCCCATCAACCTTACCATACAAGAGTCCAAGTCTAACAAGAACGTTTGAAAAGTACTTGTACACAGTGACGACCGAAAAAAAGAAGACCAAGATCGACACGTTTCTTATCCAGAGAGGCTGACACATGGGCCCCAGCTGGAAGACCATACACGCCCGCCGCATCGAACGGCATTACCAAGGTCAAAAAAAGTCCAACATACACACGTTTCCTCTACATAGGCGGCTGGCATATGGACCCAGCAAGGAGACATTATACAGGTGCTATATCGAGCAACGTTGCCAAGTTCCAAACAGAGAGGCACGAGAGAAGAAAAAAGCCTAGCATGCACATGTTTCCTGCATAGAGGAGGCTTACATGTCGGGCCCACCAGCTAGTATAAAATGTTGAAGCAGCGAGCAACGCTATCAAGTTCGGAACACGAAGGCATGACCGAGGATAAAAAATTTATCATACACACGTTTATTCTAATGAGTGGATGACATGTGAGGCCCAGGAGGTTGATTAAACGATAGATGCATCGAGCAACGCTATCAACTTCGGAACAGGGTAGATAGCGCGAGGGAAGGAAAAAATTCCATCATACACACGTTTCTTCTAATGAGAGGATGACATGTGGGTCCCAGTATCCAGATTAAATGGTGGATACATCGATTAACGCTATCAACTTCGGAAAAGGGTAGGACGAGCGAAGTAAAAAAATTCCATCATACACACGATTCTTCTAATGAGAGGTTGACATGGGACCCAGCAGCCTAACTAAATGGCGGCGCCTCAAGCAATGTTATTGAGTTCAAATCAGGAGGCGACCGAAAGTATAGTTGACAACGACAGGACCCACACGCCTCAAAAGACATCGGCGAGTCAACATCGCGCGAGGAAACGTAAATCTTGCTTCTTCGACATGCCAGCCGAGCTTCCTCCATGTTTTCAGCGGTTCCATCGTAGTAGAGGCCTGAAACTAGAAAAAAGGTTTTCC
Source organism: Avena insularis (assembly GCA_023614405.1). Classification (NCBI taxonomy): domain Eukaryota; kingdom Viridiplantae; phylum Streptophyta; class Magnoliopsida; order Poales; family Poaceae; genus Avena; species Avena insularis. The sequence continues at coordinate 228,006 of JAJUPC010000238.1, forward strand.
ATCAGCCATGGCGAAGCGGAGAAATTTTTCACGGAAGATGCGCCTTCTACGATGACCGCCGGGCCAAGTCGTTGTGGAAGGAAACTTTTCTTGTAGTGACAAGAACTTGTAGAGTAGGAATGCAAACCATGAATGAACTATATATAGTAGAGGATAGTTATGTCGTTGCTTAGGACGAACCAAAACTAGATACGAGATATAATAGCATCGCTAGTGAACCTGTAGAACAGGACAAACAATCATTAGACAAGTGTTCCTACAATGAAATGAGCAATCAAACAAAGTGTTTCTTAGAATTTCAGCAAATATAAACTAGCCAGGTCATTTTAGCAAATACATTTGGAAGTAGTGGTATCTCCTGGAATGGATTAGACCTTGGGTGACTCAGAATTTGCGGTGAGCTACACAATGGCATGCAGTTACTAACATAGGTAAGAATCAATCAGATAGAAATTATAACTGCATCATAATAGAACTTATAGAGCAGGAAAGCAAACTACGAGTGAACTACATAGAAGAGGACAGTTATGCCGTTGCTTAGGATGAACCAACACAAGGTAAGGAAATAATAGCATCACTTGTCAACCTGTAGAATAGGCTATGCAAACCAACATGTTCATTGTTCCATTTTGAGATCTATGCAAGAAAAAGAAAGTAGTTAGTGTTACAGCTTTTGAAGAACCAGATGGCAACAAAAAAATATAATCGAATTAGTATGAAGAGTTTAAACAAGTACTACAGGATAGCAGAATGATGCCAAGGAGGAAATAATTGAAGGAACTTAGCTCAGGACGAACCAGATAGATTCAGTAACTGTGGAGCAGGGTATCCACACTAATATTTTCTACTAATTTTACATTTTGCAAGAACTACACAATAGCACACAATTATTGTTATATGGAGTAGCTAAGAACATGTCTATGAAAAAATAACAAACATGTGCATGACTTGAATTTTGTAGAGCAACGAATGCAAACCAACATGTCTAATGACCTTTTATGTTCTAGCACGAAGAACAGGCATGCCCAGTGACTTGTTTGTACTAGCACAATTACAAAAATGCAGTTCACTGCGATAGGCTTGAACCTTCTATACTGCTGACAAAACAAAAACGGGTTGGAGATTTGGTTAACCTTGGTCGAAGAGGCGTCTAAGCATCATCGGTACCGTGCGAGTGACGTCCAGGTCACCGAGGGTGCTGTGGTTATGGTGGCTATTGGCATCGGCGAAGCAGATATTGGGTGGTCGATGTCAGCTTGAGCTCGGTAGACGAGAGCGTCGCTGAGGCAAATCTAGTGCAGTGAACGGCGACGTCCGTGCAGCTAGTCTAGAGAAGTGGACAAGGAACTCCTTGAACTATATCATGTCCGGTGGACACCGGTGAAGTGGATCCGGTACGGTTGGGAAGCTTTCGACGGTCGGGATGTAGAGCTTGGGCGGTCGATCATGCCATCAGCTGGGTGAACGACGCCACGGCTCTGGTGTAGTGGCAGAGAGACCTGGTGAACAATATCCGGTTGGTGAGCATCGCTGAAGCAGCTCTGCGGTGGTGCACGAGACCGTAGCTCAAGCAGCTTCGACCATCGTGGAGTTGCCGTCAGTCGGTGCACGTGGTGGTCATATAGATGAAGGCGTGGGAGAGGAGCCTGGGATTTTTGGGAGGGTCATCAGGGAAATCTACGCAAATCGGGACTAAGGAGGTGAACCGACTTTAACTTGCCATAGGCCGTCTGAACAGTGGGTAGAATGAGAATTTTGAAGTCAAAAGTTTTTGAAATGGAGGGGCGTGAAATGCTTTAAGCTTGGTGTGTGATTTTGCCGCTCGATTGATATTTTAAATTTGGCGAGCGTCCATCTAATAATAATATAAAAATGGTACTCCTCAAGTGGGATACTTTGCCTCAAAGTTTTTGAAACGGAGGGCACGAAATGCTTTAAAGTTGGTGTGTGGTTTAGCCGCTCGATTGAGATTTTTGAATTTGACTAGCGTCCATCTGATAATAATACAAAATTGGTACTCCCCTGGTAGGAGATTTTGCCTCAAATTTTGGAAACGGAGGGGTAGGAAATGCTTCAAAGTTGGTGTGTGGTTTTGGCACTCGATTGAGATTTTTAATTAGGCTAGCGTCCATCTAATAATAATACAAAAATGGTACCCCCCCCGTGGGAGATTTTTCCTCAAAGTTTTTGAAACGGTTAGGCGGGAAATGCTTCAAAGTCAGAGTGTGTGATTTGGCCGCATGATTACAATTTTGAAGTTGGCTAGCGTCCATGTACTAGTAGTAGTAGTAAAAAAGGTGGTATAATGTACAGCTATCTGGTTAGGAATTCATGGCCGAAAGTCACATGAACTGGTCATCCATAACCACACTTGAGTGCTCCATGTGTTCGGGATTACTAGGCCGGAGAGAAAAACAAGATATGTAGTACTATTCTCGAAATACTTAGTTCGGAGAATTAACTTCACCTATTCGCTTTATCGCTAGTTATTGCATGCATAGTAATCCTAAAATCCAGCCAATGCAAGTGGCCACTGCATCTAATTTAAAACATACAAGCCAATGCATGCACTCCCGTTTTAACAACATGAGTGTCCAGGGGCATTATAGGACGTGGTGGTTCATATTTTTGGGTCAACTAGAGGAGTAATTGAGCAAAACTAGGAGCATTAATTGTCCCTCCAGCCTAGCAATTGAGGCTGTATAAAAAATTAAGAACCGTGCTATTGAGCGAATATGAGGTTTTTAGCTCCACGGAGCATACACCCGGTCCGGACACACGGTGAGCATCCCATGGCACAGCCAAAAACCAAAATTGAAAAATGGAAAATGCCATCCAAAAAATGGAAAATACCATGCGTTTGCATGTATCCTCAGGGACTAGGGAGCACATGTTTTCTCCTTAGATTTTGGGATAATTAAATACAATGACGTTATGATCCTACTACTAATAGTATCATCCTACACATTCACGTGCTCCTAGGAGTCATACTCTGGTGTGCACGATCGTTGTCCTATAATTAGTGCACGTGCGCATCCGCATGCCCATGCTAGTTTGATGAAACACGGTTCTGGTTGATGTGTGCATGTCATTGTCTCGTTTCCACACGCTTCGTTTGGATTTCCTAGGCCTTTGTTTAAATGTTTGTCTCTATAACCATTTCCTCTTCCAGTCGACGGAACCACACGAACGCCATCATCCATGGCTGGTAAGAAGCTGCAGGACTCTCCATGGGCTAGTCTTCCTTAGGGACTCGTCCAGAAGATAGGTGACATCTTCCTTTCGACGGATGACTTCGACTACTACGCCGCCTTCCAGGCAGTCTGCAGTGCTTGGGCAGCTTCACAGAGGAGCACTTTATGCCAACCAACTGGATTGTTCTAGAGCACGAGTTGTTAGAGGAGTATCCGGTAGATGACACCGCCATCATGTTGCTGAATTTGAGAACTGGCCGCCACCTTGAGAAGAATATTAGTTGGGTTATTCGCAGGTGCTTTCTTGATATTCATTTGTATATATGCGATTCTTTTTTTGCATTCACCTCCTATACTATCTGTTTTTAAGTTCTGTTTCTTCGTCTACTTGTTGCCCAGGGGTTTGCTCCAAGGTATACCTTGATTGAATCTCAGTTTGTTTACCTTGACTGAATCTCTGTTTCTCCTCTCTCTCTCTGGAAGGTACTTTTATGTCGGTAGCACAACCCGGCCTCCTTGTGCTTGGACAGAGGGTGTAGTCGTACAAGACCCGGTTGTACAACCCCTTCTCGGGCGCTATCAAGCGCCTGAGGGCAGAGATACCGACCGACCAGGTGGATTCTATCGCTATGATGATGATCCCGTCGTTGATGGTGTTTACATCAAACCATCAGAACACCATCATTCGGTGGGCCGATGAGGGCACGGAGGAAGGGCGTCGCTCGGTCTTTGGTGAAGGGTGGTACTCTCCTTATGACTTCGCAGAACTCCGGAGCATGACTTCTTAAACCGGTGATGTTTTCATCGCAGACAGATACGGTTGCTGCTCATGGAGATGTCTAGCTGTAGTGCTCCGCAGGAACCTTGGAGATGCATCCCAACATTTTAGGCCCTTTTCAAGGCTGCCAGTTCCGAAAGAATTGGCTTTACCTCATCGAGTCCGACGAGGAGTTGTTGTTCGTTATGATTGGACCTATCTACAGCAGCATGCCAATTGTTTACCGGGTTGATACCCAGAATTGTGTCCTTCAGCCAGTCAGAGGCATCGGAAGTCGTGCTCTCTTTGTTGCTGACAATCTGTGCGTCTGTGACGACAGCAATAGGGTACCCACGGTGCAGGCCGACAACATATACTATGTGGACCTATCCAAGATTAGATCTTACAACTTTGAGGCTCTTGCGTGGGAAGAGGATCCAAGGGTTGTATATGGGTATGAAGTAGGAGGATTATGGATCAATGACCGTCCTTTCAAACTCGATCGATTCTTTGGAGTATTGCGTAATCGTGAGCATTACTGGCTTCTGAGATGGTGTCGCCTTATGGCAAGGATTGTACCACCCACTACGATTACTATGACGGCTATCCATCAGATTGATGAATTTTGTGGGTCTGCTCTTGATGTATTATCTTTATGTCATCTCGTTGTGTGTTCACTTTGTTGAATGAACATATATGAATTTTGCAAGGTCTATGGTGCCCATGTAATACAATGGATGTTCTCCTTGTTCTAGAAGATCGTGTGTGTACCTCTTACAATTTCACTGTTTTTCCATGTACGTGTAGTAATTCTGATAGATGCTCGGTTTGTAAAAATCCTGAAACAACTTACAACTACAAATTACAGTAGATTATTACAATCCTCAATAAATTTGATAGTAATAAAATGTAGCATAAAAGATGCATCACTGTCCAGACAACTAAAAAAACACCATAACTGGTGTTATAGAAAAAGTCTATATGGAGCTTGCATCGCGAGACATGTAACAACTGGCTTCCCATGAGAGTTGCAGATGACATTGTTAAGTATGTTTTGCGTCAAAGCTTTCCTGTTTTTCAATTTATATAAGTCTTTGTGTGCTATGGTGATTACTGAGTCTGTTTTATTGGATTCTTTCTCAATAATATCATGAGCATCTTGGAGGGCATCCTCAAATAATCTTTCGGCTGGAATAAGAGGATCTGTCGAAATGGTGTGCCATGAGCAATAGGTATTGTCACTACTGTTATCTGAGACAAAATATAAACTTGGAGAAGAGGGTCTTTATTCGACATTCAGAAGGTTATTTGCTTCTAGAAACAAACGCAAAACAAGCTATAACATCATTACCATGCAACTACACCAGCATGAATTTTAAATGTGTCAATACTGTAATATATAAGAAAGGAAGCAATTAAAAGTGGTGGCTCATACATCTATTTCTTCTTGAATAACTGGACCAGCTGGGGCCATGGAGCGATGCAAGCATGTGCTTCTCTATGAAATGACTGCTCTACTTGAAGATGACTGATCGACCAAGACAAAACAAGTTACTTAAACAACAGACTTATGAAACAAACTACAAGTTCATTTCGAATAACAATGCGAGCAATCAACCAAAGTACCTGATGTAGACTTCTCAAACTAGAATGTGCAGAACATGAATAAAACGAATATGAAAACTAAGCCATTATGTTTCTCATATATAAACTAGCCAGACACTACACAATGAAATCTGCCACTGAGTTAATCATAGACAAAAAAACAGTAACTCAGTCAACAAAAACATGAATTGTGTGCCTCAAATATACTAGCTAGATATATTTAGACAAACAATGAAACAAGCAATCATACATTGAGTCATTCATGAACATCCAGATAATTTCAACGGTTCGGTGGCTTGAGAACAAACTGAACCATCATGTACCTCATATTAAAATAGCCTGTTCATGTAACTATGATACATAGTAGATACAAGAGTGAGATGAAGTGCACAGAGTTCCTTATGATACATGTGTATTATACAGGATCTAATCTCTAGTGTGGTATTGTTCTTATTATTAGCCAACTCATATCAAATACACCCGACCGCTGCATATACAGGAAATTGAACTAAGCACATGGATCAAAAGGAGACCATAGTGGGGCTAAAATGTTTGACGCCAATTTTGGAAAAAATGAAAATAAGAAAAACAAATGGTAAATTTAAGCAAAAAAATGTGGCAAGGACCAAACTTCTGGTTGGGGGCCTTACAGTAGGTGTTACATGACTTCTACGGTGGCTCATGTGGGCCAGGCGCGTATGTACTCCATTGTTGCTCCTCTGCATAAAGGTAAGGCCAACTGTAAATACAAACAGGTTCCAACATAATATACATTGACATAAAGTGAAACAAAAGTGATGGGGTCTTACGATATTATAGGAGCCATTCACTCTATGATATTGTGTGCAAACTGATGCTTCTTCTTGCATAATAACAACAAACAGTTAGAGCGAGGGATCAAATCGACATAATGGTCAAATAGTATGATGTGTGTAAACATGTAGTAAAGGATAGCAGGACAATAGCAGAATAGAAATACTATAGTTCATAAATCGGTGAATGAGAGAGATATTATATAATCATATCTCATGTAGACAGGTATAGAAGAGAATTTAAACAAATATGTTAAGTGACTAATAATTCAGAAATAAATATACATAAAAACAGTTCAATGCATGGAGTTTAAGCCTAACCACAACGGGTTAATTTATTACATAACAGGTATATCAAGTAAAGAACCTGTTAGTTAGGAATTTAGCACGAATACAATACATTGCCAACAAACAAGTGACACAAGGAGATCTGGTTTCCTTGGTCGGGGCGGAGTCTAGACCTCCTCCTCATGCTCATAAGTCACGCCGAGGTCGTCGAAGGTGCTACGGTCGAAGTGGGTGTCGACGACAGGGAAGAAGATCTTAATGCGAGGATACAGTGAAACCTTTGGACCACGGCGTCCGTGGAGCAGATCCAAGGCAGTCGATGATGTGCTCAACGCGCCGGACAAGAGGGTTCGTTGAGAAGATCAGGTGTGGAAGGTACGCCGGCTAAATTGCAGCAGGGATGTTCCAGCTGGTGACATATTCTTGGAGGAGAGAGGGGGCTAGGGTTTAGAGGTACTGATAGTACTATACTGGGAAAAATACGAGTGAAGCCCCAACCCACCGAATTTACTAGGGGTCGAATGGGAATTTCGAATTATCTAAAATTTTAGGGCACGAAGTATGTCTGGATACGCGGGATATTTTACCGCTTTATTTTGGTTTTGAATTTGGTCATGGTCCATGTAATAATAGAAAATTGGTAGGCCGCATTCCCTCTCTGTTTAGAAATCCAAGGCCGTACTCCCTTAATCCAACACCTCGACTGAGCATCCATGCCCGTACTCCCAATGTTCAGGATCTCGAAGAAGAATGGATATCATACTTAGGAGTTTCAAAAAATTATGAGATAAATTACATCATGTTGGGGAGGATGATGTTATACAATCTTGCAAATTTGCAAGTTCCAACTCATATTCATTTCACGGTCATATAAAGGCAAATTCAGCAATGAATAGTAGAGTTTAGTAATGTACTATTGATTGCTCAATTTGGCATTTTCATACCTCCTAAATAATTTTGAGTTTCAAATTGAAATTTTACATGTCTATAGAACTGTAACGCCCAAATACAATTCATATTTTTTGAGTTTTTCTAGAAAATCTAAATATCATTTTAAGTGGTTTTCACTGGTTTCCACTGAAAGTTGGTTTTCACCGGATACTTTTCTCTATATAGTGTGCAACCATTGCCAAGGGCTAATTAATTAGTAGTAACGGAAATCAGATGCAAAGATGAGGAAAATCTCCACACAAAAATGAGGCATAACAAATACTCATGCAAACTATCATAACAAACCCACATGCACAAATAGACCCACACACAGCAACAACAACAACTTCAAATATACTCTCTTTGTTCCACAATATAAGCCTTTTAGCAAATAAGGGTGAAAGGATTTATTTAATTGTTTTTGCAAGATAGGTTTACAAATAAGTGGTTAATGACATGAAAATTTCATCACATAAACACAAACCCACATAACAAACATACATCTTATAGAATGAACATGAAAGCCCGAGTTACAACTGGCAGCTACCGTTGTCGAGCTACAAAGCAAGCGAGGGTGCATACAGTTGTTTTGTCGTGCTAGGGTCATTTATGTAAAGTGAGAGGCCTTATCCTAATTTTTTTGGTTTTTCTGGACAAGGAATGTTATGGGTCTCCTTGTAAACTTGTACTCATTGATTTTTTAATATACCTTCTAGGCCTCTTGAGGCCTATTCTGTTCAACAAAGGATGTGAGAGAGATAGAGAGAGGGTTGGAAGATTTTCTCCGATCGAAGGGGAGACCCTTTATTATACCGTATGATGGCGGTTAGTTCCATTTCTATTCTACTTGGCACCCCTATTTCCCACAAAATAATTTGAACCACTATTTCAAGAATCTCTCATCCATACCTTTAATTAATATCATGTCCCACATTTCGTAGATATTGGAAATTTAATAAAACTTGGGCATTATCCATAAAACACGGTCCACTTTGTGTGAAATTAGGGTGGTGGCATTCTAAGCCATACTAGTAAGTTACGCGTGCCTTGCATTAGAGAACTCATATAATGAAAGTATGACATATCATTCAAAAGATATCTTTTATAATTAAGTACCTCGATTTTACCTCCATATGCAAAACAAAAATGACTATTTACAAAAATATAGTCTCGTCATCACAAGATAAGAAAAAATAAAACAATGGCAGTTCTATATAAAAAGTAAGTTGGAATATTTTAACCATAAAAGATTGTATAATGGTTAGAGAAGTGTGTTTTGAGCTCTATGCATGGTTTCATCATGTTAAAGGTAAAATCTTAGCAAAAGGTTAAACCTGTTGTCAAAACTCTCAGTGGTTTCTGATATATTAGTTAACCCCTCCATAAGTACCTCCAAAAGCATTTCATAAAACTTTCAAAGCAACCTACAATTTAGTTGTAGTTCAAATTTGACCTAATTTCGATAAATCCGCATAAAGTCATTCAAGTGGGTAGAGTTAATTATCTAGGGAGTTTAAAAACACATAAAACATGGGAATCGTAAGTAAAACAAGCCGGTCCATACTTAATATGTCTAGAAGTTTGGCTTATGGCATTGAGATCCATATTCTCTGGACTTTTATTACGGAAAGGAACAATATCCTCATCACTCACAATACTAAGAATTTTCTTTCACGATAGTTTGGAGCTCACACCAACGACATTGTTTACTACAAGAAGAAGCACCCATCTACCTCCGAAAAGACATTTAATTCATCAAGAGCAATCTATCGCGCTTACTTGTAGCTCAAGTTTAAACTAATTTCTTTAAATTGGCAAGAAGTCACTAAAGTGTGTGAAGTTAACTAGGAAGCTTGAAAAATGGTAGTACTAAAAACTTGGGTATTACGTATAAGAAATCGTGGTCCAACTTTTGTGATAGTTGGGGCGGTTGGGTTTCCTTTTGACTATGATATGTCCCGTAGGAGTGAGGTGCTTGAGTTAACACGGTCGATGGAAGTACAAGTTACATCAAGAACGTCATAAAAAATGAAAATTGCATCAAATTAAATCCATGCATTTAGGACAAGCAGGACCTTAAAACTGAGCAATGAAGCGTGTTTTGAGGTTTGCGCATATACTAGCATTCACCGTGATAAGGATTATATCAATAGAACCTTTATAGATGCTAAGAATGGAAAATAATATCCAATAGTTAGCAATTTTTGAATTTTCCAGTCTTGATCCAACGGTCAATGTTTAAAGTTATACGTACACTATATAGTAGTATGGTATTGTAAGAGACTAGACAAGATAAAGATAACATAAGAAGTACAGCGAATGACCATATTTTGAATAACCTTCCGTCTCGATGTTTAGAAAGCAAGTGAAAATTTTGAAAACTGGAAAATTTTGAACTTGTTTGCCACCAAGCAGGACAAAAGTGGTTTCCTTCCTATATACTACTCCTACTCCACACCAACACGGCCCGAACGCTAGGGACATAGATCCATAGTACCAAGGCACACGTGCACAATGCCATGCCTTGGACGAGGGAGAGATCAGTCGGGCCGCTACACGAGGGGAAAGGGGCGGAGAGATGGAGGATGGATGGTGAGAGGCAGTGAAGAAGAGAGAAAACACACAATTTTTTTGTGTTCATAGGTTCTGAAATTTATACTACTACTGGAGTGTTACTCCACTGTAAGGCCACAGGAGTACCTCGTGTTAGGATCCCATCATAACTTTGCTCTAATATCGAACAACCTTCAACTCCTCTTCGAAGCTGCCCTCTTCCCCTGCCTACATTTTATTCTCTCAGCATGTACATCATGTGGATAGAGGTGAACATATGTCTAAGCAAAGAAATATACTACACTGTACTATTTGCGTTTTCCCACTATGTGCAAAAACCACACCATAAGCAAAAAAACACAACTTAAGAGCTATCCATATACATAGTGGAGGTTTTCCACACAAGCCAAAAATCTTAAGGGTGACCTGTAAGCTTATGGATAGTCCACAAGCACTAAATAATAATATCAAGTACACATAGCAATACTAAACTAATTTCCTTCACAAGAATGTATTTTGTTAGCTCTTAGATATGGGTCCTAGCTCATGGACAAGTTTGTCTACATACATTGTGTAGTGGTGCAATTAATTAGGTTATTATGGTGTAGTATTGGGGAGCCTTCTTACTAATAAGTTTTTTCATATATGTAGGTGATTCCCTAAGGTCATCTGCAATGTGTAAAAAGGCACACCTTAAGTCCTATGTGGCATCCGCTAATTAAGGTTCACCTTATACAGTTTGGAGAAGATAAAGTTATCTTTAAGCCTAAGGTGCATCTCAAAAGCTTGTGGGTTGCCCATAGAAAATAGAAAAACCATTTTCCCTCTCTCCTTATTTTCCACGTGATCGTTTTTAAAAGGGGTTCAAAATTTTCAAGATTCTAAATCTTAGCTAGCGGTGGTTGTTGATATATTAATTGACCCCACGATGGATACCTACAAAAGTTTTTTCGTAAATCTTTAAAACCAAGGCCCAGACCGTACCGATGGTCATTATGACCTCAGAACTCTGCGCAATTTTGACCGTCATTTTTTCATACAGCCTCCGCTTGAGGTGTTCTTCGGCTCGTTGGACTTGTATGGACTAGGGATGCAACACCATGGTGTTGGATCAGAAATATGAGATGATGAAAATATATCACTTTTTCACACCTCATATGACTAAGTCTGGTGCTTGTAACTCCTCCTTATTGTATCCTCTTGGTTCCTCTTGTCATACTTTATCCATAATCTCCATAACACCTACACACATATTGGGCTCCTAGAAATCGTTTTTGTCTTTACCTGCGTGCAAGAGGTGTACTATCTACTAGCCTAGCCAAGACTGGCCCTAGTGGTAGTATCATGAGTAGTATCATACATGCCAAGTTGGTTAAAAGCTGATGCAACATAGTAATTAATGAAGAGAGAAGTGATTCTAATATCATATTATGATACCATATCATAGCACGTAAAACTAGATTATTTAATCATAAGTAGATCGTTTACACTAATTTGCCCTGAGATTTTAAAATCAAATAAATAGAAGACAATTATGACCTATTATATGATAATATGCATTTTATAGATAGTATCATAAACCAGTATCATACACATGATATTACGCATAATACTAGGTATAAGTTACTACCACAGTGACCAGCCTAATAATACCTGAGTACTCCTCTTCATCGGTAACTACAGTTTTCCTATGATACTGCGCTAAGTGCGGTGACCCAGCATACCACTGCATGATGTAGTACACTATAGTCGTTGACATAACACCAATGAAATATTGTTCCACTATTATTACATCCGCCAGAGTTGTACAATAGAAACATCGCGGGTCCAAGACATAACTATAGATTACAACTCAACTCTTTACAAAAAATCCAGAAAACTTCCTCTAAACAATGAGGAAAACATTACATAGAAGAACACTAGAAATAGCAACTCTAAAGGTATTCTAGAAATAGTACTACTATTAACTTATGACTATGGCTTGCGACTGCTGCTATAGCAATACTCTACAGAAGTAGGTTCTTGTATCTAGGGATGTATCTATACTGTACTCTTCAGCTTCTCTTCTATTTTCGTTGATGTAGTCGTCGACTTCATTGATCCCCACTAGATATATTCAATTCTTCAAAGTAGTTCCTCTCTTGAGTTCGTCATTGATTGCTCCGAGATCTAGTAAGGGTTAAGAAGATGGTTGAGTACGAGCGTACTTAGCTGGTTCGCTAAAAAGACTATTTGGTGCACTATCTACAACCATCGACCATAGGGCTTAGGCCTTGCAGTTTTTGTAAATATTTCTTTAAATGTTGCTTTTATTCTAAAAAGCTATATCCGTCAGTCTTTACATGTTTATTAGAACTCCGTAGAATTTCTTTCCTGCAGCGTTCGTAGCTTCTTCCCAGAACAGGGAATACTTGTTTCAAAACCAAACTGACAAAGCTTTTTGATGTAATATATATTCCCAACTCAACAGGTTTCCTTATTCTAACATATGAAAAACAAATGCCTTACCTGCTATAACCGTACAAGGCATGTCGTTCCCTTCAAATAGTGAAAAGGCTTTCTTCTCTGCACTCGAAGGTGTAAACTACCACCTAGCTTAATATTTGACACGGCCACCGACCATGAAAGATATCAAGTTTTCTTACTAAATTGATGCTGGATTATATTTGTCATGTCCATAGTTTACTACTTTTTAGCTCACTTAAAATTTCAGGTTTATATTGATTGTGCTATGTTGCTTACCCGTTCTGTAAAAGATTTTGATTGCACGGCAATTGTTAATTCATATGGATCCATTAATTCGGGATATTTCTGTTTGGCTTCCAGCTGGCTGTTGGGAAGGGAAGGGAAGGGAGGAATTGCAAGTTAATAATTCTATGGCGTACTGAATTTTTGCTTTGAGACCTCAAGAAATTTAGCATGCTGTAGTAACTTCTCTGTTAATCCTTTTGAAGGCCATGAATGAACTCTTCCCCATTGTGGTGAACTACACGTTAATCATTACCACTTGATGCTAGCTAATTACCACATTTTCCTAAGAGTTAAGCATTATCAATTGTGGCAAGCGAAGTGAAAATTCTTCCAAGTGATTTTATTTTGTAAGATTGTTCTATTTACCATGCTAGGCAGCATTTTTTAATTATGAGCCGTGTTATATTAACCTGATGCAGTATCCTCCTACCAAACCTGATCCTCTGTGATAATTCTTCCAGTTCTACCTTTATAGTATACAAGTCTCCAGAGCAACGCGCGGGGTGTCCTCTAGTTTTCTCCGTGTTTATGTGCTAATTTGCTCTAACATGGAAGTTCATGTGTCGCGTGTGTTATTTCCCCCAGAAAAATCGATAACTAGTTGCACATTTGATGATTGCATTAAGATAGGCAATCAGAAAGCATTACATATATAATTAATGGACGAACTAATTAAATATCTCGACATTGACACGAATGAAGCTACTTATAATGTCTCCCTAATAGCACCGTACCATTCCTGTACTACTATGGACCTTGTAAGAAGAATTCTAATGGTCTCGTACGGCACCGTAGCTCCATCTTGTTTCTGAGATTCTTAATGCTACTACGACGAAGGCCCTGCGCAACGCAAACAAAGACAGGTCAAATTATAGTACAGAAGTAGTACATAGTTCATGCATATATGATATGATTGAATATATCCTGGAAAAAAGATACGAGTAGTTACATAATTAGCCATATTATGGAGCAGCTTCAGGGGTAGGTGCGGCCCTCATCGGTGGCAGGGGTCCTGCTCTCAGGTCCATCAAAATATTAAAATCCCCTCATAATTGAAGAGGTGTGCACAGAAGTAATGCAACAGAACTACTACTGATAGCAACGACAGCGCGAATAACTTACCATTGCAGCTTCCAAAATCATTCAGTTCACTTCGACAGATAGTCGCGAGACCAAGAAACTTCCCTCCATCAACGGGTGCCGACATGAGCTTGTCAATGTTGCCGTTGTCATAGTGGCAAAGACAGATGGGCTTTTCGAAGACAGATGACGCCGTCGCAGCACTTGCCTGGGTGGCGGCGGCGGGGCGGTTTTGTTGGTGATGAAGTCCTTGCATGGCATCAGCCCCATGAGCGATGGTAGACAGTCTTTCGGCTGCGGATTAGATGGGGTTGGTGGCACTGGTGCACTGGGCGTTGGTGGGCGGAATATCGGCGTTATAAACGGCCAGAAGCAGTACGGCCACTAGTAGAAACCAGGCATTAGCACCGGTTCGTAAGGATCTTTAGTCTCGTATTACAGACCGGAACTGCTGAAGCGGGACTAAAGGTCTCGGTTCTGTTACGAACCGGAACTAGAGGTCCACCACGTGGCCCCGCGAGTCACGCTAGGCTGGAGGACATTTAGTCCTGATTTAGTAACACGAACCGGGACTAAAGGTTCCTTGCCGTGACAGTGTTTTGAGCCATTTAGCTGCAGCGGCAGGAGATGGGTTTTAAGGTTTTGTGTTTTTCTTTTTATTTTGTGTTTTGTGTTCAATTATTTTTTATTCTGTGTTTTTATTACAGACAAGTTTTCGTCTACATACACAACACTAGTACACGGTACCTGTACATGTTGATGCATATATAATATAATTTCTCTTACAAACATATACATGCATGGAGGTCGATCATTACATAGAGTCCCAACCAGGTCCAGAGCCTGTCTATTTGATTACATGGAGATTATTACACGGATACTTTAGGGTCTATCTATAGAGTATTCTCCGTATGGGTCTATGACCTCGTCGATAAAAAATCCAGCCAATTTCTCTTGTATTGCTAGTAGGCGGTCCTATGATAGGAGCTTGTCCCGCACCGCGTCCAACTATAAGAAGGATATCATTTGAATTAGACCTAACACAACTTTTTGTAATAAAAATAAAAGATGAATATATTGTTACTTACTCGAATAGTTTCCAAGGACTTCTCAGTAGTGATGCGAATGAACTCGCACACGTAGAATCCATATAGATTAGTCCCCTGTGGCTGCCTCGCGCACTTTACAAGAATATAATTCAATCAAATAATAACTCTAGCATGATAAATATACGTAAACTAGAATTAAATAGATGCGTGGACCTAGCTCGTACTACTTATCGAGACCGATTTAAAAAATAGCTCCTCACGCCATTGACCACAGACCTTGTTCTTGAACCGTTTCCAAACCCTACTTGACAAAAAAAATGAATGTATGAGTTAATAACTACTTGATATCCTAGAAAATGAACGGAAGAAACCGATATAGTGCGATAATGGTTGAAATTACCTCTGGAGCGTATCGATGTGAACTCTTCCGAAGTCAACTAAAATGCTTAGAAGAATCCAGTGGTAGCTACGCAAGGTTTACATACGTCAGTAACGCATCATTACACTGAACATCGAGTAAGCAAAAGTTAATGTGTAAAAGACAATAACACACTCGTCCGAAGTGGTAAGAGAATAGTATTTCATTACAGAAATGCTGGTTCATGAGAAACCGGAGCAAGTTTTGCTCGGTCTCCAGTGGCATATCCTTTAGCACAACTCCATTAACTCAATGTGGGTCAATGAACCTAAAACCGTTGATAGCCTTTCTTTTACATTTGAGAATCTTCAATATGCATCATTATATATAGCGTACAAAAAAATATAGTGAGTATACTTACCGACAATGAATTGAACAAGTTGAGCTAGAGACTTAATTACATAAATAAAGTAATCACTTACAGACAGTAGGAACTAAGGATAGATTTGTCGAGTTCCTTTAGATTGAATAACTGAAAGAATTCCGTAAATTCAATAGGGACGTCGTCTTCAGCGAAGTAATACTCTTCTCGAACTTTCACTATGAGCCAATATCGCTCTTCTTTTGATACTTTCATGTACCATTCATGCAATCATCGCATTTTTGTTGGCATATCCGAAAGCCTCTCAGAACTGACCAGAGGCTCCTCGTGAACAAATTTGGGTGCTACCTCAGCCTTGGGCATATGATCGCCGTGAATAATATCATGAATAGACATGTTACATTGCTCGGCCAATATCTTAGCCGTTTCTGGATCCATAGGGTCTCCCCCATATAGTTGAGGTTCAGGTATGTACACCTGGAGCGGGGGGAGCGATTGATTTGCTTGTTTCCCCAGCTGGGGAACGTCTCTGTTGGTTCTTCGGCTACCACTCGATTGTTTTGATTGTTTCCCTAGTTGGGGAACGTTCGTTCTGATGCTTCCGCTACCACTCGATTGTTTTGCTTGTTCCCCTTGCTGGGGAACGTCTTTGGTGATGCTTCCTCTACCACTTGATCTCTTCTGTTTTAGTGTCTTGTAAAGAAATCATGTATAGTCATCTGGCACATTTAACTGAGCTTCGGATGGCTATGTCAGTAATTTCCTAAAGTGCTCCTTGGTTTCCGGTTTTATTTGGACCTCTGGCTCAGGTTGTTTCTTTTTAAAATGAGCATCCACTTCGACCCGTACGACCGCATCGGTCTCCTCATCGGTCAGGTCGTAATCCCTCTTGGGAGGAACCAGTGGTACTCTTCGGAGGGGCGACAACTGTCGCTTTGGGTGCCGGCACTCGACGGAGCGGTGCTATTCTTCCGCTTTTGGCCCTTAGTGGGTGGAGGCGGCTGCGTAGATTGAGATGCACTCGTGTTGAGGTCATGGATTGTTCTTGGAGGTGGTGGAATTTTACTGGGAGGAAACGGTGCCCTTGGAGGTGGACTTGGAGGTGGACTTGATGTATTCCTTTTTCCAAAGAATGAAGCCACTCGTGACTTCTCCCAGTGTCGTCGCCCCTTCACCTCTAGGGAAGTCAAGTAGTAGTGACTGACACAGTGGTTGAACTTCATCCACACTGACACGAGCATAGCCAACTGGAATCGGATTGCAATGGTAGGTCGCTCCCGGTGCAGAAGGTAAAGAAAAGCCGACCGCCACCTTCATGGATATGTTCTTCAGTTCAACATGCAGCTCACAACTAGTATTCTCCTTAATTGCATCCACGGGGTACACAACCATCGTTGCATCATTACCGTGGCCCTCCGTGGAAGCCACACTGCTTTTCAGTTGCAATGGGCCGACCGTACTGTCTGGTGCAGTATCTTGTTGTTGGAGTCCTTTAAGTTCATTAAGCTCTTGCTGATGCTCCTGCAGCATGGCTTCAAACCTCGCGAACCGCTCTGCATCCTCCTCTTTTTTCCGCTTTGTTTTTCTCGATCGGCTTCTGTACGTGTCAAGGTCCTCGGGAAACCCGATAGCCCATGGACAAGAAGGTCCGAACCCTCTTGTTCGTCCAGCCTTTTCAGGATTCCCGAGAGCCTTTGTCACCTCATCGTTTTCTTTGTCGGGAACAAACTTTTCCTCTTCAGCCTCTCTTATCACTTTAATAAGATCATCGTTGGGTCCAGCAACTTCTTTGGCTACAACAATCTTGCCTGTTTCTGGGTCATACGATTCCCCATGCCTGAGTAACCAATTTCTTGACCTCAAGGGCCAACTAGACATAGCTGGAGTGACCCCTTTAGCCGCCAGGTCGGCCTCGGCTTTATCCCACTTAGGCATGGCATTCTTGTAGCCACCTGTGCCCATATGATGGTGATATTTCTTTTTGGCTGCATTTAGCTTATTCTTTTCTGACATTCCCACAGCTGGTGTCGAGGTCTTGTATTCCACAAATGCGGCCCAGTTATCCTGCTGCTTCTCTAGTGGGCCAGTGAATGGAGGATTTTTTTCTTCAATACATATTTGTGGTACAATCTTTTCTTCCATTCCATGAATAGTTCGCCCATCTTCTTAAGATCCCACTGCTTGACTTTCCTCGTCATTTGCTGTGTGAGCTCATCAGTCTCCAAGACTGATAGGGTGAAACGTGTCATGAGAGAATTCCACATCGCATCTCTCGCTCTGTCATCTACAAAAATAGCCCCAGCTGGATCTCTTTTCTTTCCTGGCTTATTCAACTCTCGCGTGGTGATCGAGACGGTGTCTCTAACAATCACTCCGCATTGATGTACACATCCATTCACAGATTCTTTAGGCTCCAACGGTTGACCCAGCGCAGAGACTAAGTCAATGCTAAAACGGATATCAGCGGGCAACTTTTGTGCCGGGCCTCTTGTCCTTGTAGAAGATTGGCTGGATGCGGAGGTCTAAGAGAAGAAACATTCGTCAGTACATATATATGAATCAATTAGTGCATCTATACTAGTGATCGATCGGTAGAGGCTTTATATACCTCGACGGAGTTTGTTATTATTAAGGTGTCTTCACCATGGTCTCCACCATAGTTGGCACCATCGTCTCCACTATCGTCTCCACCCTCGTCTCCTCTAGACAAATTAAGATATTGGGAGCCATCATCGTAACCCCCAGTACCCTCATCTATCATGTTGAAAATCTTATATTCATTCTGTCTACCGTCCATAGCTTAACTAATACAGAAAAAGAATATTGCATTAATTAAAAGAATATTACAATTGCGACAACTCGAATACAGAAAAAACATTACGTACTAATAATGAAACAATTTTGCATTAAGGTAAAGTACAATAATATAAGATAAAGTACATTATTAATACATCTCGCTTATAAGATAAAGTACAATAATAATCAAACTAGCGAACTTGGCTGCCGCGTTCTGTGCCACGGCAGCTCTGCACCCAGAGAAGAGGAACCATCACCGGAGAATATCTCGGGTGAGATCCATGAACCTGCTAGATATTGGAGAACCTAGTCTCCAAAACATACATATATCGTCGTATGTGCTCGTCCTCCTCCCTGATAGGACGACATACCACCTCCTCGGGGGCCGGCTCCCTCTGCACCACTCCTGGACCTCGTGGACGCCACCAAAGAAGCTCCAGGTCGACGATGATACCCGGATTCCTCACCAAGGTACGAGTCCCGACAGGTAGCACCTCCCAGTGCCAACCCGGCGAAGTCCAGGCTCGGACATCCCTGGAACTGACGGAGTCCAGTAGTCTCGGACGAGGGGGACGTGGCATAACTAAATAATAGCAATAAACAATTATAAAACATAAATAGTAAGTAAATCACTAAGTATTGCCCTAATAACACTAACCCTAAACCTAACACTAACTAAACTAAACCTAATTAACTATGTATCCTAACTAACCCTAGATAAATCCAAGTCAACTAATATGGGTCGGAGGGAGTTAATTATCCTAATACTAATACTAACTAAATTAACCTAATACTAACATATACTAATAATAACTAAATTAACCTAATACTAATACTAACACTAACTAAATCAACTACTATATGTTAATTAACCTAATTAACATATACTAATACTAACTAAATTAACCTAATTAACATATACTAATACTAACTAAATTAACCTAATTAACATATACTAATACTAACTAAATTAACCTAATACTAATACTAACACTAACTAAATCAACCTAATTATACTAATACTAACTAAATTAACCTATTACTAACTAAATTAACCAAACTAATACTAATAGTAACAACTAATACTAATTCTAATACTAACTAAACTCACCAAATTAACATATATATACTAATAAATAACCTATACAATTAACGCTAATAATATATACTAATAATTAACCTAACTACTAACCCTCACCTGCGGGGGCGGTGGGCACGGGCGAACGGATGGCGTGGCGGACAGCGCGGCGGCGCAGCGGACGGACGATGACGGTGCAGCGGCGGGGCAGACGGACAGCACGGTGGCACGACTCCTCCACGGGCACGGCGACGCGGCTCCTCCACAGGCGCGGGTGTGGCGGTGATTCGGTGTCAGGGAAGAAAACGCTGCTCTGGGTCGTGGCTCGACCCGGGGTGGAGGTGGGGTATTTATACCCCACCACCTTTAGCCCCGGTTTGTATTACAAACCCGGGCTAAAGGTGTTTTCGGCCCGCCGCTCTTCCCGCGCGCCATACCCCTTTAGTCCCGGTTTGTAAAGGTCACCCTTTAATCCCAGTTTGTAATACAAACCGGGGCTAAAGGGGGTTTTTGGCGCCAAAAAGAAAAATGGTTTATAATTTTCAGAAAATTATATATTATATATCAAAATTTTCAGAAAAAGAAGATCTATAATTTAAATCTATTATCATACTTTATTATACAACTTAAATGAAATTATCTATTGTTTAACAAGTATTATATTTACTACAAATGTTGGAAAAATATAGTTTATTATTTAAAAACAGAAAAATATATATAATGTACCAAAATATTCACAAAAAAATAATATACTCATTAGAAATATAATATTTAATACAAAAAATAATATATTCATTAGAAATATAATATTTAATACGATGAGCGCTTTGGCTCATCATATGATGTATTCTTTTGCTTATCTTTCCTTTTTCTCGGTTTGGTAGACATGTCCTTCACATAAAAAACCTGAGCCACATCATTGGCTAGGAAAAATGGTTCATTTCTATATGCAAGGTTGTTGAGATCCACTGTTGTGATTCCGTATTTCTTGTCTACCTCAACGCCTCCTATCAGCTTGACCCATTTGCACCAAAACAAATGGACCTTAAAATAAGCTCCATAGTCAAGTTCCCATATCTCCTCTATGTAACCATAATATGTATCCTTTTGCCCATTCTCGTCTGTTACATCAAATCGGGCACCACTATTTTGGTTGGTTCTCTTTTTATCTTCGGCGATCGTGTAAAATGTATTCCCATTTATCTCGTGCCTTTGGAAAGTCAATATAGTCGAAGATGGTGATCTAACCAACAAGTATAACTGCTCTCCAACATTTATGTCATTCATGAGATGTGTCTGCAACCAACCGCCAAAAGTCCTCATGTGTTCATCTCTAATCTAGGAGCCAGGCTTCCCCGGGTTGTTGGAGTGTATAATATTCTTGTATTCCTCGATATACAGAGCCACCAAGGTGGGACTTTGCAGAACTGTGTAGTGTGCTTTAGTGAGAGGATGTCCGTCCATATATATCCTTGATTTCTTTCCTAGCGTGCCTTTTCCACTAAGTCTACCCTCATGCCATGATTCAGGAACACCGATGGGCTTAAGGTTAGGAATAAAGTCAACACAAAACTCAAATGACCTCCTATGTTCCATAACCCTTTGAGATGCTTCCTTCTGGCCTAGCACGATTATGAACATATTTCTTTAAGACTCCCATGAACCTCTCAAAGGGGAACATATTGTGTAGAAATATCGGACCGAGAATGTTAATCTCTTCGACTAGGTGAACTAGGAGGTGCGTCATAATATTGAAGAAGGATGGTGGGAACACCAACTCGAAGATGACAAGACATTGGACCACATCTTTCTGTAACCTTGGTACACTATCTAGACTGATTACCTTCTGAGAAATTGCATTGAGAAACGCACATAGCTTCACAATGGGTACTCGAACATTTTCCTGCAGGAGTCCCCTCAATGCAATCGGAAGCAGCTGGGTCATAAGCACGTGGCAGTCATGAGACTTTAGGTTTTGAAATTTTTTCTCTGCCATATTTATTATTCCCTTTATGTTCGACGAGAAACCAGACGGAATCTTGATATTATAAAGGACTTCAAAAAAGATTTCCTTCTCTTTTTTGGTAAGAGCGTATCTGGCAGTACCTTCAAACAGCTCTGGATGCATGTCGTCTCGGTCTTTCATACGTTGTTGCTCCTGCTGTCCTTTAGGTGTATCTTTGCTCTTCCCATACACGCCCAAGAAGCCTAGCAGCGTCACGCAAAGATTCCTCGTTAGGTGCATCACGTCAATTACATAGCGGACATCTAGGACTTTCCAATAGGGTAGCTCCCAAAATATAGATTTCTTTTTCCACATGGGTGCGTGTCCGACATCGTCCTTCGGAACAGATTGTCTACCAGGACCCTTTCCAAAGATTACTTTTAAATCCTTCACCATATCAAATACATCATCACCAGTACGGTGGATAGGCTTACACCGGTTGTCTGCCTCACCATTGAAATGCTTACCTTTCTTTCTTAGGGTGTGCGTGGGCAGAAGAAAATGACGATTCCCCGGGTACACATTCTTCTTACATTTATCCAAATATATACTTTCAGTCTCATTTAAATAGTGTGTGCATGCATTGTATCCCTTGTTTGTCTGTCCTGAAATCTTACTAAGAGCAGGCCAATCATTGATTGTTATAAACAAAAACGCTCGTAGGTCAAATTTCTCCTACTTGTTCTCATCCCACACACATACACCTTGTCCGTGCCACAACTGTAAGAGTTCTTTAACTAATGGCCTTAGGTACACATCAATGTCGTTGTCGGGTTGCTTCGGGCCTTGGATGAGCACTGGCATCATAATGAACTTCCGCTTCATGCACAACCAAGGAGAAAGGTTATAGATACACAGAGTCACGGGCCAGGTGCTACGACTGCAACTCTGCTCCCTAAAAGGATTCATGTCATCTGTACTTAGACCAAACCATAAGTTCCTCGCGTCACCTGCAAAGTCTGGGAACTCTCTCTCGATTTTTCTCCACTGCGACCCATCAGCGGGGTGTCTCAACATCTCGTCTTTCTTACGGTCTTCCATGTGCCATCGCAACAACTTGGCATGATCTTTGTTCCTGAACAAACGTTTTAACCGGGTATTATAGAAGCATACCACATCATCTTGGAAGGAACCCTCTTCATGCGGTGCTCGCCCTCAACATCACCAGGTTCATCTCGTCTTATCTTATACCGCAATGCAGTGCATACTGTGCATGCATCCAA
Organism: Avena insularis; assembly: GCA_023614405.1. Classification (NCBI taxonomy): domain Eukaryota; kingdom Viridiplantae; phylum Streptophyta; class Magnoliopsida; order Poales; family Poaceae; genus Avena; species Avena insularis. The sequence goes on from JAJUPC010000238.1 coordinate 250,867, forward strand.
ATTCTCGTACTCCTCACCGCGGTAGAGGATGCAGTCAGTAATGCATGCATGTATCTTTTGCACCTCTAATCCTAGAGGGCAGACAACCTTCTTTGCTTCAGAGTGCTGGCGGCGATTCGTTATCCTTTGGAAGCAACTTCTTCATTATTTTCAGCAACTTTTCAAATCCTTTGTCAGTCACACCGTTCTCTGCCTTCCATTGCAGCAATTCTAGTGTGCTACCCAGTTTTTTGTGCCCATCTTCACAATTTTGGTACAACAATTTGTTGTGATCCTCTTGAGGGAAATATGCCCTGAGAGGCAATAATAAAGTTGTTATTATGTATTCCTTACATATGATAGATGTTTATTTTACATGCTAGAATTGTATTGATCAGAAACATCAATACATGTGTGTTTAATAAACAAAAAGGGTTCCTAGTTATGCCTCTCTTATAGACTAGCTTGTTGACTAACAAGATGATCAAGGTTTCCTGATCATGGACATTGGATGTTGTTAATAACAAGGTCACACCATTGGTGGAATGATCTGATGAACATTCATCCGAAGTATAGCATTACGATCATGTCATTATGTTTATATTGCTATAACATCATACGAAGTAATCTTTATCCTTAGACCATGAGATCATGTTAATTGCTAACACCGGAAGAGTATCTTGATAACATCAAACGTCACACCGTAACAGGGTGACTATAAAGATGGGTTCAGTACTGCGAAGGTGTTATGTTGAGGCTCTTGGATCAAGAGTGGAATTTGTCAATCCCGATGACGGATAGATATACTCTGGGCCCTCTTGGTGATATCACATTGAGATAGCTTGCAAGAAAGTGATGTGATCACTAGAATGTTATATCACGGGAACGAGAAAAGAGTGCATGTCGGTAACGAGATCAAACTAGGTATGGAGATACCGATGATCGAATCTCGGACATGTAATATATCGTGAGACAAAGGGATTTAGTTACAAGTGTTAAAGGTTCTCACAATCACAGAAGTCATCGTTGAATGTGTAGGAGTCAGTACGGATCTCTAGGTCCCGCTGCTGATTATTGATCGGAGAAGGGTCTCGATCATGTCTGCATTATTCGCGAACCATAGGGTGACACACTTAAGAGTTACCGGACACCATTTTGGAGAACAGATGTTTTGAGAAAAGAATTGCAAAGCGCAGGAATTGTTTCAATAGAAACCGGAAATTGTTTCGGGTGAAATTGCAGAAAGTGGTTCTGCATGTGATATTGAAATATTGCAAGGGGCTATATGTGAATGTTTGTTAATTAAAGTAATTAACAAAATTCTGAATAAATTTAATAAAAGAGTTTTATTAAATGAGAGAGCATTAAACTTGGAGAATTTTAATGCATTTAAAGTGGAGACTTTAAAAGGGAATGTGAAGAGGCATTTTAATGTAGAGGGGTTACCACCACATGAATGGGGGAGGTGAGGGGTCACCCCCATGCGACCATGGATAGGAGGGCACCCTCCTCCTATAAAAGGCCACCCATTCCCTCCTTTCATCCTCACACCTCCTTATGAAGGATCTCTCTCCCCCTCTAGAATTATTCCCCCATGGTCTCGGATTAGCGAGATACATGTTCCCGGTGGCATTTTGTCCGGAAGGAGTTGCTGCTTCTGCTGGATCGCTGGAGCAAGGAGGTGGACGTTGTCCGGTGGCTTGAACGTGTGTGCGAGTACGGATGCGCTGCTGTGTTGTGGCGCTCGGACTTCCTCATGATCTTGAGATCGGCAAGTGTATGACTACATCAACCACGAGTTCCTACTCGTTAACAAAACTCGTTGTCTTCGAGGGTAAGTTCTCGTTGGATGTATGTCCACCCGTTGCTTTGTACCTAGTAGATAGATCTTGGCGTATAGTTTTCTATGCTGCGGACCCAACACCTCTAACATCCGCTTGAACTTCAACCTCTCCCTTTCAGTTATCCATTCTTCTTGGGCATCAGCAATGGCCCGACTAAGATCATCATCGGGCAGATCTGATGCCTGTTCTTCATCTTGTTCTTCATTAATGTCTTCCATTGTAGTACCATCATATTCAGGGGACATAGTAGGGTAGTCGTTATCATTCTCTTCTCCTTCGTTGTCTTCCATCATAACCTCTCTTTCTCCATGCTTGGTCCAACAATTATAGCCGGTCATGAAACCGGATCGAAATAGGGGGCTGTGAAGGACTCTTGAGGAAGAGTATTCCTTATGATTCCGATAGACATCAGATGGACAAGACATAAAACCATTCCGCTTGTTTGACTCAGCGAGAAGGATAAAAGAGTGCACGCCTTTAATGAACTCGCTAGAGAGTCGGTCAGCGTACATCCATTGCCGGCTCATCTGCATTATATAATTAATTAAGTACATCAAACATAATCATGATGATAAAATTAGTACTGGTCTAAAAAACAAAATTAAAGCCAACAACCGGGACTAAAGGTATGATGAACCTTTAGTCCCGGTTGGAGGCACCAACTGGGACTAAATGTGGATGTGGCGATAACATGTCGACACTATGTTCTCAGTGGGCAACACTAAGCCAGTAAATGGTGACACTATTTTGGGTGGGTGGCATCACTAGGGGTGAGCGTGTTGACATTATGTCTTCAGTGCCCGACACTATGTTGTGTTGCTTAATCTATAAATAGGTATGCATTCTTGTGAAGAACTGCAAGATGGTGTGCGAGACCAGGGACACCACTACGGCGGAGCTTCTCGAAGATGTCTTAGGACCTTGTCCTCAGACATTTTCGAGGAGCTCGCCGTAGAGGCACTCTCTAATATGTAAAATTAGTTAGCTCCACCAGCATACTGATCTAGCTAGAGAAGATATAAACTGAAAGATGGTGTGCGAGAGCAGGGACACCACTACGGCAGAGCTTCTCAAAGATGTCTTAGGATCCCGTCCTCAGACATCTTCGAGGAGCTCTCCATAGAGGCACTCCCTAATATGTGAGTTTTTTAGTTACCCGGCATATTAATCTATAGCTAGAGAAGTTATTAACTCCAAGATGGTGCGAGAGGGACACCACTACGGTGGAGCTTCTCAAAGATGTCTTAGGATCCTATCCTCGGACATCTTTTGAGGAGCTCGTCATAGACGAGCTTCTCGAAGATGTATTGTGATGTCTTCTTATCAAGATTTTATGAATTAACCCTATCTTTGTTACAATTTTTTCAGTTTGTTGAAGGTAGGTAGACGAAGAAGGGTATTTTGCCCAGCTAGTTAGAATGATGAACTCACACATGTGTGTGCTTCTAAAATCAAATTTCGAGACTATATGCCAAAACAAGATATATAGATAGAATCCACATATTGTGATATTTACCTTAGAGTTCCTTACATTAATACAAGATAGATAGAATATAACATCGATCTCATGTTATCATTGCAAAAATTACTACCAATCTAAATCCACAAATCCATCTACAAGATAGAGCATGAAATGAGCTAATATAGCAATGAGAGTTCAAAGGATGAAGTTGCTCACCTTTTAGAACCTTTGGATAGATGGGGCACCACAAAATATAGACAAATCTTGAGAGAAAATTGGGCATGAACTCGAGCTTGAAGCAAGAAAGAGAGATGAGCCACCAACTTGAAATGGTGGCTCGAGCAGGTGGGGGAAGAAGATATAGCCAGGCCTTTAGTCCCGGTTTGTTATGCGAACCGGGACTAAAGGTCTTTAGTCCCGGTTCGTATAACAAACCGGGACTAAAGGGTCTGGCGCCCGACCCAGCCTGCCTGAAACCCTTTAATCCTGGTTTGTTACACGAACAGGGACTAAAGGTTTTTTTTGAACCGGGACTAGTGCCTGCCACTCCCTAGGGCCAGATCTAGTCGTTGGGACCGGGGCATTAGTCTCGGTTTGTAGCAAAACCGGGACTAATACCCCTGGACCAAAGGTCTGTTTTGTACTAGTGGGTAGTGCCCTCAAGTTATGCCACTTGGATGGTTCTATACCAGTGGTGGTGGAGGGGGCTTGGCCCTGACGCCCGCTGAAGGCCGCGGCATGGCGGCGATCAGGGCGATGGCGAGGTGGCACTTGGATGGCTCCATCGATCTCTTTCTTTTTTTGCTTGCGTGCTGTGAATGACCTCACGAACATACCCTGGTGATCCATTTATATGAGATGTGATGCGTTGAGATAAGGATACGAAGATGTGTGTTTGGTTAAGATCGATTTCTTATCTGGTCGTATCAGGCGTGGGTTTGGTACGCGTACCTACCTGGTTGTTTGGATACTGAGTATTTGGCTCGATCAGGTTTTACCTAAACGGGTTTTAGGAGAATCTTTTTTTTGAGACAGGGTTTAGGAGAAATATTAGGAAAACTTGTTTTAAGTTGTTGCACTAGGGGAGAAATAAAAGACGTTGACGGCTAATATCTATGTCGACGGCAAAATGTCGGGCCGTCAGTGAAGGCCCCGAGATAGGCAGCTGAGCAAACTTGTCGTCGGTCCAATTTGTCGTCGGCGTAGGACGGGATAGGACGGCGGCAGCCGTCGGCGTAGGGATTGGATGTGACGGCGGTGTGATGGTTTCAAGTCTACACCGACAACGTAGTAGGTTCATACCTACGCCGACGGCATATTTTTCCTTCTTGCCATATTAATCCTAGAAAAATTATAACTAAATCAGTCTAATTCAGAAAAAATACATATAATATATAATAATTTGCACAAAAATAAGATCTATCTATCTAAACTCAAATATTACATATTTATGTTGAATAAAATATAAAACATTACATATAGTTTTGTGTTACACATTTTCCATTTTCCAAGTGTCAAAAACGGAGTGTTTTGTGAAGCAACCACCAAATGAAAGTTTCAAAATGGCACCACCCCATTTTTCAAATATACTAGGACACCTTGCATGGATAATGTTCCAACCGGGCTATCTTAAACCTTTTTGTCCATCCCTCTTGAAAAAGATAAATTCCTGCCGAATCGGTAGAAAGTGGGACTGATTTGAACTACAGGTATATGATCTGATTCTTATGATTTTTTGGAAAAAATATCATTTTTAGGTTTACAATATGCTATTCCATCAGAGATGCACTACAAGTTTAGTGAGACTCAGCCCCGAGCTAAGAATCTTCATGCCCGCCATTTTGACCATAGCTTGAAACGGGCATAAGAAATTTTAAAACAATCCAAACAATATAAAATCTTCTGGTGTCATATTATGTGATATATTTACAAAAAAAATAAAAAAATTGGTATACTAATTACATCTCAAAAAACCTTCACAGAAATGAGCTGTCATGTACGAGGTTTCATGGCTTTCAGACCAAACGACCAATGTTATCGCTAGAATCGTGGCATAGTTTATGATAATGTGTACACATGTGCATCATTGGATGACGAACAATCTCGCGGGAGAAATTATTCCTTTTCATCGCATAAAAAACCACTTTACATTTTCCAAGTGTCAAAAATAGGTTGTTTTCTAAAGCAATCACCAAATGAGAGTTTTAAAATGATACCACCCCATTTTACAAAAATAATAGGCCATCTTGCATGAACAATATCCCAACTAGGATATCTTAAAAATTTTCGTCTACCCCTCATGGAACAGACAAATTCCTGCCGAATCTGTAGAAAGTGTGTCGGATTTGAACTACATGTATATAATCTGATGCTTATGATTTTTTGGAAAAAATCATTTTTCGATTCACAATATGCTATTTCATCAAAGAGTCACTACAAGTTTAGCAAGGCTCAGCCCCAAGCTAAGAATCTTCATTCCCGCTATTTTGACCATAGTTTGAAACAGGCGTAAGAAATTTGAAAATGATCCAAGCAATATAAAATAGTCGTGTGGTGTCATATTCTGTGACATGTTTACAAGAAAAAATAACAAATTTGATATATTGATTGCATCTCAAAAAACCTTAACAGAAATGAGCTATCATGTTCGAGGTTTCATGACTTTTAGGCAAAAAGACCAATGTTATGTCTAGAATCGTGACATAATTTGTGATACTATACCCATATTATGCACACATATGCATCATGGGATGGCAAACAATGTTACAGGAGGAAGTTTCCCTTTTCGTCTCACTAAAAAGCCATTTTTCATTTTCTGAGTGTAAAAAACAGGGTGTTTTGTGACGCAACTACCAAATAAAAGTTGGTACCACCCCATTTTACAAAAATACCAGGCCACCTTGCATGGACAATGTCCCAACCGGGCTATCTTAAACCTTTCCGTCCACCCCTCATAAAAAAGATAAATTCCAGCCGAATCGGTAGGAAGTGAGTCAGATTTGAACTATAGGTACATGATCTGATGCTTATTATTCTGTGGAAAAATCATTTTTAGGTTCAAAATATGCTATTTCATCACAGATGCACTTCAAGTTTAGTGAGGCTCACCCCCGAGCTAAGAATCTTGATGCCCGTTATTTTGACCATAGTTTGAAACAGGCATAAGAAATTCAAAAACAATGTAAAATTTTCGCTGGTGTCATATTATGTGACATATTTACAAGGAAAAATATCAAACTTGGTATATTGATTGCATCGCAAAAAAACCTTCACAGAAATGAGCAATCATGTTCGAGGTTTCATGACTTTCAGGTCAAACGACCAATATTATATTTAGAATTGCGGCATAATTTGTGATAATGTACACATGTGCATCATGGGATGGCGAACAATGTTCCAGGAGGAAGTTTTGCTTCCTTTGCACCAAAAAGCCATTTTTATTTCCAAGTGTCAAAAAAGGGGTGTTTTGTGAAGCAAACACCAAATAAAAGTTTCAAAATGGTACTACCCTATTTTAAAAAAATACTAGGCCGCCTTCCATGGACAAAGTCCCAACCAGGCTATCTTAAACCTTTCCATCCATCCCTCATGAAAAAGACCAATTCCTGCCGAATCGATAGGAGGTGGGTCAGATTTGAACTACAAGTACATGATCTAATGCTTATGATTTTTTGCAAAAATCATTTTAGGTTCAAAATATGCTATTTCATCAGAGATGCACTGCAAGTTTAGCGAGGCTCAGCCCCGAGCTAAGAATCTTATGCTGCCGTTTTGACCATAGTTTCAAACGGGCATAAGAAATTCAAAAATGATTCAAACAATGTAAAATCTTCACGTGGCTCCTTTTTTATTAAAGAGTATATATTAATATCGCGGAGATACCAATTACACTCAGCCTCTACAATAACGCATGACCTAGAGGCCTCAGGATGCACACATCTCAGAAAAAAGGAAGAAGAATTACAAAAAAAAAAGTCCCGCTATAGATAAATTCTCATAGAAATGACACTACACCACCAGAACAACACCAGTAATCCACCTCTCCAATAACAACGTCTTCAAAAAGGAAACAGTGCACAAGTGCCATCGTTGCCCGATCAAAGATCATAGGTATTCACCCGAGAGAAAGTCCTCACTCGCAAAACAATGCCTTCAACAAGGCCATTGACAGGCACAACCAATTAAGGCCAAACCTTAAATTTTCACCCTGCAAGGTCGGACTGGGAACTCAAATCACCATCGATGTCCTCATGTTCTTGCTTTTTTGACATTCTCCGCATCTGACTTTACCATGGCTCGTTGAAGCTGACACATGATGGTAACAAACAGTAGAGCTTTGCAAAGCTCCCGCTAGAACCAAACGGCCAGAAAAAACATGGGTACGCATGACCGAATACCTTCCAATCCAGCAATCACCCGGCCTGATGTGCCCATGGGATTTCACCGGCGGAGCCTTCCGAAACTCAACACTCCATCTAGATCAACAAGGGAAAGCATCAAGCAGATCGTCGTCTTCGTGCGGGAGGAAACCTAGGACCACCTTCATTATTCAAAAACACCAGCAGGCCCCCATGCTGCCGATCAGAACAACAAAGGAGAGGGCAAGGCAAGCCGAAGACAAGTACCAGATCGGACCTAGAGGTCTAGATCGAACCCATCTCTCATCATGCCCCGTGACCTCACTTTCCCACTCTGGCTCGCGGACACCAATGGATAAAAGTACCATGGCCTCGCCGGGATCCCGCCATCAATTCGGGTTAGAAGGCCGATCTAGGTCTTCCAAAGGAATCCCCAACACCAGCGCCTCCTCCACAAGATTGCCGCCACGGGGAACCACCGCTGCCACCCTGACCTAGGGACGCTGCCCAGGTCGCAGCGAATCGGCCTCCACCACCACCTCCCCTGTAGCTCCGGCTTACTCCTCTGACGCACCGCCCTCCCAGCCACCTTCGGCAGCTAGTCATGCCGCCATCGTGGCGAGGGGCGGCGGCAGCGGTGGCGAGAGGATCAAACGACTAGAGGACTCTGGTGGGACGTAGATCGCCGCTGGTGCCACCCTAGGGTGTGACATGGTACTGATGGTAACTCCTCCGCCACGCCTGTCCCACCTGCCGGTGACCACTGCAGTCAGGATTCTGATGGAAAAGGTGCTGTTTGGAGGCAAAATTCGCGAAGATCAGAAATTCCGGGAAAATATATGGAAAATCCTATTTTTCCAGAAGACTAAGGATGCCAGAAGACGGAGTGGAGATGGGCCATAGGGGGCCCACACCACCCTATGGCGCGGGCAGCCCTAGGCCGCGCCAGGAGGTGGTGTGGCCACCCTGGCCCACTCCAGCCTCTCCCCTCTAGCATATATCATCCTCTCAAAACCCTAAGACTCGGGGAGCAACCACATAAAGATTTCGCCGCCTCTGCGGGGTAGAAAACACCGAGAGAGAAAGATCTCTCCGGCAGACAGATTTCTACCGGGGGAATTCCTTCCCGGAGAGGGGAGATTGTTGCCATCAACACCACCATCAAGATGGACTTCATCGGGATCGTCATCATCATCATAACCACCATCATCACCATCAACACCCTCATCACCATCTCCATATTGTTGTAACAATTGCGTTGAATCTTGCATTAGTTCATAGGGGAAACTTTCCCGGTGTTGATTACTCTTTGTAGTTGATGCTATTGAGTGAACCATTGAATTATTGTTTATGTTCAGATTGTTATACATCATTATTCCATCTCTGATCATGATCCATATGATGTCTTGTGAGTAGTTCGTTTTGTTCTTGAGGACATGGGAGAAGTCTTGTTGTTAGTAGTGGAGTTGTGTTGAGAAAGATTCAATAGATTGTTATTTAAGTTGTGGTGTACTTCTTCTAGTGGTGTCATGTGAACGTCGACTACATGACACTTCACCTATATGGGCCTAGGGGAATGCATTGTGTATTTGGCTACTAATCGTAGGGGTTGCCAGAGTGACAGAAACCTGAACCCCCGTTAGGAAACCATTGCATAAGGGACGTAAGGGTCTTAGAGTTTAAAGCTGTGGTTAGGTTTCTACCTTAATTACTTTCTTGTACTTACGGATGTTTGCAAGGGGTATAATCACAAGTATGTATTAGTCTTGGATGTAAATTAGCACAGGTTCACCCATACAACACTTAGCAAGCTAAAGAAGATTAATCAACTATATGAAGCGAAAGCACTTGTGATCTTCCCATGTGTCCTCGAGAACGTTTGGTCATCTTAAGTAATACAACCGGCTTGTCCTTTGCTGCATAAAGGATTGGGCCACTTGCTGCATTTATTCCTACTGTCTTTTATTTACTCGTACTTTGTTTACTTGCTTTATCAAAAACCCCTAAAAATCCGTTTTCTAAGTATTTGCAGAGAATTCCTGATCCATACCACTAGCTAGCACCTTCTGCTCCTCGTTGGGTTCGACACTCTTACTTATCAAAAATACTGTGATACACCCCCTATACTTGTGGGTCATCCGCGTGGCATTCACATCCAATATTCTCTGGACTTCTTACGAAAAAGAACAACGTCACTCGTCTTCACTCAGAAAATGTAGAATTGAATGTTCTTTCCTGATAGTTGGAAACTCACACTAACAGCATTGTTTACTACAACAAGATGCAACGATCTACCTCTGAAAATACATTTAATTCGAGAGAAATCTACCGCGCTTACTTGTAGCTCAAGTTTGTCCTAATTTTGTTCAATTGTCAAGATGCAAAATCTTAGCAAGAAGTAGAACCTATTGTCAAAACTCTCGGTGTTTTATGATATATTAACTGTGAGCCCTCGATGGGTACCTCCAAAAGTTTTTTCGTAAAACTTTCAAAGCAACCTACAATTTACTTGTAGTTTCAAATTTCACCTAATTTCGATAAATCGACATAAAGTCATTTGGTAAATGGGCAGAGTTAGCTAGGAAGTTTGAAAACTCATAAATAAAACATGGGAATCATTGGTACAACATGTTGGTCCACTATATATGTCCGTACACTTCGCTTCTAGCATTCAGATCCAATATTCTTCGGACATTTCTTTACAGAAAAGAACAACCTCGCTCATCATCACTCGGAAAATTGAGAATAATTGAATGTTCTTTCCTGATATAGTTCGAAATCACACCAACATAGTTTACTACAAGAAAATGGACCCATCTACCTCTCTGAAAAGTCATATATTTCAACAGCAATATATCGCACTTACTTGTCGCTCAAGTTTGACCCAATTTTGTAAAATAATGTCATCCGATGTAGAATCTTAGCTAGAAGTCAAACCTGTTGTCAAAACTCTAGGTTGTTTCTCATATATTGATTGTGACTCCCCGATCGGTACGGTAGCTCCAAAAGCTTTTTTGTTAAACTTTTAGAGCAACCTACGATGTATAGTACTTGTAGTTTCAAATTTGACCTAATTTCGATAAATCGACATAAAGTCATTCGGTGAAATGGGTAGAGTTAGCTAGGAAGTTTGAAAACTCATAAAACATGGGAATCGTTGGTACAACATGTTGGTCCACTATATATGTCGATAAACATGGCTTATGCAATTCAGATCCAATATTCTTCGGACATTTCTTTACGAAAAAGAACAACCTCACTCGTCATCACTCAGAAAATTGAGAAATGACTGTTCTTTTCTAATAGTTGGAAAATCAAACTGATGACACTGTTTACTACAAGAAAATGCACCAATCTACCTTTAAAAGTCATATATTTCAAGAGGAATCTATCACGCCTTTGTAGCTCAAGTTTGACACAATTTCGTTAAATAGCGTCATGATGCATAATCTTAGCAAAAAGTCAAACATGTTGTCAAAACTCTCTGTTGTTTATCATGTATTGATTGTGACCTCCCGATGGCGACCTCCAAAAGCTTTTGTGTAAATCTTTCAGAGGACCCTACAATTTACTTGTAGTATATATTTCAAATTTGATCTAATTTTGATAAATCGACATAAAGTCATTCAAGTGGGCAAAGCGATAAGCTAGGAAGCTTGAGAACTCATAAAACCGTAGAAATCATAAGTACAATATGTTGGTTCACTATATATATGTGAAAACTTGGCTTGTGGCATTCAGATCCATATTCTTGGACTTCCTTTATAGGAGAGAATAATCGACATCACTCAAAAAAATTGAGAATGTTCTTTCCTGATCGTTGGAAACTCACACTGACATCATTGTTTACTACAAGAAGATGCACCCATCTACCCTTGAAAAGACATTTAAATTCAAGAGAATTCTATCACGCTTACTTGTTTGTAGCTCAATTTTGAGCTAATTTAATTAAATTGTCAGGATGCAAAATCTTAGCAAGAAGTTAAAACTACCATCAAAACTCTCGGTGGTTTCTTACATATTGATTGTGACACCTCTATGGGTACCCCCAAAAGCTTTATTGTAGAACTTTTAAAGCAACCTACAATTTACTTGTAGTTTCAAATTTTACCTAATTTTAAAAAAATCGACATAAAGTCATTCAAAAGGGTAGAGTTATCTAGGAAGTCATTCAAATATCGACAGACATTTATTTCAATAGCGATATTTCACGCTTACTTGTAGCTCAAGTTTGACTTAATTTTGTTAAACTGCCAGATGCAAAATCTTAGCAAGAAGTGGAACGTGTCATCAAAACTCTCAGTGGTTTCTGATATATTAATTGACCACTGAATAGGTACCTCCAGAAGATTTTTCATATAATTTTCAAAGCAACCTACAATTTACTTGTAGTTCAAATTTGACCTAAATTCGATAAATAATTGGCATAAAGTCATTTAAGTTGGCAGAGTTAGCTTGGAAGTTTGAAAGCTCATAAAAGGTATCGTCTATACAACATGTTGGCCCACTATTTATGTCTGAAAACTTGTCTTGTGCTATTCAGATCCATATTCTTTGGAGTTTCTTTAAAAGAACAATCTCATCATCACTTGAAAAATTGAGAATTAAATGCTCTTTCGTGATAGTTGGAAACTAACACCCACGACATTGTTTACTACATGAAGATGCACTCATCTACCTCAGAAAATACATTTAATTAAATAGCAATCAATTGCCCTTATTTATGTAGCAAATGTTTAACCTAATTTCGTTAAATCGGCAAAAAGTCAATAAACTGTGCAAAGTTAGCTGGGAGGCTTGAAACGTCCTATTTCTAAAAACTTTAGAATTATAAGAAACCATGTTCCACTTTCTATGATAATCGGGCAAAGGTAATTATTTTTAACCGTGATAGGTCTCAGAGGAGCAAGGTGCTTTAGTTAACACGTGGTCGGTGGAAATACAAGTTACATCAAGGACCTCATAAAATCAAAATTACACCCAAGTCCATGCATTTAGCACAAGATCCCTGAAACTAAGCAATATAGTGACTTTTGAGGTTTGCACGTATTCTAGATATTGTAGAGCCTAAATTTATTCTGAAATAATCTATATTCTAGCTTTTACTACTAGTACGTATAGTAAAGAAGGATCCATTAAACAGTGATCGACTCTCTATTGAAGTAGTAACTTGGATTGGTTCTTCACATATGTAAGTACTACTACCAATTATAATTTCTCAAAAAAGTACCACTAATAAATGCAAGATTAGTTTGTCTGATTTGTACTACTACTAGTACTAGTAATCCCTATATTTGGGATTATTAAGGCCATTTAAATTTGATAATACCAAAAAAGTTAATTACAGGTTGGTGTCGAAGACATGCATGCAGTCCTCGGTCTCTCCCCTACAGGACTGTACACCTTGCACCAGTGCAGGGCTTTTGTCTCTCTCCAAAGAGTAGATCTTCTTGTCTCTCACTCACGTGGGTCTTCTTGCTTGGTCTCTCCCTTCAGATCTATTGTACCGTCTGCACAAAGACAGTGACACCGCTTTACTCACTTGTCAACTTTCCGCATCCTTTTGTTTTGATAAGCATGTACAGTGTGTGGACACCGCCTAAGAAAAAGTGGCCAAGTAGTAGAGCTCATGCGCGCCGATGCCTAGAATATACGCATAATCGCATTCAAAGACAAGACGAAACTCAATCAAGATACCTACCCAACCTGGTTTTACGGCGGGCACTACGTCAAGGCCGATCTTCCCTCTGTAACCACTCCCACATGTTCGTGTACCACATCGGTCGATTTGACCATGAGCCGGTTGCTATGGACGTTGTCCAGTCTAAGGCGATGATTGAGTGCCCCTATGATGGCTGCTTTAGCTTGGTCGCCTTCGACAAGCTCGACGAGCACAAGATCGCGTGCTCGCATGGCCCGTGCTCCTGCATGGATCCCTCCTGTGATTTCATTGCCTCGCCGGCAGGGTTTCTTTCCCACATGAAGGAGGCCCACAGGGTCAAAGTAACTAGGGCCATCTACGGCAGCGCCTTCTTTTGCCTCATCCCGACTCCACCACCAACAAGCATGAGGGGATTCACGCACTTCCTCTATGGGGATGATGGTGCCGTGTTCGGCCTGACCATCAGCGCGCTCGGCCTGGCCCCGTCGTGTCCTTGCTGTGCATTAGGCATGACATGTGCTTGTGGCCGCGGTACACAGTGAAACTGTGTGTGTGCCTGGACCGCCAGGGTCGATGGACTTCTCGATGGTCAAGAGCCTTAATGCGGTAATCGAGCTGACGAGCAGCTCGTCGTCGGCCAACTTCCCGTTCGACAAACTCAGGATGTACCTCGGGGTGCCTCCGCCGTTCCTGATGAAGGTTGGACAGTCCACCCATGTATCTTTCTGGATTTGCATTGACAGGAAAAAATGATCTTAAACTACGGTTGATGATCAAGACTATAATGGTATATCAGTAGATAAATAGTACTACTAGTAGTACTATTTTACTATTCTAGTTTACTAGTAGTAGTCACATGTAGGTTCTCTTTTGGTACTAGTAAGGTTGCATTTGGGATGTAAACTAAGTTTGCTGCTAACGTTATTACGGAGTATTTAGGGGTTTATTACGACTTTTATATAATTTTTCACTTCTACGATATGGACCAGAGATAAACACACTAACCGTTCTTATGGTGTTTGGATTTTAGTCATCTAACTCAGTGATTATGAAATTTTATACCCAAACTTGTCAATTCGACTTGATTTAAGTCTTGAACCAGGATTGCCGTCGAAATTGCGCTGGTGTGGACGACACGTCGACATGGGTCTAGCATGCAGGATAGGCTTGCCTATATTTTTGCCTAAATATCTAGAAAATAATATGGACATCTACGACATCAACTCAATATTATCTGAATCATCATAAACCATGTTTTCATATTATATGCGTTTGATATTATGTAAGTCAGTATGTTTGTACATATAGTTGGTCAAACTTTATAAATATTGACTTTGACAAAACCTAGTTTGCTTTCTAATTTGAAAATGAGGGAGCATCTAAGTACTAAATGCGTCAAATACATTCAGATTCAGACAAAGCCAAGTCAGTAACTACTATTTTAGGATGGAGGGAGTAATTATTTATGAGTAATCGATTTTTTACATTTTTTTACTGCTTCGGCGCGTGCCCACGACTAGAGCATGGATCAATGCATAATAATCACGCGACCATGAAGTGACGATCTACTTCGTACTAGTAGTACTAGATTACTCTACGTGCGGAGGTGCACTAGTGGAGCACATACTCGTGCCATTCCTAAGTAGTACTACTAGTACACGCAAATAGGAGTACAAAATAGATAGATCTTATTTCTCATCGTACTATTTTATCCCTGTAAGGCAACCTGGACGACTACTATAGTACTATATTGGCACAACTTCTGCTTTTGGCGCTACAAGATGAATGTGGAACTCTCCGTGTAATATTACTGTACTAGTACTTCTTATAGTACGTGCTTGTAGTAGTACTACTACGTATACTCCACAGTTTTTCGGACACATAGTAAAGTAGTGCAGTAAGTCTGTTTGGTCAAGCTGCATGCAATGAGCATTGGTTTGGCAGGATAATTCAGGTTTTTAGATATCCAAATTTCTACTCCAGCTTGATGACTCAAGACATGAAGCAGCTAGTACTCCTCTATCCTCCGGCTGACGCTCAGATCAAAATGAACAAGCAAAAGATTGTGTATCTTGGAAATTGCCATGCCTATTTATTACCTGCAGAGCTTTATTTTGTTTCCTTCAAGGCACCTGCAACTACTGATAAGTACTAGTACTAGTAATAACGTGCTATGATTTGGCCCTACAGCTAGTACAAGACATAGACTCTAGTAGCTACTCTCGTCACACTAAATCATCCAAGAGGTGGAGTTCCTTTTTTTTCTCCAAGAGGTGGAGTTCCTTTTTTTCCTGAGAGAAGAAACCTTTTTATCCCTTCTTTGATTGAAAGAAAATTCAAAGGTTTTGTGAAAGATTTTGTCCCTTAGAAAATAATTCTACGCTGTTTTTTTGATTCATAGGATTTCAATATATAGGAATTATGTTCCGTTTGGAATGCAGGATAGGAAAAATATAGGAATAGGAAAAACATGAGAATTGAGATTCCTTCAAAGTATTCCTTTGCCCTCTATTTTTTAGGAAAATTTCCATCCACTCCAACCTCATGGTATAATTGCTTTGCTTTTGTTATGATTCAAACACATACTTGATCCAAATTCCTATAGATTCATCTTTCTATGTTTTGAGAATCCTGCAAATCAAATGATCCCTGAGAGATGGTATTCCTTTTTTTGTTTGTTTTTGATGATTTTTTTGTTTGAACATAGGTTCATAGAGCTTCCTCGAAACACGAGGAGGAAGGAAATTGCACAAACCTCTAACAATTGGATTCGAAATTGCAGGGAACTCCAGATAATCAGGATAGTATAGTTGCAAGTAACTACTATAATTAGTTTTGGGTACAAATGCTGCACATAGCACAAAATTTTCGATTAGCCCTCTTAACATTATTTCTTATATACCCGGGGCTCAACAGTTGGAGCTCTTTCCAACTATGGCTCTAATTGTTGGAGGTTTGTGCAACTAGACTTAATTGGAGCCGCACGCCTCACTCGCCCATCTTCTGTAGTACTAGTAGTACTACTACGCACCATCAGCCTTTGTATTCTCAATCTCACCCCGGCCGCCAGCTCCCGCCAACGATCTTCCCTCCCTCCCCCACCCCACTCCAAAGAAAGCCCACAAAACACCATCCACGGCCTCCTTCCATGGTGAGATCGAGCAAGGTCTGTAAAGATCCTGAGCAGTTTTAGAAGGTGTTCACCGAAGGCCCTCTACAAGTACTCATCAACCATTGCGATGCCACCACCACCACGAATCTCGTTGGTTCGTCCAAACATATTCTTCAATCAGCAAAAGTGAGCGGAACTATGCCTTCTTCTCATCCATTTGGCCTCCCATGTGTTCTTCATTCTCACCAGACGGTGAGACCGTGGGAATCCAAAGGCTGCTTCAAAGTGGTAGGGCAGCCCGTGCAAGCTAACGCCGCTGGATAGGTTCTCCTCTGATGTTGTGATGCCAAAAGGTTTTGATGATGAGCGGTGTGGTGGCAATGGAGATTGGATCATCAGTTGGGCCCGATTTCACGTGGGACCTTGTCAATGTGTACACTCATCACAAGATTGTTATTCTCAAGTGTTGATGTTTGAACCGACCAAAGGTTCTGACTTACATTTCAGGATGATGCCGATGAAGGTCGCATTAAACTATGTAAGATAGTCATTTGCCAAGTTTCATGACTATTGGGGATACAAAGGTTTCTCTCTTGTCGCCATTTTCGAATTCAAGATTGATGTCATTAATGGGAATGATAGTCATGGATGTTTAGTTTGTGTGAACAAGTTCTAGGGCTACTTCAGATACTACGATGCTATTATCCAACACGATCATGTGTTCGCCTTGACCGAGAATGGCTGTGTTTATGCATGGAAGTCTCTCGAACTTGGTAATTTCTCCTCCCTATGTATTTTATTAGCTTTATTCCTGAATCGATGCAAGCTAATTTTTCTGAACTTTCATTGGTTAGTAGGAATTCCATAAAAAATTTAGTTTCTTTGATTCGAAGGAATTCCCTAAGAATTTCAGAGGAATGCAATCTTTAGGAAGTTTTCTTACATATAAGTAGTTTGTTTCATATGATTGAGTTCTCACGATAGTATTGCTTCGTCTCCTAGTAAATCCCATGGAAAATATGGTATCTACTAGTAGTAAGTACTTATGTGAGACTCAGATATTATTCCTGAATCGATGTAATCTATTTTTTCTAAAGTTTCATTGGTTAGTAGGAATTTCATTGGAATTTTAGCCTCTTTTATTCGGATGAATTCCCTAGGAACTTTAGAGGAATGCAATCCTTACTAAGTTTTCATACATATAAGTAATTTGGTTCATAGGATTGAGTTCTGCTGATAGTATTGCCTTGTCTCCTAGTACTAGTACATCCATGGAAAATATGGTATCTACTAGTAGTATTTACGTGAGTCTTAGCTACTAGACATATGATATATCATAACTTTATAGAATTATAATACTAGGTAAAGATCAAAAAATTAAAAATTTGATCGACATGTATAAAGTATGGGTGCATATTTAGTTCTTGTATTTTCTAGCATGTAGAAGTCAACGTTTATTAGGTACTAGTACTTAACATGGTCTTGAGAATTGAAGGAGAAGATTCTAGAATGATGGAAAAGTGTGTTTTAAGGATTGTGCATAGCGTTCATTGTGCTAAAGACTATCAATAGAATCTTCAAGTAGATGCTATGAATCAAACTGTTTCTCTAGGAGAATTTCTATAGCATATCCCCATTTCAAAAAGAATTAGAATTTCCATATCATCTCCCTAGGTTGGCATTTTTTACGCAATCAAACATCTTATGTATAATCAATAATTTTGAAAATAGTACTGTATATCATCTTCTACAATGTTAGATCAATATTAGTATTATTTCCATGTTACATTTCCTTTCCCTTTGAAGGTCCTATCCTTATCCTATCGCCACACGATGTGCTTTACCTGACACATGGGTTTGCTGAGGACGATGAGGAGAATGATCTTGGTAGGTGGTGGTTAGCAAGATCTGCCGGTGGTTCAAGACTTCTTCTGGTTTATATATATGGTGTCTCAGGCAATGCAATTGCTAGTGATACTAGTGTTGTTCGCTATGGTCACACCATTCGCACCTATCCTTCTGGGTTTGAGTGCATGGTGTTCTCGATGGACACAAGCCAGTTAACTACAGCTAATCAATGGAAAAGGGTTACTGACCTTGGATCATATTCTCTTTTCCTTGGCGTGAAATATCCGATTAATATTGCAGTAGGAGATGCAAATGATCCACCAGGACATCTAACGAGAAGGAACTGTGTTTACACATCACACCAAGAAATTGGCTACGAGTACAGGCCGCGTCCTGAAATTTGCCGCTTCAGTCTGAATGGTAACGTAGCTATTGGTTTCCACAACAACACTCGCTGGATATGGTGGGAGACTCCATTTTGGTTCATCTCAAGATTCTCCAATGCCTTGGAGTGGAACGATCCTATTCAAGGATAGTTCATTTGGTCTCGGCCTTCTTTTGAACTCTTTCTTTTGGCTGGTTTTTAGTTGATGTACGAGTACTCAACATTTAGTTTCGCACCTGGTCCGTCTTGTAAAATACTCTGTATGACCAAACCCCTTTTGTACACTTGGTAGTTTCTCCAGTATGTATATTTCACCAAGCTTACTACTACTATTCCATACATAATTTCTTCCAGAATGTTGTATAATAGTAGTACTATTAGTATTACTCCTTGCGGGTCCGTAGTTTTGTTTCTTTTAGTGCGCTTTGGGTCTTGTAAGCCTAAGTTGGACTTGTTAGTAAGTACTTCGCTCAGAAACTACATGCGGTGGAAGTAACACGATGTTTCCAAGTTTACCAGTAAAAACATGTCACTCATCATGGCATCGCTAGTGATTTGATAAGGCGATAATGTAGGACGGTGTGCTAGTCTAGTTTTTTCTTCTTTTGAACAAGTATTGCTTGTCTACCTAGTAGCAGTAGTAAAGGTCTACTAGTAGGAGTACCAGAGAACTCGATGAAGCTAGCTAGAGTACTACTGTTAGTAGCTGCAGCAGAAGAGAGAGGGAGGGACTTTTGCAAATGCCGGTGCATGTGGCAGCGTGTTCGTTTCGAGAGAAGATGGATTTAACTCCCTCACCAGCCTCCCCCCATGCACACATAGCCTGTTTTACTCAGTCCCTTCTTCTCATCCACTACCGCCCCTTGGCCTCTTGCTCCATATTGTTGCCGACCAGCTCCTCGGCTCCGTCCTCTACAGGTGGTGGCGAGATCGGCGCGGCAACCTTCTGTAGGGTGGTGGAGCATCCGTCATCTCTGTCCCGCGGCAGCAATGGCGGTTTGTGAAATACTAGAACACTCGTACCTATTCCCTCTGTTTCATAATATAAGATGTTTTAGCTTATGTGAAACGAGTGTATCTATATTCACTCTGAACTTACATGATAGAGTTGATGATGCGTTTAAATTTTTATTGTCGATTGCGCAACATTGTCATGTGTAGAGTAGTTCTTATCTCGGGTATGCATCCTTTTTTGTAGACTAGGGTTGCATAGAAGCTTATTTTATGGTCTAGATCCCATAACTAAGAATAGTGGGGATCCGTTCGAAGTTGGTAGTTCGACAACGCAAACTTTTGAACATTTGCATATATTTGACAATCAACATCATGTAATCAATATTACAACTTGCTACAGAAGGAGATAGGGGCAGGAGCAAAAAAGAGGATTCTCGATGAAATAGGTTCCAATCCTGTGACTTCTGCTATCCCAGATGACAAGGTAAATCAATAGAATGACATATGTTCTTGTCATCCCACACAGATACTTTCACTGTAATCTCTGTTATCTTGTAACCGCAAAATCACAAAGTTGAAGAAGACTCTCAGTTTCCTGATGATAGAGTAGAAAATGGATGTCAGATTGCTACACCTAGGATGCCACCTTGTTTACCTTCTGTGGAGACTGGTGCAGTTGCAGATGTAGCTGGTACTGATGAGCCTGCACCTGCCATCGTCGTGCCAGATGATGGAGGTGGCGGATTGGTTTTACCATCGGCGGAGACTTGTGCGGCTAGAGCTGGCAGTGAAGAGCCGTTAGAGGACATGGTTCTGCTCGATAGTTCACCTATTATGGAGACTCATGCTACCGGTGTTGGCGCTGTTGATCCTCCTTCCGAAATTATCGTGCCACCTAAAGGAGATGGTGATTTGGGGTTACAATTTGTAAAGGCTGTTGCACCTAAAGGTGGTGAACTGTGATGTAGAGCTTTCTTTCTTATGATTTTTATGCTTTTCTCTAGAACATGTATTATGAAGCTACCTTACGCATTTCTTACACTTTTGCCTATTGAACTGTTGTGTGGAACTGGAACTACTCCTATTATGTAATCATATTCAGATGCTTAAGTATTATTGATGATAAACCAATTCTAGCTGAGCTGCATGAGAATTGGCCTCTGCCACTTGTAGGTGTGGTTCCTGGCTCATCTCCTATTCACAAGCACGGTGAAAATATGGTTATGTTCCTTTTCTTGTAATGCCATTATGCTTGTGTTATTGATCTGGCAATTTTATGCTGATTTTGTCACCCAATTTGCATTTATGTCTCTACATACAAACATATTTGTTCACATGACTTGAACAAAAAATAGTATCTTCTTTGCATCGACTAATACAAGGAGACATGCAAATATTTACTTATTTTTTAAACAAGGAAAAAGATATGCCATTTTCATTGATAGAGAGGGACATGCAATTCAATTATATTACGGTAACTACTCGTACAAGTCACATAATGGTAGGGATTGCCATAGGAAATCATCACCTTCGGCATCTTGTTCTACAGAAGGCGTTATTACCAGATCCACAACCTTCTTTTCCTTGGGATGACAATGTCAATTGCAGGATTTTGAATTTAAATGCAATGTAGTGCAAGTTCATCAGGACAACCTCTAGCGTCGCTCTCACAGAAGGTACATCAATGCTATGGCGTAATCGTTGAAAATGCAAGCTAAAGTTGTTGTTATACTCCTATCAGACCACAAATAAGGGCCAGAAATTCAAGCTCAAACCTAGCGTTACAAAATTGACAAGAGGTTACCCCATCTGGATAATTCATAGACAATTCACAGTGCAATTTCAGCATCTTACATGATCCTTAGATCTTAGTCCATCCGGTCTTTTTATTGGTGGAAAGAAATTTGCTGGTACTTTTATTTCTGCAAAGAACCTACAAAACATAGCCAAGTCAGACATCTGAATATGTCTAACTTTTCTACAGTCTTATATATGAAGATATCTTTGCATAACACTCACTTATCAAACTGTCTACGGATATCTTGCCACTCCTTAGAAATGCGAAGTCGACGTTCTATAGGGTATATCCATCTATATTGTACTGTACCTCTAAGTACTTCCTCTTCAGGTACATCAACAGCCAAATGCTCCATCGTATCAAAGAAGGATGGGGAATATATCAGGTCAAAAGCTTGCACGGGATCTCTCCCAAGTCCTTTTTAAGATGTTTTCGAACTCTTCTGTCTAGAGCTTTACTATAGATTTACCTAAAGAATGTACCTACTCAAATCTGCAAGCACCTTGTAAATCTAGATGGTCACAAGCTTTAACTATTTCTAGGAGAGGTGGAGAACAAACCAAAGCCAAGAAGAATGTCCAGTGCCTGAATCTAGCAGGCGAAGCGTGGGATCGCCTAGCTAACCGCTGGCCGGTGCGTCTCGTGAAGAACGGCGTGGCCAATGGTGGTAGGCCGACACTATTGATAGAAAGGCGTCTAGAAGTTTTTTTAAGGCACGGAGAAGTTTGTGGCCTGGTTCTAATCTGGTGCATCTCCCATAAGAACGGTGCAAAATTTGAAGAGACGGGGGATGGTCGCTCGATTGAGGGCGGGCTTAGGAAAGTTTGGGGTCTCGGCTGAAAGTTTTGGCGGGGGAGGGGTGTTTGTCCACAATTTTCACAGAAATATCTATGAATAATTTATTGGATTTGCCAGTTCTCAAGAGTCACCTCACTCGCCATTGGATTTACCTCACGATTCGTGGAACGTGAGGGTTACACATTTGTTGCAACTAGCTTGTAACTGGGAATTTAATGAGTTGTAATCACTAGGTTACAACTGAGAATTAGCACAATTAGTAGGGTGATGTCAGCGTCTTAACATAACAAGTTCTCAAGCGTCTGGGATCTATTCGCTCATATTTTATACCTTTTTCCTTGTTGACATCTTTGTTTCGAATTCGGCTGAGCCCCAGCACGTACCTTGGGATTTTAACTATCGAGTGCAAGAAATTATCCCACCCGGCCTCATTATAGCCCAAGACCTTCTAACTCGGTCATGTTTTGGGTCATTTAACCGCGCAAATAGCCTAGTTAGACTACGCGACAGCCCATGAAAAATAGGCCATCACTCCCTTCTTGGCCAATTTTTCTTCAATTCGGCCTGTTTTGGGCACTGTCCACCCACCCCTAAAAAAACTCTGCCTATCCATGTTTTTAAGTACTACCTACTATATTATTTATACTTAACATTTTTTAGTTGAGCTACTAGCAATCACGCGAACAAGATGGCCAAGCAATTTTTTAAGAAGAAAAATAAATAAGTTATATACCATGTTAGTATACATTTTTTATATTTTATAAAAGCATAACAATGTTCTTGTGTTGTGGTAAGGCATGCAGTTTATCTGTAGCATATTTTTATACTGAGAGGCTCACATGACCGACCCACCTGCCTGCAGCTAGCGCCCATCAACCTTACCATACAAGAGTCCAAGTCTAACAAGAACGTTTGAAAAGTACTTGTACACAGTGACGACCGAAAAAAAGAAGACCAAGATCGACACGTTTCTTATCCAGAGAGGCTGACACATGGGCCCCAGCTGGAAGACCATACACGCCCGCCGCATCGAACGGCATTACCAAGGTCAAACTGGCGGACGCGACCAAAAAAAGTCCAACATACACACGTTTCCTCTACATAGGCGGCTGGCATATGGACCCAGCAAGGAGACATTATACAGGTGCTATATCGAGCAACGTTGCCAAGTTCCAAACAGAGAGGCACGAGAGAAGAAAAAAGCCTAGCATGCACATGTTTCCTGCATAGAGGAGGCTTACATGTCGGGCCCACCAGCTAGTATAAAATGTTGAAGCAGCGAGCAACGCTATCAAGTTCGGAACACGAAGGCATGACCGAGGATAAAAAATTTATCATACACACGTTTATTCTAATGAGTGGATGACATGTGAGGCCCAGGAGGTTGATTAAACGATAGATGCATCGAGCAACGCTATCAACTTCGGAACAGGGTAGATAGCGCGAGGGAAGGAAAAAATTCCATCATACACACGTTTCTTCTAATGAGAGGATGACATGTGGGTCCCAGTATCCAGATTAAATGGTGGATACATCGATTAACGCTATCAACTTCGGAAAAGGGTAGGACGAGCGAAGTAAAAAAATTCCATCATACACACGATTCTTCTAATGAGAGGTTGACATGTGGGACCCAGCAGCCTAACTAAATGGCAGACGCCTCAAGCAATGTTATTGAGTTCAAATCAGGGAGGCGCGACCGAAAAGTATGGTTGACACTGACTTCTGGGACCCACACGCCTCAAAAGACATCGGCGAGTCA
This sequence comes from Avena insularis, assembly GCA_023614405.1. NCBI lineage: Eukaryota > Viridiplantae > Streptophyta > Magnoliopsida > Poales > Poaceae > Avena > Avena insularis. The sequence continues at coordinate 274,829 of JAJUPC010000238.1, forward strand.
ACATCGCGCGAGGAAACGTAAATCTTGCTTCTTCGACATGCCAGCCGAGCTTCCTCCATGTTTTCAGCGGTTCCATCGTAGTAGAGGGCCACGAAACTAGAAAAAAAGGTTTTCCATCAGCCATGGCCGAGCGGAGAAATTTTTCACGGAAGATGCGCCTTCTACGATGACCGCCGGGCCAAGTCGTTGTGGAAGGAAACTTTTCTTGTAGTGACAAGAACTTGTAGAGTAGGAATGCAAACCATGAATGAACTATATATAGTAGAGGATAGTTATGTCGTTGCTTAGGACGAACCAAAACTAGATACGAGATATAATAGCATCGCTAGTGAACCTGTAGAACAGGACAAACAATCATTAGACAAGTGTTCCTACAATGAAATGAGCAATCAAACAAAGTGTTTCTTAGAATTTCAGCAAATATAAACTAGCCAGGTCATTTTAGCAAATATATTTGGAAGTAGTGGTATCTCCTGGAATGGATTAGACCTTGGGTGACTCAGAATTTGCGGTGAGCTACACAATGGCATGCAGTTACTAACATAGGTAAGAATCAATCAGATAGAAATTATAACTGCATCATAATAGAACTTATAGAGCAGGAAAGCAAACTACGAGTGAACTACATAGAAGAGGACAGTTATGCCGTTGCTTAGGATGAACCAACACAAGGTAAGGAAATAATAGCATCACTTGTCAACCTGTAGAATAGGCTATGCAAACCAACATGTTCATTGTTCCATTTTGAGATCTATGCAAGAAAAAGAAAGTAGTTAGTGTTACAGCTTTTGAAGAACCAGATGGCAACAAAAAAATATAATCGAATTAGTATGAAGAGTTTAAACAAGTACTACAGGATAGCAGAATGATGCCAAGGAGGAAATAATTGAAGGAACTTAGCTCAGGACGAACCAGATAGATTCAGTAACTGTGGAGCAGGGTATCCACACTAATATTTTCTACTAATTTTACATTTTGCAAGAACTACACAATAGCACACAATTATTGTTATATGGAGTAGCTAAGAACATGTCTATGAAAAAATAACAAACATGTGCATGACTTGAATTTTGTAGAGCAACGAATGCAAACCAACATGTCTAATGACCTTTTATGTTCTAGCACGAAGAACAGGCATGCCCAGTGACTTGTTTGTACTAGCACAATTACAAAAATGCAGTTCACTGCGATAGGCTTGAACCTTCTATACTGCTGACAAAACAAAAACGGGTTGGAGATTTGGTTAACCTTGGTCGAAGAGGCGTCTAAGCATCATCGGTACCGTGCGAGTGACGTCCAGGTCACCGAGGGTGCTGTGGTTATGGTGGCTATTGGCATCGGCGAAGCAGATATTGGGTGGTCGATGTCAGCTTGAGCTCGGTAGACGAGAGCGTCGCTGAGGCAAATCTAGTGCAGTGAACGGCGACGTCCGTGCAGCTAGTCTAGAGAAGTGGACAAGGAACTCCTTGAACTATATCATGTCCGGTGGACACCGGTGAAGTGGATCCGCACGGTTGGGAAGCTTTCGACGGTCGGGATGTAGAGCTTGGCGGTCGATCATGCCATCACTGGGTGAACGACGCCACGGCTCGTGTAGTGGCGAGAGACCGTGAACAATATCCGGTTGGTGAGCATCGCTGAAGCAGCTCATGCGGTGGTGCACGAGACCGTAGCTCAAGCAGCCACCATCGTGGAGTTGCTGCTGGCCCGGTGCACGTGGTGGTCATATAGATGAAGGCGTGGGAGAGGAGCCTGGGATTTTTGGGAGGGTCATCAGGGAAATCTACGCAAATCGGGACTAAGGAGGTGAACTGACTTTAACTTGCCATAGGTCATTCAATAAAGGTAGAATGAGAATTTTGAAGTCAAAAGTTTTGAAATGGAGGGCGGAAATGCTTTAAGCTTGGTGTGTGATTTTGCCGCCGATTGATATTTTAAATTTGGCGAAGCCCATCTAATAATAATATAAAATGGTACTCCTCAAGTGGGATACTTTGCCTCAAAGTTTTTGAAACGGAGGCGTAAATGCTTTAAAGTTGGTGTGTGGTTTAGCCGATTGAGATTTTTGAATTTGACTAGCGTCCATCTGATAATAATACAAAATTGGTACTCCCCTGGTAGGAGATTTTGCCTCAAATTTTGGAAACGGAGGGGTAGGAAATGCTTCAAAGTTGGTGTGTGGTTTTGGCACTCGATTGAGATTTTTAATTAGGCTAGCGCCCATCTAATAATAATACAAAATGGTACCCCGGGAGATTTTTCCTCAAAGTTTTTGAAACGGTTAGGCGGAAATGCTTCAAAGTCGAGTGTGTGATTTGGCATGATTACAATTTTGAAGTTGGCTAGCGCCCATGTACTAGTAGTAGTAGTAAAAAGGTGGTATAATGTACAGCTATCTGGTTAGGAATTCATGGCCGAAAGTCACATGAACTGGTCATCCATAACCACACTTGAGTGCTCCATGTGTTCGGGATTACTAGGCCGGAGAGAAAAACAAGATATGTAGTACTATTCTCGAAATACTTAGTTCGGAGAATTAACTTCACCTATTCGCTTTATCGCTAGTTATTGCATGCATAGTAATCCTAAAATCCAGCCAATGCAAGTGGCCACGATCTAATTTAAAACATACAAGTTAATGCATGCACTCCCGCTTAACAACATGAGTGTCCAGGGGCATTATAGGACGTGGTGGTTCATATTTTTGGGTCAACTAGAGGAGTAATTGAGCAAAACTAGGAGCATTAATTGTCCCTCCAGCCTAGCAATTGAGGCTGTATAAAAAATTAAGAACCGTGCTATTGAGCGAATATGAGGTTTTTAGCTCCACGGAGCATACACCCGTCCGACACACGGTGAGCATCCCATGGCACAGCCAAAACCAAAATTGAAAAATGGAAAATGCCATCCAAAAAATGGAAAATACCATGCGTTTGCATGTATCCTCAGGGACTAGGGAGCACATGTTTTCTCCTTAGATTTTGGGATAATTAAATACAATGACGTTATGATCCTACTACTAATAGTATCATCCTACACATTCACGTGCTCCTAGGAGTCATACTCTGGTGTGCACGATCGTTGTCCTATAATTAGTGCACGTGCGCATCCGCATGCCCATGCTAGTTTGATGAAACACGGTTCTGTTGATGTGTGCATGTCATTGTCTCGCTTCCACACGCTTCGCTTGGATTTCCTAGGCCTTTGTTTAAATGTTTGTCTCTATAACCATTTCCTCTTCCAAATGACGGAACCACACGAACGCCATCATCCATGGCTGGTAAGAAGTCGCAGGACTCTCCATGGGCTAGTCTTCCTTAGGGACTCGCCCGTAAGATAGGTGACATCTTCCTTTCGACGGATGACTTCGATTACTACGCCGCCTTCCAGTGCCTGCAGCAAAGGTTTGGGCAGCTTCACAGAGGAGCACTTTATGCCAACCAACTGGATTGTTCTAGAGCACGAAGTTGTTAGAGGAGTATCCGTAGATGACACCGCCATCATGTTGCTGAATTTGAGAACTGGCCGCCACCTTGAGAAGAATATTAGTTGGGTTATTCGCAGGTGCTTTCTTGATATTCATTTGTATATATGCGATTCTTTTTTTGCATTCACCTCCTATACTATCTGTTTTTAAGTTCTGTTTCTTCGTCTACTTGTTGCCCAGGGGTTTGCTCCAAGGTATACCTTGATTGAATCTCAGTTTGTTTACCTTGACTGAATCTCTCTGCTTTCTCTCTCTCTCTCGAAGGTACTTTTATGTCGGTAGCACAACCCGCCTCCTTGTGCTTGGATGAGGGTGTAGTCGACAAGACCCGGTTGTACAACCCTTCTCGGCGCTATCAAGCGCCGAGGGCAGAGATACCGACCACTGTGTGGATTCTATCGCTATGATGATGATCCCGTCGTTGATGGTGTTTACATCAAACCATCAGAACACCATCATTCGGTGGGCCGATGAGGGCACGGAGGAAGGGCGTCGCTCGGTCTTTGGTGAAGGGTGGTACTCTCCTTATGACTTCGCAGAACTCCGGAGCATGACTTCTTAAACCGGTGATGTTTTCATCGCAGACAGATACGGTTGCTGCTCATGGAGATGTCTAGCTGTAGTGCTCCGCAGGAACCTTGGAGATGCATCCCAACATTTTAGGCCCTTTTCAAGGCTGCCAGTTCCGAAAGAATTGGCTTTACCTCATCGAGTCCGACGAGGAGTTGTTGTTCGTTATGATTGGACCTATCTACAGCAGCATGCCAATTGTTTACCGGGTTGATACCCAGAATTGTGTCCTTCACCAATGAGGCATCTAAGTCGTGCTTTCTTTGTTGTCGATAATCAAGGCGTCTGTGATTTACAGCAATAGGGTACCCACGGTGCAGGCCGACAACATATACTATGTGGACCTATCCAAGATTAGATCTTACAACTTTGAGGCTCTTGCGTGGGAAGAGGATCCAAGGGTTGTATATGGGTATGAAGTAGGAGGATTATGGATCAATGACCGTCCTTTCAAACTCGATCGATTGCTGGCGGAGTATTGCAGAATCGTCGAGCATTCTGGGCTACAGATGGTGTCGCCTTATGGCAAGGATTGTACCACCCACTACGATTACTATGACGGCTATCCATCAGATTGATGAATTTTGTGGGTCTGCTCTTGATGTATTATCTTTATGTCATCTCGTTGTGTGTTCACTTTGTTGAATGAACATATATGAATTTTGCAAGGTCTATGGTGCCCATGTAATACAATGGATGTTCTCCTTGTTCTAGAAGATCGTGTGTGTACCTCTTACAATTTCACTGTTTTTCCATGTACGTGTAGTAATTCTGATAGATGCTCGGTTTGTAAAAATCCTGAAACAACTTACAACTACAAATTACAGTAGATTATTACAATCCTCAATAAATTTGATAGTAATAAAATGTAGCATAAAAGATGCATCACTGTCCAGACAACTAAAAAAACACCATAACTGGTGTTATAGAAAAAGTCTATATGGAGCTTGCATCGCGAGACATGTAACAACTGGCTTCCCATGAGAGTTGCAGATGACATTGTTAAGTATGTTTTGCGTCAAAGCTTTCCTGTTTTTCAATTTATATAAGTCTTTGTGTGCTATGGTGATTACTGAGTCTGTTTTATTGGATTCTTTCTCAATAATATCATGAGCATCTTGGAGGGCATCCTCAAATAATCTTTCGGCTGGAATAAGAGGATCTGTCGAAATGGTGTGCCATGAGCAATAGGTATTGTCACTACTGTTATCTGAGACAAAATATAAACTTGGAGAAGAGGGTCTTTATTCGACATTCAGAAGGTTATTTGCTTCTAGAAACAAACGCAAAACAAGCTATAACATCATTACCATGCAACTACACCAGCATGAATTTTAAATGTGTCAATACTGTAATATATAAGAAAGGAAGCAATTAAAAGTGGTGGCTCATACATCTATTTCTTCTTGAATAACTGGACCAGCTGGGGCTATGGAGCGATGCAAGCATGTGCTTTCTATGAAATGACCGCTCTACTTGAAGATGACTGATCGACCAAGACAAAACAAGTTACTTAAACATGTACTTATGAAACAAACTACAAGTTCATTTCGAATAACAATGCGAGCAATCAACCAAAGTACCTGATGTAGACTTCTCAAACTAGAATGTGCAGAACATGAATAAAACGAATATGAAAACTAAGCCATTATGTTTCTCATATATAAACTAGCCAGACACTACACAATGAAATCTGCCACTGAGTTAATCATAGACAAAAAAACAGTAACTCAGTCAACAAAAACATGAATTGTGTGCCTCAAATATACTAGCTAGATATATTTAGACAAACAATGAAACAAGCAATCATACATTGAGTCATTCATGAACATCCAGATAATTTCAACGGTTCGGTGGCTTGAGAACAAACTGAACCATCATGTACCTCATATTAAAATAGCCTGTTCATGTAACTATGATACATAGTAGATACAAGAGTGAGATGAAGTGCACAGAGTTCCTTATGATACATGTGTATTATACAGGATCTAATCTCTAGTGTGGTATTGTTCTTATTATTAGCCAACTCATATCAAATACACCCGACCGCTGCATATACAGGAAATTGAACTAAGCACATGGATCAAAAGGAGACCATAGTGGGGCTAAAATGTTTGACGCCAATTTTGGAAAAAATGAAAATAAGAAAAACAAATGGTAAATTTAAGCAAAAAAATGTGGCAAGGACCAAACTTCTGGTTGGGGGCCTTACAGTAGGTGTTACATGACTTCTACGGTGGCTCATGTGGACGGGCGGCGTATGTACTCCATTGTTGCTCCTCTGCATAAAGGTAAGGCCAACTGTAAATACAAACAGGTTCCAACATAATATACATTGACATAAAGTGAAACAAAAGTGATGGGGTCTTACGATATTATAGGAGCCATTCACTCTATGATATTGTGTGCAAACTGATGCTTCTTCTTGCATAATAACAACAAACAGTTAGAGCGAGGGATCAAATCGACATAATGGTCAAATAGTATGATGTGTGTAAACATGTAGTAAAGGATAGCAGGACAATAGCAGAATAGAAATACTATAGTTCATAAATCGGTGAATGAGAGAGATATTATATAATCATATCTCATGTAGACAGGTATAGAAGAGAATTTAAACAAATATGTTAAGTGACTAATAATTCAGAAATAAATATACATAAAAACAGTTCAATGCATGGAGTTTAAGCCTAACCACAACGGGTTAATTTATTACATAACAGGTATATCAAGTAAAGAACCTGTTAGTTAGGAATTTAGCACGAATACAATACATTGCCAACAAACAAGTGACACAAGGAGATCTGGTTTCCTTGGTCGGGGCGGAGTCTAGACCTCCTCCTCATGCTCATAAGTCACGCCGAGGTCGTCGAAGGTGCTACGGTCGAAGTGGGTGTCGACGACAGGGAAGAAGATCTTAGCCAAGCGAGGATACGAGTAGAGCACTGGACCACGGCGTCCGTGGAGCAGATCCAAGGCAGTCGATGATGTGCTCAACGCGCCGGACAAGAGGGTTCGTTGAGAAGATCAGGTGTGGAAGGTACGCCGGCTAAATTGCAGCAGGGATGTTCCAGCTGGTGACATATTCTTGGAGGAGAGAGGGGGCTAGGGTTTAGAGGTACTGATATTACTATACTGGGAAAAATACGAGTGAAGCCCCCAACCCACCGAATTTACTAGGGGTCGAATGGGAATTTCGAATTATCTAAAATTTTAGGGCACGAAGTATGTCTGGATACGCGGGATATTTTACCGCTTTATTTTGGTTTTGAATTTGGTCATGGTCCATGTAATAATAGAAAATTGGTAGGCCGCATTCCCTCTCTGTTTAGAAATCCAAGGCCGTACTCCCTTAATCCAACACCTCGACTGAGCATCCATGCCCGTACTCCCAATGTTCAGGATCTCGAAGAAGAATGGATATCATACTTAGGAGTTTCAAAAAATTATGAGATAAATTACATCATGTTGGGGAGGATGATGTTATACAATCTTGCAAATTTGCAAGTTCCAACTCATATTCATTTCACGGTCATATAAAAGGCAAATTCAGCAATGAATAGTAGAGTTTACCGTAATGTACTATTGATTGCTCAATTTGGCATTTTCATACCTCCTAAATAATTTTGAGTTTCAAATTGAAATTTTACATGTCTATAGAACTGTAACGCCCAAATACAATTCATATTTTTTGAGTTTTTCTAGAAAATCTAAATATCATTTTAAGTGGTTTTCACTGGTTTCCACTGAAAGTTGGTTTTCACCGGATACTTTTCTCTATATAGTGTGCAACCATTGCCAAGGGCTAATTAATTAGTAGTAACGGAAATCAGATGCAAAGATGAGGAAAATCTCCACACAAAAATGAGGCATAACAAATACTCATGCAAACTATCATAACAAACCCACATGCACAAATAGACCCACACACAGCAACAACAACAACTTCAAATATACTCTCTTTGTTCCACAATATAAGCCTTTTAGCAAATAAGGGTGAAAGGATTTATTTAATTGTTTTTGCAAGATAGGTTTACAAATAAGTGGTTAATGACATGAAAATTTCATCACATAAACACAAACCCACATAACAAACATACATCTTATAGAATGAACATGAAAGCCCGAGTTACAACTGGCAGCTACCGTTGTCGAGCTACAAAGCAAACGAGGGTGCATACACAGTTGTTTTGTCGTGCTAGGGTCATTTATGTAAAGTGAGAGGCCTTATCCTAATTTTTTTGGTTTTTCTGGACAAGGAATGTTATGGGTCTCCTTGTAAACTTGTACTCATTGATTTTTTAATATACCTTCTAGGCCTCTTGAGGCCTATTCTGTTCAACAAAGGATGTGAGAGAGATAGAGAGAGGGTTGGAAGATTTTCTCCGATCGAAGGGGAGACCCTTTATTATACCGTATGATGGCGGTTAGTTCCATTTCTATTCTACTTGGCACCCCTATTTCCCACAAAATAATTTGAACCACTATTTCAAGAATCTCTCATCCATACCTTTAATTAATATCATGTCCCACATTTCGTAGATATTGGAAATTTAATAAAACTTGGGCATTATCCATAAAACACGGTCCACTTTGTGTGAAATTAGGGTGGTGGCATTCTAAGCCATACTAGTAAGTTACGCGTGCCTTGCATTAGAGAACTCATATAATGAAAGTATGACATATCATTCAAAAGATATCTTTTATAATTAAGTACCTCGATTTTACCTCCATATGCAAAACAAAAATGACTATTTACAAAAATATAGTCTCGTCATCACAAGATAAGAAAAAATAAAACAATGGCAGTTCTATATAAAAAGTAAGTTGGAATATTTTAACCATAAAAGATTGTATAATGGTTAGAGAAGTGTGTTTTGAGCTCTATGCATGGTTTCATCATGTTAAAGGTAAAATCTTAGCAAAAGGTTAAACCTGTTGTCAAAACTCTCAGTGGTTTCTGATATATTAGTTAACCCCTCCATAAGTACCTCCAAAAGCATTTCGTAAAACTTTCAAAGCAACCTACAATTTAGTTGTAGTTCAAATTTGACCTAATTTCGATAAATCCGCATAAAGTCATTCAAGTGGGTAGAGTTAATTATCTAGGGAGTTTAAAAACACATAAAACATGGGAATCGTAAGTAAAACAAGCCGGTCCATACTTAATATGTCTAGAAGTTTGGCTTATGGCATTGAGATCCATATTCTCTGGACTTTTATTACGGAAAGGAACAATATCCTCATCACTCACAATACTAAGAATTTTCTTTCACGATAGTTTGGAGCTCACACCAACGACATTGTTTACTACAAGAAGAAGCACCCATCTACCTCCGAAAAGACATTTAATTCATCAAGAGCAATCTATCGCGCTTACTTGTAGCTCAAGTTTAACCTAATTTCTTTAAATTGGCAAGAAGTCACTAAAGTGTGTGAAGTTAACTAGGAAGCTTGAAAAATGGTAGTACTAAAAACTTGGGTATTACGTATAAGAAATCGTGGTCCAACTTTTGTGATAGTTGGGGCGGTTGGGTTTCCTTTTGACTATGATATGTCCCGTAGGAGTGAGGTGCTTGAGTTAACACGGTCGATGGAAGTACAAGTTACATCAAGAACGTCATAAAAAATGAAAATTGCATCAAATTAAATCCATGCATTTAGGACAAGCAGGACCTTAAAACTGAGCAATGAAGCGTGTTTTGAGGTTTGCGCATATACTAGCATTCACCGTGATAAGGATTATATCAATAGAACCTTTATAGATGCTAAGAATGGAAAATAATATCCAATAGTTAGCAATTTTTGAATTTTCCAGTCTTGATCCAACGGTCAATGTTTAAAGTTATACGTACACTATATAGTAGTATGGTATTGTAAGAGACTAGACAAGATAAAGATAACATAAGAAGTACAGCGAATGACCATATTTTGAATAACCTTCCGTCTCGATGTTTAGAAAGCAAGTGAAAATTTTGAAAACTGGAAAATTTTGAACTTGTTTGCCACCAAGCAGGACAAAAGTGGTTTCCTTCCTATATACTACTCCTACTCCACACCAACACGGCCACCGAACACGCTAGGGACATAGATCCATAGTACCAAGGCACACGTGCACAATGCCATGCCTTGGACGAGGGAGAGATCAGTCGGGCCGCTACACGAGGGGAAAGGGGCGGAGAGATGGAGGATGGATGGTGAGAGGCAGTGAAGAAGAGAGAAAACACACAATTTTTTTGTGTTCATAGGTTCTGAAATTTATACTACTACTGGAGTGTTACTCCACTGTAAGGCCACAGGAGTACCTCGTGTTAGGATCCCATCATAACTTTGCTCTAATATCGAACAACCTTCAACTCCTCTTCGAAGCTGCCCTCTTCCCCTGCCTACATTTTATTCTCTCAGCATGTACATCATGTGGATAGAGGTGAACATATGTCTAAGCAAAGAAATATACTACATCAGACTATTTATGCGTTTTCCCACTATGTGCAAAAACCACACCATAAGCAAAAAAACACAACTTAAGAGCTATCCATATACATAGTGGAGGTTTTCCACACAAGCCAAAAATCTTAAGGGTGACCTATAAGCTTATGGATAGTCCACAAGCACTAAATAATAATATCAAGTACACATAGCAATACTAAACTAATTTCCTTCACAAGAATGTATTTTGTTAGCTCTTAGATATGGGTCCTAGCTCATGGACAAGTTTGTCTACATACATTGTGTAGTGGTGCAATTAATTAGGTTATTATGGTGTAGTATTGGGGAGCCTTCTTACTAATAAGTTTTTTCATATATGTAGGTGATTCCCTAAGGTCATCTCAGAATGTGTAAAAAGGCACACCTTAAGTCCTATGTGGCATCCGCTAATTAAGGTTCACCTTATACAGTTTGGAGAAGATAAAGTTATCTTTAAGCCTAAGGTGCATCTCAAAAGCTTGTGGGTTGCCCATAGAAAATAGAAAAACCATTTTCCCTCTCTCCTTATTTTCCACGTGATCGTTTTTAAAAGGGGTTCAAAATTTTCAAGATTCTAAATCTTAGCTAGCGGTGGTTGTTGATATATTAATTGACCCCACGATGGATACCTACAAAAGTTTTTTCGTAAATCTTTAAAACCAAGGCCCAGACCGTACCGATGGTCATTATGACCTCAGAACTCTGCGCAATTTTGACCGTCATTTTTTCATACAGCCTCCGCTTGAGGTGTTCTTCGGCTCGTTGGACTTGTATGGACTAGGGATGCAACACCATGGTGTTGGATCAGAAATATGAGATGATGAAAATATATCACTTTTTCACACCTCATATGACTAAGTCTGGTGCTTGTAACTCCTCCTTATTGTATCCTCTTGGTTCCTCTTGTCATACTTTATCCATAATCTCCATAACACCTACACACATATTGGGCTCCTAGAAATCGTTTTTGTCTTTACCTGCGTGCAAGAGGTGTACTATCTACTAGCCTAGCCAAGACTGGCCCTAGTGGTAGTATCATGAGTAGTATCATACATGCCAAGTTGGTTAAAAGCTGATGCAACATAGTAATTAATGAAGAGAGAAGTGATTCTAATATCATATTATGATACCATATCATAGCACGTAAAACTAGATTATTTAATCATAAGTAGATCGTTTACACTAATTTGCCCTGAGATTTTAAAATCAAATAAATAGAAGACAATTATGACCTATTATATGATAATATGCATTTTATAGATAGTATCATAAACCAGTATCATACACATGATATTACGCATAATACTAGGTATAAGTTACTACCACAGTGACCAGCCTAATAATACCTGAGTACTCCTCTTCATCGGTAACTACAGTTTTCCTATGATACTGCGCTAAGTGCGGTGACCCAGCATACCACTGCATGATGTAGTACACTATAGTCGTTGACATAACACCAATGAAATATTGTTCCACTATTATTACATCCGCCAGAGTTGTACAATAGAAACATCGCGGGTCCAAGACATAACTATAGATTACAACTCAACTCTTTACAAAAAATCCAGAAAACTTCCTCTAAACAATGAGGAAAACATTACATAGAAGAACACTAGAAATAGCAACTCGAAAGGTATTCTAGAAATAGTACTACTATTAACTTATGACTATGGCTTACATCGTTGCTATAGCATTACTCTACAGACGTAGGTTCTTGTATCTAGGGATGTATCTATACTGTACTCTTCAGCTTCTCTTCTATTTTCGTTGATGTAGTCGTCGACTTCATTGATCCCCACTAGATATATTCAATTCTTCAAAGTAGTTCCTCTCTTGAGTTCGTCATTGATTGCTCCGAGATCTAGTAAGGGTTAAGAAGATGGTTGAGTACGAGCGTACTTAGCTGGTTCGCTAAAAAGACTATTTGGTGCACTATCTACAACCATCGACCATAGGGCTTAGGCCTTGCAGTTTTTGTAAATATTTCTTTAAATGTTGCTTTTATTCTAAAAAGCTATATCCGTCAGTCTTTACATGTTTATTAGAACTCCGTGAATTTCTTTCCTGCAGCGTTCGTAGCTTCTTCCCAGAACAGGGAATACTTGTTTCAAAACCAAACTGACAAAGCTTTTTGATGTAATATATATTCCCAACTCAACAGGTTTCCTTATTCTAACATATGAAAAACAAATGCCTTACCTGCTATAACCGTACAAGGCATGTCGTTCCCTTCAAATAGTGAAAAGGCTTTCTTCTCTGCACTCGAAGGTGTAAACTACCACCTAGCTTAATATTTGACACGGCCACCGACCATGAAAGATATCAAGTTTTCTTACTAAATTGATGCTGGATTATATTTGTCATGTCCATAGTTTACTACTTTTTAGCTCACTTAAAATTTCAGGTTTATATTGATTGTGCTATGTTGCTTACCCGTTCTGTAAAAGATTTTGATTGCACGGCAATTGTTAATTCATATGGATCCATTAATTCGGGATATTTCTGTTTGGCTTCCAGCTGGCTGTTGGGAAGGGAAGGGAAGGGAGGAATTGCAAGTTAATAATTCTATGGCGTACTGAATTTTTGCTTTGAGACCTCAAGAAATTTAGCATGCTGTAGTAACTTCTCTGTTAATCCTTTTGAAGGCCATGAATGAACTCTTCCCCATTGTGGTGAACTACACGTTAATCATTACCACTTGATGCTAGCTAATTACCACATTTTCCTAAGAGTTAAGCATTATCAATTGTGGCAAGCGAAGTGAAAATTCTTCCAAGTGATTTTATTTTGTAAGATTGTTCTATTTACCATGCTAGGCAGCATTTTTTAATTATGAGCCGTGTTATATTAACCTGATGCAGTATCCTCCTACCAAACCTGATCCTCTGTGATAATTCTTCCAGTTCTACCTTTATAGTATACAAGTCTCCAGAGCAACGCGCGGGGTGTCCTCTAGTTTTCTCCGTGTTTATGTGCTAATTTGCTCTAACATGGAAGTTCATGTGTCGCGTGTGTTATTTCCCCCAGAAAAATCGATAACTAGTTGCACATTTGATGATTGCATTAAGATAGGCAATCAGAAAGCATTACATATATAATTAATGGACGAACTAATTAAATATCTCGACATTGACACGAATGAAGCTACTTATAATGTCTCCCTAATAGCACCGTACCATTCCTGTACTACTATGGACCTTGTAAGAAGAATTCTAATGGTCTCGTACGGCACCGTAGCTCCATCTTGTTTCTGAGATTCTTAATGCTACTACGACGAAGGCCCTGCGCAACGCAAACAAAGACAGGTCAAATTATAGTACAGAAGTAGTACATAGTTCATGCATATATGATATGATTGAATATATCCTGGAAAAAAGATACGAGTAGTTACATAATTAGCCATATTATGGAGCAGCTTCAGGGGTAGGTGCGGCCCTCATCGGTGGCAGGGGTCCTGCTCTCAGGTCCATCAAAATATTAAAATCCCCTCATAATTGAAGAGGTGTGCACAGAAGTAATGCAACAGAACTACTACTGATAGCAACGACAGCGCGAATAACTTACCATTGCAGCTTCCAAAATCATTCAGTTCACTTCGACAGATAGTCGCGAGACCAAGAAACTTCCCTCCATCAACGGGTGCCGACATGAGCTTGTCAATGTTGCCGTTGTCATAGTGGCAAAGACAGATGGGCTTTTCGAAGACAGATGACGCCGTCGCAGCACTTGCCTGGGTGGCGGCGGCGGGGCGGTTTTGTTGGTGATGAAGTCCTTGCATGGCATCAGCCCCATGAGCGATGGTAGACAGTCTTTCGGCTGCGGATTAGATGGGGTTGGTGGCACTGGTGCACTGGGCGTTGGTGGGCGGAATATCGGCGTTATAAACGGCCAGAAGCAGTACGGCCACTAGTAGAAACCAGGCATTAGCACTGGTTCGTAAGGATCTTTAGTCTCAGACAGACCGAACTGCTGAAGCGGGATTAAAGGTCTCGGTTCTGTTACGAACCGGAACTAGAGGTCCACCACGTGGCCCCGCGAGTCACGCTAGGCTGGAGGACATTTAGTCCTGATTTAGTAACACGAACCGGGACTAAAGGTTCCTTGCCGTGACAGTGTTTTGAGCCATTTAGCTGCAGCGCAGGAGATGGGTTTTAAGGTTTTGTGTTTTTCTTTTATTTTGTGTTTTGTGTTCAATTATTTTTATTCTGTGTTTTATTACAGACAAGTTTTCCTACATACACAACACTAGTACACGGTACCTGTACATGTTGATGCATATATAATATAATTTCTCTTACAAACATATACATGCATGGAGGTCGATCATTACATAGAGTCCCAACCAGGTCCAGAGCCTGTCTATTTGATTACATGGAGATTATTACACGGATACTTTAGGGTCTATCTATAGAGTATTCTCCGTATGGGTCTATGACCTCGCCGATAAAAATCCAGCCAATTTCTCTTGTATTGCTAGTAGGCGGTCCTATGATAGGAGCTTGTCCCGCACCGCGTCCAACTATAAGAAGGATATCATTTGAATTAGACCTAACACAACTTTTTGTAATAAAAATAAAAGATGAATATATTGTTACTTACTCGAATAGTTTCCAAGGACTTCTCAGTAGTGATGCGAATGAACTCGCACACGTAGAATCCATATAGATTAGTCCCCTGTAGCTGCCTCGCGCACTTTACAAGAATATAATTCAATCAAATAATAACTCTAGCATGATAAATATACGTAAACTAGAATTAAATAGATGCGTGGACCTAGCTCGTACTACTTATCGAGACCGATTTAAAAAATAGCTCCTCACGCCATTGACCACAGACCTTGTTCTTGAACCGTTTCCAAACCCTACTTGACAAAAAAAATGAATGTATGAGTTAATAACTACTTGATATCCTAGAAAATGAACGGAAGAAACCGATATAGTGCGATAATGGTTGAAATTACCTCTGGAGCGTATCGATGTGAACTCTTCCGAAGTCAACTAAAATGCTTAGAAGAATCCAGTGGTAGCTACGCAAGGTTTACATACGCCAAGAACGCATCATTACACTGAACATCGAAAAGCAAAAGTTAATGTAAAAGACAATAACACACTCGTCAAGTGGTAAGAGAATAGTATTTCATTACAGAAATGCTGGTTCATGAGAAACCGGAGCAAGTTTTGCTCGGTCTCCAGTGGCATATCCTTTAGCACAACTCCATTAACTCAATGTGGGTCAATGAACCTAAAACCGTTGATAGCCTTTCTTTTACATTTGAGAATCTTCAATATGCATCATTATATATAGCGCATAAAAAAAATATAGTGAGTATACTTACCGACAATGAATTGAACAAGTTGAGCTAGAGACTTAATTACATAAATAAAGTAATCACTTACGCATGTGAGGAACTAAGGATAGATTTGTCGAGTTCCTTTAGATTGAATAACTGAAAGAATTCGTAAATTCAATAGGGACGCTGCCTTCAGCAAGTAATACTCTTCTCGAACTTTCACTATGAGCCAATATCGCTCTTCTTTTGATACTTTCATGTACCATTCATGCAATCATCGCATTTTTGTTGGCATATCCGAAAGCCTCTCAGAACTGACCAGAGGCTCCTCGTGAACAAATTTGGGTGCTACCTCAGCCTTGGGCATATGATCGCCGTGAATAATATCATGAATAGACATGTTACATTGCTCGGCCAATATCTTAGCCGTTTCTGGATCCATAGGGTCTCCCCCATATAGTTGAGGTTCAGGTATGTACACCGAGCGGGGAGCGATTGATTTGCTTGTTTCCCACCGGGAACGCCTCTGCTGGTTCTTCGCTACCACTCGATTGTTTTGATTGTTTCTAGTTGGGGAACGTTCGTTCTGATGCTTCCGCTACCACTCGATTGTTTTGCTTGTTCCCCTTGCTGGGGAACGTCTTTGGTGATGCTTCCTCTACCACTTGATCTCTTCTGTTTTAGTGTCTTGTAAAGAAATCATGTATAGTCATCTGGCACATTTAACTGAGCTTCGGATGGCTATGTCAGTAATTTCCTAAAGTGCTCCTTGGTTTCCGGTTTTATTTGGACCTCTGGCTCAGGTTGTTTCTTTTTAAAATGAGCATCCACTTCGACCCGTACGACCGCATCGGTCTCCTCATCGGTCAGGTCGTAAGCCCTCTTGGGAGGAACCAGTGGTACTCTTCGGAGGGGCGACAACTGTCGCTTTGGGTGCCGGCACTCGACGGAGCGGTGCTATTCTTCCGCTTTTGGCCCTTAGTGGGTGGAGGCGGCTGCGTAGATTGAGATGCACTCGTGTTGAGGTCATGGATTGTTCTTGGAGGTGGTGGAATTTTACTGGGAGGAAACGGTGCCCTTGGAGGTGGACTTGGAGGTGGACTTGATGTATTCCTTTTTCCAAAGAATGAAGCCACTCGTGACTTCTCCCAGTGTCGTCGCCCCTTCACCTCTAGGGAAGTCAAGTAGTAGTGACTGACACAGTGGTTGAACTTCATCCACACTGACACGAGCATAGCCAACTGGAATCGGATTGCAATGGTAGGTCGCCTCCCTGCATAAGGTAAAGAAAAGCCGACCGCCACCTTCATGGATATGTTCTTCAGTTCAACATGCAGCTCACAACTAGTATTCTCCTTAATTGCATCCACGGGTACACAACCATCGTTGCATCATTACCGTGGCCCTCCGTGGAAGCCACACCGCTTTCAGTTGCAATGGGCCGACTGCATCGTCGTGCAGATCTTGTTGTTGAGTCCTTTAAGTTCATTAAGCTCTTGCCGATGCTCCTGCAAAGATGGCTTCAAACCTCGCGAACCGCCTCGCATCCTCCTCTTTTTCCGCTTTGTTTTTCTCGACGGCTTCAGACGTGTCAAGGTCCTCGAAACCCGATAGCCCATGGACAAGAAGGTCCGAACCCTCTTGTTCGCCCAGCCTTTTCAGGATTCCCGAGAGCCTTTGTCACCTCATCGCTTTCTTTTGTCGAACAAACTTTTCCTCTTCAGCTCTCTTATCACTTTAATAAGATCATCGTTGTCCAGCAACTTCTTTGGCTACAACAATCTTGCCTTTCTCGGGTCATACGATTCCCCATGCCCGAGTAACCAATTTCTTGACCTCAAGGGCCAACTAGACATAGCTGAGTGACCCTTTAGCCGCTGTGTCGGCCTCGGCTTTATCCCACTTAGGCATGGCATTCTTGTAGCCACCGTGCCCATATGATGGTGATATTTCTTTTGGCTGCATTTAGCTTATTCTTTTTCTCGACATTCCCACAGGTGTCGAGGTCTTGTATTCCACAAATGCGGCCCAGTTATCCTGCTGCTTCTCTAGTGGGCCAGTGAATGGAGGATTTTTTTCTTCAATACATATTTGTGGTACAATCTTTTCTTCCATTCCATGAATAGTTCGCCCATCTTCTTAAGATCCCACTGCTTGACTTTCCTCGTCATTTGCTGTGTGAGCTCATCAGTCTCCAAGACTGATAGGGTGAAACGTGTCATGAGAGAATTCCACATCGCATCTCTCGCTCTGTCATCTACAAAAATAGCCCCAGCTGGATCTCTTTTCTTTCCTGGCTTATTCAACTCTCGCGTGGTGATCGAGACGGTGTCTCTAACAATCACTCCGCATTGATGTACACATCCATTCACAGATTCTTTAGGCTCCAACGGTTGACCCAGCGCAGAGACTAAGTCAATGCTAAAACGGATATCAGCGGGCAACTTTTGTGCCGGGCCTCTTGTCCTTGTAGAAGATTGGCTGGATGCGGAGGTCTAAGAGAAGAAACATTCGTCAGTACATATATATGAATCAATTAGTGCATCTATACTAGTGATCGATCGGTAGAGGCTTTATATACCTCGACGGAGTTTGTTATTATTAAGGTGTCTTCACCATGGTCTCCACCATAGTTGGCACCATCGTCTCCACTATCGTCTCCACCCTCGTCTCCTCTAGACAAATTAAGATATTGGGAGCCATCATCGTAACCCCAAAGACTTTCATCTATCATGTTGAAAATCTTATATTCATTCTGTCACCGTCCATAGCTTAACTAATACAGAAAAGAATATTGCATTAATTAAAAGAATATTACAATTGCGACAACTCGAATACAGAAAAAACATTACGTACTAATAATGAAACAATTTTGCATTAAGGTAAAGTACAATAATATAAGATAAAGTACATTATTAATACATCTCGCTTATAAGATAAAGTACAATAATAATCAAACTAGCGAACTTGGTCAGGTTACGTACACGCAGCTCAAGACCAGAGAAGAGGAACCATCACCGGAGAATATCTCGGGTGAGATCCATGAACCTGCTAGATATTGGAGAACCTAGTCTCCAAAACATACATATATCGTCGTATGTGCTCGTCCTCCTCCCTGATAGGACGACATACCACCTCCTCGGGGGCCGGCTCCCTCTGCACCACTCCTGGACCTCGTGGACGCCACCAAAGAAGCTCCAGGTCGACGATGATACCCGGATTCCTCACCAAGGTACGAGTCCCGACAGGTAGCACCTCCCAGTGCCAACCCGGCGAAGTCCGTGCTCTGACATCCTCGAATCGACGGAGTCCAAGAGTCTCTTGACGAGGGGGACGTGTCATAACTAAATAATAGAAATAAACAATTATAAAACATAAATAGTAAGTAAATCACTAAGTATTGCCCTAATAACACTAACCCTAAACCTAACACTAACTAAACTAAACCTAATTAACTATGTATCCTAACTAACCCTAGATAAATCCAAGTCAACTAATATGGGTCGGAGGGAGTTAATTATCCTAATACTAATACTAACTAAATTAACCTAATACTAACATATACTAATAATAACTAAATTAACCTAATACTAATACTAACACTAACTAAATCAACTACTATATGTTAATTAACCTAATTAACATATACTAATACTAACTAAATTAACCTAATTAACATATACTAATACTAACTAAATTAACCTAATTAACATATACTAATACTAACTAAATTAACCTAATACTAATACTAACACTAACTAAATCAACCTAATTATACTAATACTAACTAAATTAACCTATTACTAACTAAATTAACCTAACTAATACTAATAGTAACAACTAATACTAATTCTAATACTAACTAAACTCACCAAATTAACATATATATACTAATAAATAACCTATACAATTAACGCTAATAATATATACTAATAATTAACCTAACTACTAACCCTCACCTGGGCTGGAGGCGCGACGGGCGATCTCCTTCGGCAAGTGACGGGGACAGTGGGCAGCGGTGGGCAGGCGGAACGGATGGCGGACAAGGCGATGGCGCAAGAATGGACGGACGATGATTTGCAGCGGCAAGGCGGGACAAAGACGGTGGCACGACCTCCACGGGCACGGCGACGCTCCTCCACAAAGCGCGGTGTGGCGTGATTCGTGTCGTGAAGAAACGCTGCTCTGGGTCGTGGCTCGACCCGGGGTGGAGGTGGGGTATTTATACCCCACCACCTTTAGCCCCGGTTTGTATTACAAACCCGGGCTAAAGGTGTTTTCGGCCCGCCGCTCTTCCCGCGCGCCATACCCCTTTAGTCCCGGTTTGTAAAGGTCACCCTTTAATCCCAGTTTGTAATACAAACCGGGGCTAAAGGGGGTTTTTGGCGCCAAAAAGAAAAATGGTTTATAATTTTCAGAAAATTATATATTATATATCAAAATTTTCAGAAAAAGAAGATCTATAATTTAAATCTATTATCATACTTTATTATACAACTTAAATGAAATTATCTATTGTTTAACAAGTATTATATTTACTACAAATGTTGGAAAAATATAGTTTATTATTTAAAAACAGAAAAATATATATAATGTACCAAAATATTCACAAAAAAATAATATACTCATTAGAAATATAATATTTAATACAAAAAATAATATATTCATTAGAAATATAATATTTAATACGATGAGCGCTTTGGCTCATCATATGATGTATTCTTTTGCTTATCTTTCCTTTTTCTCGGTTTGGTAGACATGTCCTTCACATAAAAAACCTGAGCCACATCATTGGCTAGGAAAAATGGTTCATTTCTATATGCAAGGTTGTTGAGATCCACTGTTGTGATTCCGTATTTCTTGTCTACCTCAACGCCGCCTCCTATCAGCTTGACCCATTTGCACCAAAACAAATGGACCTTAAAATAAGCTCCATAGTCAAGTTCCCATATCTCCTCTATGTAACCATAATATGTATCCTTTTGCCCATTCTCGTCTGTTACATCAAATCGGGCACCACTATTTTGGTTGGTTCTCTTTTTATCTTCGGCGATCGTGTAAAATGTATTCCCATTTATCTCGTGCCTTTGGAAAGTCAATATAGTCGAAGATGGTGATCTAACCAACAAGTATAACTGCTCTCCAACATTTATGTCATTCATGAGATGTGTCTGCAACCAACCGCCAAAAGTCCTCATGTGTTCATCTCTAATCTAGGAGCCAGGCTTCCCCGGGTTGTTGGAGTGTATAATATTCTTGTATTCCTCGATATACAGAGCCACCAAGGTGGGACTTTGCAGAACTGTGTAGTGTGCTTTAGTGAGAGGATGTCCGTCCATACATATCCTTGATTTCTTTCCTAGCGTGCCTTTTCCACTAAGTCTACCCTCATGCCATGATTCAGGAACACCGATGGGCTTAAGGTTAGGAATAAAGTCAACACAAAACTCAAATGACCTCCTATGTTCCATAACCCTTTGAGATGCTTCCTTCTGGCCTAGCACGATTATGAACATATTTCTTTAAGACTCCCATGAACCTCTCAAAGGGGAACATATTGTGTAGAAATATCGGACCGAGAATGTTAATCTCTTCGACTAGGTGAACTAGGAGGTGCGTCATAATATTGAAGAAGGATGGTGGGAACACCAACTCGAAGATGACAAGACATTGGACCACATCTTTCTGTAACCTTGGTACACTATCTAGACTGATTACCTTCTGAGAAATTGCATTGAGAAATGCACATAGCTTCACAATGGGTACTCGAACATTTTCCTGCAGGAGTCCCCTCAATGCAATCGGAAGCAGCTGGGTCATAAGCACGTGGCAGTCATGGGACTTTAGGTTTTGAAATTTTTTCTCTGCCATATTTATTATTCCCTTTATGTTCGACGAGAAACCAGACGGAATCTTGATATTATAAAGGACTTCAAAAAAGATTTCCTTCTCTTTTTTGGTAAGAGCGTATCTGGCAGTACCTTCAAACAGCTCTGGATGCATGTCGTCTCGGTCTTTCATACGTTGTTGGTCCTGCTGTCCTTTAGGTGTATCTTTGCTCTTCCCATACACGCCCAAGAAGCCTAGCAGCGTCACGCAAAGATTCCTCGTTAGGTGCATCACGTCAATTACATAGCGGACATCTAGGACTTTCCAATAGGGTAGCTCCCAAAATATAGATTTCTTTTTCCACATGGGTGCGTGTCCGACATCGTCCTTCGGAACAGATTGTCTACCAGGACCCTTTCCAAAGATTACTTTTAAATCCTTCACCATATCAAATACATCATCACCAGTACGGTGGATAGGCTTACACCGGTTGTCTGCCTCACCATTGAAATGCTTACCTTTCTTTCTTAGGGTGTGCGTGGGCAGAAGAAAATGACGATTCCCCGGGTACACATTCTTCTTACATTTATCCAAATATATACTTTCAGTCTCATTTAAATAGTGTGTGCATGCATTGTATCCCTTGTTTGTCTGTCCTGAAATCTTACTAAGAGCAGGCCAATCATTGATTGTTATAAACAAAAACGCTCGTAGGTCAAATTTCTCCTACTTGTTCTCATCCCACACACATACACCTTGTCCGTGCCACAACTGTAAGAGTTCTTTAACTAATGGCCTTAGGTACACATCAATGTTGTTGTCGGGTTGCTTCGGGCCTTGGATGAGCACTGGCATCATAATGAACTTCCGCTTCATGCACAACCAAGGAGAAAGGTTATAGATACACAGAGTCACGGGCCAGGTGCTACGACTGCAACTCTGCTCCCTAAAAGGATTCATGTCATCTGTACTTAGACCAAACCATAAGTTCCTCGCGTCACCTGCAAAGTCTGGGAACTCTCTCTTGATTTTTCTCCACTGCGACCCATCAGCGGGGTGTCTCAACATCTCGTCTTTCTTACGGTCTTCCATGTGCCATCGCAACAACTTGGCATGATCTTTGTTCTGAACAAACGTTTTAACCGGTATTATAGAAGCATACCACATCATCTTGAAGGAACCCTCTTCATGCGGTGCTCGCCCTCAACATCACCAGAGTTCATCTCGCCTTATCTTATACGCAATGCAGGTGCATCGTGCATGCATCCAAATTCTCGTTCTCACCGCGGTAGAGGATGCAACGAATGCATGCATGTATCTTTTGCACCTCTAATCCTAGAGGGCGACAACCTTCTTTGCTTCAGAGGTAATCTGGCAGTTCGTTATCCTTTGGAAGCAACTTCTTCATTATTTTCAGCAACTTTTCAAATCCTTTGTCACCACACCGTTCTCTCTGCCTTCCATTGCAGCAATTCTAGTGTGCTACCCAGTTTTTTGTGCCCATCTTCACAATTTTGGTACAACAATTTGTTGTGATCCTCTTGAGGGAAATATGCCCTGAGAGGCAATAATAAAGTTGTTATTATGTATTCCTTACATATGATAGATGTTTATTTTACATGCTAGAATTGTATTGATCAGAAACATCAATACATGTGTGTTTAATAAACAAAAAGGGTTCCTAGTTATGCCTCTCTTATAGACTAGCTTGTTGACTAACAAGATGATCAAGGTTTCCTGATCATGGACATTGGATGTTGTTAATAACAAGGTCACACCATTGGTGGAATGATCTGATGAACATTCATCCGAAGTATAGCATTACGATCATGTCATTATGTTTATATTGCTATAACATCATACGAAGTAATCTTTATCCTTAGACCATGAGATCATGTTAATTGCTAACACCGGAAGAGTATCTTGATAACATCAAACGTCACACCGTAACAGGGTGACTATAAAGATGGGTTCAGTACTGCGAAGGTGTTATGTTGAGGCTCTTGGATCAAGAGTGGAATTTGTCAATCCCGATGACGGATAGATATACTCTGGGCCCTCTTGGTGATATCACATTGAGATAGCTTGCAAGAAAGTGATGTGATCACTAGAATGTTATATCACGGGAACGAGAAAAGAGTGCATGTCGATGCTAGATCAAACTAGGTATGGAGATACCGATGATCGAATCTCGGACATGTAATATATCGTGAGACAAAGGGATTTAGTTACAAGTGTTAAAGGTTCTCACAATCACAGAAGTCATCGTTGAATGTGTAGGAGTCAGTACGGATCTCTAGGTCCCGCTGCTGATTATTGATCGGAGAAGGGTCTCGATCATGTCTGCATTATTCGCGAACCATAGGGTGACACACTTAAGAGTTACCGGACACCATTTTGGAGCACATATGTTTCAGACGAAAGAATTGCAAAGCGCAGGAATTGTTTCAATAGAAACCGGAAATTGTTTCGGGTGAAATTGCAGAAAGTGGTTCTGCATGTGATATTGAAATATTGCAAGGTAATATGTGAATGTTTGTTAATTAAAGTAATTAACAAAATTCTGAATAAATTTAATAAAAGAGTTTTATTAAATGAGAGAGCATTAAACTTGGAGAATTTTAATGCATTTAAAGTGGAGACTTTAAAAGGGAATGTGAAGAGGCATTTTAATGTAGAGGGGTTACCACCACATGAATGGGGGAGGTGAGGGGTCACCCCCCATGCGCCGGCCATGGATAGGAGGGGCACCCCCTCCTCCTATAAAAGGCCACCCATTCCCTCCTTTCATCCTCACACCTCCTTATGAAGGATCTCTCTCCCCCTCTAGAATTATTCCCCCATGGTCTCGGATTAGCGAGATACATGTTCCCGGTGGCATTTTGTCCGGAAGGAGTTGCTGCTTCTGCTGGATCGCTGGAGCAAGGAGGTGGACGTTGTCCGGTGGCTTGAACGTGTGTGCGAGTACGGATGCGCTGCTGTGTTGTGGCGCTCGGACTTCCTCATGATCTTGAGATCGGCAAGTGTATGACTACATCAACCACGAGTTCCTACTCGTTAACAAAACTCGTTGTCTTCGAGGGTAAGTTCTCGTTGGATGTATGTCCACCCGTTGCTTTGTACCTAGTAGATAGATCTTGGCGTATAGTTTTCTATGCTGCGGACCCAACACCTCTAACATCCGCTTGAACTTCAACCTCTCCCTTTCAGTTATCCATTCTTCTTGGGCATCAGCAATGGCCCGACTAAGATCATCATCGGGCAGATCTGATGCCTGTTCTTCATCTTGTTCTTCATTAATGTCTTCCATTGTAGTACCATCATATTCAGGGGACATAGTAGGGTAGTCGTTATCATTCTCTTCTCCTTCGTTGTCTTCCATCATAACCTCTCTTTCTCCATGCTTGGTCCAACAATTATAGCCGGTCATGAAACCGGATCGAAATAGGGGGCTGTGAAGGACTCTTGAGGAAGAGTATTCCTTATGATTCCGATAGACATCAGATGGACAAGACATAAAACCATTCCGCTTGTTTGACTCAGCGAGAAGGATAAAAGAGTGCACGCCTTTAATGAACTCGCTAGAGAGTCGGTCAGCGTACATCCATTGCCGGCTCATCTGCATTATATAATTAATTAAGTACATCAAACATAATCATGATGATAAAATTAGTACTGGTCTAAAAAACAAAATTAAAGCCAACAACCGGGACTAAAGGTATGATGAACCTTTAGTCCCGGTTGGAGGCACCAATCGACTAAATGTGGATGTGGCGATAACATGTCGACACTATGTTCTCAGTGGGCAACACTAAGCCAGTAAATGGTGACACTATTTTGGGTGGGTGGCATCACTAGGGGTGAGCGTGTCGACATTATGTCTTCAGTGCCCGACACTATGTTGTGTTGCTTAATCTATAAATAGGTATGCATTCTTGTGAAGAACTGCAAGATGGTGTGCGAGACCAGGGACACCACTATAGCGGAGCTTCTCGAAGATGTCTTAGGACCTTGTACTTAGACATTTTTGAGGAGCTCGCCGTAGAGGCACTCTCTAATATGTAAAATTAGTTAGCTCCGCCAGCATACTGATCTAGCTAGAGAAGATATAAACTGAAAGATGGTGTGCGAGAGCAGGGACACCACTACGGCAGAGCTTCTCAAAGATGTCTTAGGATCCCGTCCTCAGACATCTTCGAGGAGCTCTCCATAGAGGCACTCCCTAATATGTGAGTTTTTTAGTTACCGGATATTAATCTATAGCTAGAGAAGTTATTAACTCCAAGATGGTGCGAGAGGGACACCACTACGGTGGAGCTTCTCAAAGATGTCTTAGGATCCTATCCTCGGACATCTTTTGAGGAGCTTCATGTAAAGCTTCTCGAAGATGTATTGTGATGTCTTCTTATCAAGATTTTATGAATTAACCCTATCTTTGTTACAATTTTTTCAGTTTGTTGAAGGTAGGTAGACGAAGAAGGGTATTTTGCCCAGCTAGTTAGAATGATGAACTCACACATGTGTGTGCTTCTAAAATCAAATTTCGAGACTATATGCCAAAACAAGATATATAGATAGAATCCACATATTGTGATATTTACCTTAGAGTTCCTTACATTAATACAAGATAGATAGAATATAACATCGATCTCATGTTATCATTGCAAAAATTACTACCAATCTAAATCCACAAATCCATCTACAAGATAGAGCATGAAATGAGCTAATATAGCAATGAGAGTTCAAAGGATGAAGTTGCTCACCTTTTAGAACCTTTGGATAGATGGGGCACCACAAAATATAGACAAATCTTGAGAGAAAATTGGGCATGAACTCGAGCTTGAAGCAAGAAAGAGAGATGAGCCACCAACTTGAAATGGTGGCTCGAAAGTGGGGAAGAAGATATAGCAGCCTTTAGTCCCGGTTTGTTATGAACCGACTAAAATCTTTAGTCCCGTTCGTATAACAAACCGGGACTAAAGGGTCTGGCGCCCGACCCAGCCTGCCTGAAACCCTTTAATCCTGGTTTGTTACACGAACAGGGACTAAAGGTTTTTTTTGAACCGGGACTAGTGCCTGCCACTCCCTAGGGCCAGATCTAGTCGTTGGGACCGGGGCATTAGTCTCGGTTTGTAGCAAAACCGGGACTAATACCCCTGGACCAAAGGTCTGTTTTGTACTAGTGGGTAGTGCCCTCAAGTTATGCCACTTGGATGGTTCTATACCAGTGGTGGTGGAGGGGGCTTGGCCCTGACGCCCGCTGAAGGCCGCGGCATGGCGGCGATCAGGGCGATGGCGAGGTGGCACTTGGATGGCTCCATCGATCTCTTTCTTTTTTTGCTTGCGTGCTGTGAATGACCTCACGAACATACCCTGGTGATCCATTTATATGAGATGTGATGCGTTGAGATAAGGATACGAAGATGTGTGTTTGGTTAAGATCGATTTCTTATCTGGTCGTATCAGGCGTGGGTTTGGTACGCGTACCTACCTGGTTGTTTGGATACTGAGTATTTGGCTCGATCAGGTTTTACCTAAACGGGTTTTAGGAGAATCTTTTTTTTGAGACAGGGTTTAGGAGAAATATTAGGAAAACTTGTTTTAAGTTGTTGCACTAGGGGAGAAATAAAAGACGTTGACGGCTAATATCTATGTCGACGGCAAAATGTCGGGCCGTCAGTGAAGGCCCCGAGATAGGCAGCTGAGCAAACTTGTCGTCGGTCCAATTTGTCGTCGGCGTAGGACGGGATAGGACGGCGGCAGCCGTCGGCGTAGGGATTGGATGTGACGGCGGTGTGATGGTTTCAAGTCTACACCGACAACGTAGTAGGTTCATACCTACGCCGACGGCATATTTTTCCTTCTTGCCATATTAATCCTAGAAAAATTATAACTAAATCAGTCTAATTCAGAAAAAATACATATAATATATAATAATTTGCACAAAAATAAGATCTATCTATCTAAACTCAAATATTACATATTTATGTTGAATAAAATATAAAACATTACATATAGTTTTGTGTTACACATTTTCCATTTTCCAAGTGTCAAAAACGGAGTGTTTTGTGAAGCAACCACCAAATGAAAGTTTCAAAATGGCACCACCCCATTTTTCAAATATACTAGGACACCTTGCATGGATAATGTTCCAACCGGGCTATCTTAAACCTTTTTGTCCATCCCTCTTGAAAAAGATAAATTCCTGCCGAATCGGTAGAAAGTGGGACTGATTTGAACTACAGGTATATGATCTGATTCTTATGATTTTTTGGAAAAAATATCATTTTTAGGTTTACAATATGCTATTCCATCAGAGATGCACTACAAGTTTAGTGAGACTCAGCCCCGAGCTAAGAATCTTCATGCCCGCCATTTTGACCATAGCTTGAAACGGGCATAAGAAATTTTAAAACAATCCAAACAATATAAAATCTTCTGGTGTCATATTATGTGATATATTTACAAAAAAAATAAAAAAATTGGTATACTAATTACATCTCAAAAAACCTTCACAGAAATGAGCTGTCATGTACGAGGTTTCATGGCTTTCAGACCAAACGACCAATGTTATCGCTAGAATCGTGGCATAGTTTATGATAATGTGTACACATGTGCATCATTGGATGACGAACAATCTCGCGGGAGAAATTATTCCTTTTCATCGCATAAAAAACCACTTTACATTTTCCAAGTGTCAAAAATAGGTTGTTTTCTAAAGCAATCACCAAATGAGAGTTTTAAAATGATACCACCCCATTTTACAAAAATAATAGGCCATCTTGCATGAACAATATCCCAACTAGGATATCTTAAAATTTTTAAATCTACCCCTCATGGAACAGACAAATTCCTGCCGAATCTGTAGAAAGTGTGTCGGATTTGAACTACATGTATATAATCTGATGCTTATGATTTTTTGGAAAAAATCATTTTTCGATTCACAATATGCTATTTCATCAAAGAGTCACTACAAGTTTAGCAAGGCTCAGCCCCAAGCTAAGAATCTTCATTCCCGCTATTTTGACCATAGTTTGAAACAGGCGTAAGAAATTTGAAAATGATCCAAGCAATATAAAATAGTCGTGTGGTGTCATATTCTGTGACATGTTTACAAGAAAAAATAACAAATTTGATATATTGATTGCATCTCAAAAAACCTTAACAGAAATGAGCTATCATGTTCGAGGTTTCATGACTTTTAGGCAAAAAGACCAATGTTATGTCTAGAATCGTGACATAATTTGTGATACTATACCCATATTATGCACACATATGCATCATGGGATGGCAAACAATGTTACAGGAGGAAGTTTCCCTTTTCGTCTCACTAAAAAGCCATTTTTCATTTTCTGAGTGTAAAAAACAGGGTGTTTTGTGACGCAACTACCAAATAAAAGTTGGTACCACCCCATTTTACAAAAATACCAGGCCACCTTGCATGGACAATGTCCCAACC
The DNA here is from genome assembly GCA_023614405.1 of Avena insularis. NCBI lineage: Eukaryota > Viridiplantae > Streptophyta > Magnoliopsida > Poales > Poaceae > Avena > Avena insularis. Next base: position 303,932 of record JAJUPC010000238.1, read on the forward strand.
GGGCTATCTTAAACCTTTCCGTCCACCCCTCATAAAAAAGATAAATTCCAGCCGAATCGGTAGGAAGTGAGTCAGATTTGAACTATAGGTACATGATCTGATGCTTATTATTCTGTGGAAAAATCATTTTTAGGTTCAAAATATGCTATTTCATCACAGATGCACTTCAAGTTTAGTGAGGCTCACCCCCGAGCTAAGAATCTTGATGCCCGTTATTTTGACCATAGTTTGAAACAGGCATAAGAAATTCAAAAACAATGTAAAATTTTCGCTGGTGTCATATTATGTGACATATTTACAAGGAAAAATATCAAACTTGGTATATTGATTGCATCGCAAAAAAACCTTCACAGAAATGAGCAATCATGTTCGAGGTTTCATGACTTTCAGGTCAAACGACCAATATTATATTTAGAATTGCGGCATAATTTGTGATAATGTACACATGTGCATCATGGGATGGCGAACAATGTTCCAGGAGGAAGTTTTGCTTCCTTTGCACCAAAAAGCCATTTTTATTTCCAAGTGTCAAAAAAGGGGTGTTTTGTGAAGCAAACACCAAATAAAAGTTTCAAAATGGTACTACCCTATTTTAAAAAAATACTAGGCCGCCTTCCATGGACAAAGTCCCAACCAGGCTATCTTAAACCTTTCCATCCATCCCTCATGAAAAAGACCAATTCCTGCCGAATCGATAGGAGGTGGGTCAGATTTGAACTACAAGTACATGATCTAATGCTTATGATTTTTTGCAAAAATCATTTTAGGTTCAAAATATGCTATTTCATCAGAGATGCACTGCAAGTTTAGCGAGGCTCAGCCCCGAGCTAAGAATCTTTATGCCTGCCGTTTTGACCATAGTTTCAAACGGGCATAAGAAATTCAAAAATGATTCAAACAATGTAAAATCTTCACGTGGCTCCTTTTTTATTAAAGAGTATATATTAATATCGCGGAGATACCAATTACACTCAGCCTCTACAATAACGCATGACCTAGAGGCCTCAGGATGCACACATCTCAGAAAAAAGGAAGAAGAATTACAAAAAAAAAAGTCCCGCTATAGATAAATTCTCATAGAAATGACACTACACCACCAGAACAACACCAGTAATCCACCTCTCCAATAACAACGTCTTCAAAAAGGAAACAGTGCACAAGTGCCATCGTTGCCCGATCAAAGATCATAGGTATTCACCCGAGAGAAAGTCCTCACTCGCAAAACAATGCCTTCAACAAGGCCATTGACAGGCACAACCAATTAAGGCCAAACCTTAAATTTTCACCCTGCAAGGTCGGACTGGGAACTCAAATCACCATCGATGTCCTCATGTTCTTGCTTTTTTGACATTCTCCGCATCTGACTTTACCATGGCTCGTTGAAGCTGACACATGATGGTAACAAACAGTAGAGCTTTGCAAAGCTCCCGCTAGAACCAAACGGCCAGAAAAAACATGGGTACGCATGACCGAATACCTTCCAATCCAGCAATCACCCGGCCTGATGTGCCCATGGGATTTCACCGGCGGAGCCTTCCGAAACTCAACACTCCATCTAGATCAACAAGGGAAAGCATCAAGCAGATCGTCGTCTTCGTGCGGGAGGAAACCTAGGACCACCTTCATTATTCAAAAACACCAGCAGGCCCCCATGCTGCCGATCAGAACAACAAAGGAGAGGGCAAGGCAAGCCGAAGACAAGTACCAGATCGGACCTAGAGGTCTAGATCGAACCCATCTCTCATCATGCCCCGTGACCTCACTTTCCCGCTCTGGCTCGCGGACACCAATGGATAAAAGTACCATGGCCTCGCCGGGATCCCGCCATCAATTCGGGTTAGAAGGCCGATCTAGGTCTTCCAAAGGAATCCCCAACACCAGCGCCTCCTCCACAAGATTGCCGCCACGGGGAACCACCGCTGCCACCCTGACCTAGGGACGCTGCCCAGGTCGCAGCGAATCGGCCTCCACCACCACCTCCCCTGTAGCTCCGGCTTACTCCTCTGACGCACCGCCCTCCCAGCCACCTTCGGCAGCTAGTCATGCCGCCATCGTGGCGAGGGGCGGCGGCAGCGGTGGCGAGAGGATCAAACGACTAGAGGACTCTGGTGGGACGTAGATCGCCGCTGGTGCCACCCTAGGGTGTGACATGGTACTGATGGTAACTCCTCCGCCACGCCTGTCCCACCTGCCGGTGACAAGGACAGACAGAGTGCTCGCAACATCCCAGACTCCTTGGCCTGCTTGCTGTATTCACCTCCCTCGCCAATCCCTTTCCTAGTGCGCTCCTACAAGGGCAGTGACAGCGCGCAGCAACTAAGGATGAACAGTAGTCCCATTACTGGTTTAGGGAAAGCGAGTTTTTGCAAAAGCAATTAGTAGTAGTTTTTCTCAAAACGCAAAATAACAGGTGTACGAGGAACTAATTTTGCTAATATATAGATTAGTTGGAGTATCCAAACAACGTTTTCCTTAGGGAGTGACTAATCGCTAGCTGTTTTAAAATGCAAAAACAGACACATTTTTGTAACCAATAAGAAGTGGATAGTTGTACTATAGAAAACTAAAGAAAAGAATGATAAAAATTGTCTGTTTTCAGTCATCCCAAACAGACACATTTCGACCTTCTTCCCTTAGTCCCTTACTTTGGTCCGATAGCTCATTGTTCTAGCATGTTGAGTTATCATTGTCTCAACTGATTTTCATAGCCTGTGGCTAAAAAAGACCAATAAACCCTCCACGCCTTCCACCCATTCTTTCCAGATAGATTCATCATTGTTCTATGTAGTGGTTTATTGTATTGTAAGAGATAAGACACGATAAAGAGAATATAAAAAGTACTGCAAATGGCCTATCAAATAGTAGGTCTCGTAGGAGAGAGGTGCTTGAGAGTTAACACGGTTGGTGGAAGTACAAGTTACATCAAGGACCTCATAAAAATGAAAATTGCTTCCAAGTTCATGCATTTATTAGCACAGGGACCGTGAAAACTGAGCAATGGAGTTCGTATTTTAGGTTTGCGCATACTAGCATTCATCATGCTAAAGTAGAATCTTTCTAGATGCTAAGAATTGGAAATAAGATCAAGAGGTTGGCAATGTTTGGATTTGCTATTCTTAATCCAACGGTCAATGTTCAAAGTTAATCCGTATACTATGCAGTGGTTTATTGTATTGTAAGAGATAAGACACGATAAAGAGAAGATAAGAAGTACTGCGAATGGCCTATCAAATGGTAGGTCTCGTAGGAGAGAGGGGCTTGAGAGTGAACACGGTCGGTGGAAGTACAAGTTACATCAAGGACCTCATAAAAATGAAAATTGTATCCAAGTCTATGCATTTATTAGCACATGGACCATGCAAACTGAGCAATGGAGTTTGTGTGTTTAGGTTTGCACATACTAGTGTTCATCGTGCTAAAGTAGAATCTTTCTAGATGCTAAGAATGGAAAAGAAGATAAAGAGGTTGGCAATGTTTGGATTTGCTTGTCTTGATCCAACGGTCAATGTTCAAAGTTAATCCATACACCATGCAGTGGTTTATTGTATTGTATTATATTGCAAGAGATAAGACACGATAAAGAGAAGATAATAAGTATAGTATTGGGAATGGCCGATCTTTTGAATAACCTTTCCTCCTAATGTTTGGGAAGCAAGTGAAAATTTCGAAAACCGGTAAACTTTTTCATTTTTATGCCACCAAGGACCAAAGTGGTTTCCTTCCTATGTACTCCTCGTCCCTACTCCACACCAACGCGCGGCTACCAAACACGCCAGAGACACAGAGTAACCGTACCAAGGCATTCCCAGAGCCATTCCGTACCAAGACACAGAGTAACCGTACCAAAACCCCCTCCTTCAAAGAGCCATTCCCAACTTCGAGAGGCCGCATTTGGATCTTCTCTAGCACGCACTTCACACATTTTCTCGCCATCTCACCCGTAGCATCGTTCCTTCCAGCCTGCCAGCCCTGTTCTCCAAATAAGCCCAACAGTCATAAAATAGATCCGCCCTTGCCCCCAATCATTCGGACGTGATGGTTGTGGATTCGAGGCATAACCAGCGGAACAACGTCTGGACGAAGGTCGGCGACGACGTCTTCAATGAAATAGCTAAGAGTATGTACACTACCAGTGCCGTTTGGCTGGCCGCATGCTCCAAGGAGCTGTACCGCCAAGTTGCTGGCGGAAAAGGTAGTAGATGCCCTAAAGACATCTGTTGGACTTTGGTCTCCTGCAAGGATGTCTACGACCACAAGATCACATGCAACTATTGCCGGTGTGTCTGCACGGAGCCAGGATGCGAGTTCACCGGCATCAAGAAAGTGTTCATCGAGCACCTCATATATGCCCACTCGATGACAGTGCCCAGATACAGCCCCAAAAAATGGGACCCGTCTATGCTGGTTCGTGCACCGGGCTCGCTCAGAGCTGAGGTCATTGGCATTGGGAAGGAGGGCAAGCTGTTCGTCGCCCAAATTGACGGGCATAGAACAGACATGCTCCTGTCCGTTAGGCCGGTCAGGTCGGTGGTGTGCGAATCGCCGCGGTACGTGGTGAGGTTTTGGTCGTTGGCCTTGTTCGCTAGTTTCAATCAGTTTGTAGTAAAGAGGTCACCCGAGACAACGATTAGGCCGTCGCCAGCCAACGCCGCGCAGGAAGTTCTCATGTCTTTTCTGTCCAAGCAGCAGCTTTACTGGCATACTACTAAACCTGTCGTCGGACAAGATTCACCGGTGAGATATCACATCTTAATCCTCTTTTGATGATCCTACTGTGAGTGTATGTAATGTTGTACTAATTAGCTAGTTTATGTTGGTGGCAGATTCCCTTCGTAATTGGAATTGCCGAAATTAAGGATCCCAAATTTCCTGGTTTGTCGTATGAATTTCACATGTATGCTGCTGATCTAGAGGCCGATAGACGACAATGAAACGAGAGACGCGTCCCAGGTAGGAAATCAAGGGCGCAGCCCGGCCAGCACTTTGACACGCTGAAGCATTCTCGTTTCTTCGAGTACGTATGATGGGACATGTAGTGGTTCCTAGCTTAGTGTAAGCTTGTAGGTATACACAACTAAGTATTTTGTATGGAGTTCACCTACGGCTAATTTATTTTGTAGTAATACCTACGTATGTACTTAGACTTATTCAGATCGAGTGGAGAAAATGCATGGTCATGGTTTCCTTTTGAAACTTGGCTTTGCCACATTGTTGTACATCCATTGAATTTCAATGTCGACATTGCTTAATCTGTCAATTCTTTTGTGCATTTTCTGCCACAGTTGAATCGTTCACTTTAAATTGCTGCTAAATCTGTCATGTGCTGCTGAATGTGAATGGGACGCGTGCTCGTCGCCCTTGTACATGGCCGTGTCACAATCTAGATGAGACTTGGGCATTTTGGGTTGCATATGGGGTTCACACAGGCATTGATGTGAGAAGATGGTACTCAAAGCAGACTTGATCGTCAGTTTTGCTTGCTCCAATGGTCGAGTGTTATTGGTGAAAAGGATAAACGGATCGTGCGACAAGGTTTTTAGAGATAAAACAAAAACTAGTTCTCTCTGTACTGCTATTGTATTTCATGGTCTGTATTGCTGAACTGGTCACTTCTGAAATGCTGCTGAATTGGTTAAGTGCTCCTGAATATGAACTTCGAATCTATTGATAAGTTTTCTACCTTATTCTGTACTGCTGAATTTTGACATGAATAGCTACCAAAAAGAATTATCGCTTTTCCCCTCCCTCTCTGAGGTCTTTGTTTCGAATCCGGTCGAGCACATCACAATGCCATTTTTATTAACCAGGAGAAGAAATCTAGTAGTAGCTCATTCGGCACCTCTTTAGCCCAGAACATTTTTATTCATTCTTTTCGGCGTTAGGGGACTGCTGACCACAGCCGAGTGAAATTTGAGAAAGGATCCCATAGAGCATAGACGAGAACATATTAATTCAATCTTTTAGGGGTTAGGAGACTTCTGAGCATAGCCCACTAAAATTTGAGAATGAAGCTCATGGAGCATAATCTACGGAGTATAACCCACGTAGAGCAGCCTATGTAGAATAGCCAAACTCTTTTTAATTCGGTCTTTTGGGCATTGCCCCCACCTCTCAAAATAAAAAAACTCTGCCTACCCATGTTTTTAAGAAAATACTCCATTATGTGGCATTTTATAAATTGAGATGCCAGGAGCGCTGCCCTTTTATATTTTAAAAGAGATAAATATAGACACACAAAATATTTTTAAGAAGACTAATACATAAATTGTAGTACTAATAAAAGTTTAATGATATTTATTCTATAAATATCTTTGTTGTAGTGGCAACACACTCAGTTTATGTTTATTTGATTTGAAGGTCTTTTGTTCAAATTTTATCTTGGGTTTACATTTTTTCTTATAGCGATATCGCATTACGAGAGGCTGACATCATGGACCCAGTTAGTTTTGAGTGTGGGTTCAAAAAAAAGTTTAAATACTTGTACAGAGAGGCTCGCATCAGAGACCCACCAGACAGAACATACATGGCTGTATCAGGGAGCCACAAGCCAGAATATGCTAGAGAGCCTGACATAAGGGCCCCAGCAGTAAGACCATGCATGGCTACCATGGTGAAAACAACAGACGCGGCCGAAAAAAAGTCCATCTCACACACGTTGCACTTATAGATAAGCTGACATGTCGAACCTAGTAGGTCCAAGCATATCCCATGAAATTAGCCTATCAGCCCCAAGCATAGCCCAATACCTTCTAATTTGGACTTTTCGTGGTCTTGTGGTCACCGACCATTAGGAGTGAGCCAATAGAATATAAGCCATGACGAATAGGGAATCCGCCCCGAGTGAGCCTAGAATCTTTTTAATTCGGCTTTCCGAGCATTTTTTCTACTCTAAGGCTCACATCTGGGATCCGAAAAAACAGTCCAACATACACACGTTTCTTTCAAATAGAGGCTGTCAGCTGGGACCCAGCATAGATATGTTTCCTGCACAGAGGTGATTGACATCTATGGCCCAGCAAGTTTCCAAGGTCAAAACAGCGGACATGGATAAAAAAAGTCCATCATACGCACGTTTCATTAACAGAGAGGCTGATATGTGGGACCCAGCAGCGTGACCTTATACAGATGTTGTATCGAGCAACGTAGCCAGTTCGAAACAGGGAGGCGCAAGTGAGAAAAAAGTTCAGCATATGCACGTTTCTTGTAATGAGATGCTAAAATGGGGGATCCAGCAGCGTGAGAAACGGTAGATTCGTCGAGCAACACTATGTAGTTCGCAACAGGGTAGCACTAGAGAATAAAAAACTTCCATCATACCCATGATTCTTCTAATGTGAGGCTGACATAAGGGACCCACCAGCCAGAATAAACGGCTGATGCAACGAGCAACGCTATCAGGTTCGGAACACGAAGGCGCGACAGAGGATAAAAAATCTATCATACATATGTTTCTTCTAATGAGTGGATGACATGTGGGACCCAACATCGTGATTAAACGGTAGCTGCATCAAACAGCGCTATCAAGTTCGGAACAGGGTAGCGCGAGCCAAGGAAAAAAATTCCATCATACACAAGTTTCTTCTAATGAGAGGATGACATGTGGGGCTCAGGAGATTGGTTAAACGGTAGATGCGTCGAGAAGCGCTATCAACTTCCGAAAGGGGTGGCCAGCGCAGGAAAAAATTCCATCATACACACGTTTCTTCTAATGAGAGGATGACATGTGGGTCCCAAAAGGTTGATTAAATGGTAGATGCATCGAGCAGCGCTATCAACTTTGGAACAGGGTAGCGCGAGCGAAGGAAAAAAAATTCATCATACACACGATCCTTCTAATGGGAGGCTAACATGTGGGCCCTAGCAGCCTGACTAAACGGCAGACGCATCGAGCAACATTATCGAGTTCAAATCAGGGAGGCACGACCGAAAAGTATGGTCCACTAGAGACACTGACGTCCGGGACCCACATGCCTCAAAAGACTTCGGGGAGTCAACATTGCGCGAGGAAACAAAAATCTTGCTACTACCACGCGTTGGTCGAGCTTCCTCCATGTTTTTAGCGGATCCGTCATAGTAGAGGGCCATGAAACCGGCAAAAAAAGTTTTCCATCGGCCATGGCCGAGCCGAGAATTTCATCGCCGAAGACGCGCCTTCTACGATGACCGTCGGGCCAAGTCATTGTGGAAGGAAACTTTTCTTGTAGTGAATACTTTTGGTTCTCTCTTCTCTTTCTTCGGGTAATCCCGATGATTCCAAAATGATTTACAAGCATCATCAAACCCTATGGTTCAGGAACATAGCAGACATGATCGAGACGCCTCTCGGACCACAAATCATCAGCGGGATTTGGATACCCATAATGACCACTTTGCATTCTAGGACTAGAATGTCATTTTAACCATACACGTTGAGCCCAATTTTCTTTGTTACTTTGATACATGACTTTTCTGAGATCTAATTATCAGTATCATCATACCTAGTTCAATCTCGTTACCGATAAGTTCTAGTTAACTTGTTCCCGTGATATTCCATCATCATGACCTAGTCATACGCTACAGCTATAGAGTGGGCCTAGTGTATGTTCCCATCATGCGGGAGAACAAATAACGATCTTGATACATGCGTCTCAACCTATCCCTTCATAATACCAGATATGCACCTTTATGATCACCATGTTATGATGTGACAGTGATTAGATATGATCTCACGGTCTAAGGAGTAGGATACTTTGTTTCCTAATTATTGCAATGATGAACTTTGTGACTTGACCCATGTTACAATACTTATGTTGGGTACATTGTCTATCACATCATTCATATAATGACATCATCTCATTGTCAATCTATTATATATTAAAAGTACATGACGGGTTAACCAGAAAAAAGAGAAATATGGTAGAAATTCCCACAAAAATTAGAAACATCTAACCATCGATTTACTACTAGAGAAAACCACAACCAATGGATTATAGGAATAACTAATTGACAATCAAGTTATGAGAAATTACCCACCAATTCCATCACTAATTTTCCCGGTACCTCTTCAGTCTTATTGGATGGTGCGTTCTTCTAAAACAAAAAAAATCAAAGTCTATGCGTTAAAAAAAAATTAAAGGCTGCATCTACTTCATCCTCACCCCGCCGCCATGTCCTCTATGGTACCGTATATGCATGTAGGTATTTCTCCATGAGCTTGATCTGCTCCTCACGCTCAACTTTGCACCCGTGTACTAATCTAGAACTTACAAATTTGGATGATCAGATCGAGAAAGCAGTCCGACACCGATGGCCACACGATCCCGGTGGCTGACGACCACACGACACAGACTATTGGCGACCATCTCTTGATATATATTGCAGCCTACGCCCCAAATGACGAACAAGCACTGGTAATCTGGTATTGATTGTATGCCTATGCTTTCCTGACATCTGATACTCACGTTCAGCTTTGCGGCCACATCTTGCTCAGTTGTAGCTCCTATATTTTCTTGGTAGAAATCGCAGACATACAGTGTTGTAAAAATTGGAACATGCATCAAGATTGCTTTGTTCCTATGTAATTAATCAATTCCACATCGAAGTGGCAGAATTACAGCGACTCGGTCACTCGGATGAGGCGACACTCAAGTTGTGGAAGTATGCATAGAAGTCGCGAAAGTTTGCATTGGTGCACTGGCCCGTGTGAATCTCAATCGATGATGTTCGGATAGCGACCTCCATGGCATAATCTACTTGTACTGATTACGAAAATATAAGTGAAAGCAAGATATGGCAACATGCGTTAGTTGTTCTTAATCAGAGAGGCTCATGGATCCATAAAGAGATGAGACTGAAACCACAAAACATAGTGTTTTTCATGGTTTACGAGTAATGGTTTACGAGTAACTCTGTCATTGCTAACCTAAAGAGGATCCCTCCTAGAACCTCTTTGTAACCAAGTGCACTACAACTTTAGCGATAATTGGTGGTGCAGTAACTAGCGAGAGCAAAAAATAGACTAACAATTACAAGGGAGTAAGGCATGCGTAAGTGGTTTGACTAGCTGCAGCTGCCGGAGAAGACCAATGTGCGCCTCCGCAAGCAGCGAATGTGCCAAGGAATGTGTTATGTGATTGTGGCTGCAAAGAAGTGCAATCACATGTCAGCCCTAGCACCGTGAACTGTGATTGTGTCACTTTGAAACTGGGATGACCTTCTACTTGCTGCTAATATCCTTAAAAAATATGCTCGAGGGCCCTTGCACTTGGAACCGTGACTACAGTTTCAATTTTTTTCCCTATATGGGTCACTACCAAAGTATAATACTGCTAATAGTTATTCGGTTCTGCATCTAGAGGCAAAAAAAAGTTACCCTCTTCGACCCAAATTAGTTGACTCAAATTTGTCAAGATACGGATGTATCTAATACTAAATCATGTCTAGATACGATAGAATCTAGAAAAATCTAAGTTAACTAATTTGGGTCGGAGGGAGTACTAAATATTAGTATCTAGGAATTATTCCCACATGGATTTGCTTTCTCTATGTAGTTCAGTATAATTTCTCTTTCATGGTGGTTTCCTGTTGGCGCTAGAAACTCTTTTGCATTTTTTGTCTAAAGTATTAATATTTCATCTTCATTTGTAGGTTCTCACACAACAACGAGCGGTACGAGTATGAGGATAACATACCATGGTTTTATTGGTGATGTTAGCACTCTGTAGTCTGGACTTTGGACCTACCAATGAAAGTCATTGTCATTCAATTGCTTCTTCACAAGGTATACAAAATATTGTCATGTCCATTCAACTGGTCATGGTTACTAGAGACAAGCACGTTCCCTTTTTTTCACGATAAAATATCATAACTACGATGTTATTCAGGGTGTTATTTGCCTTCCTATTACCCCAGGCTCCTAGAAAACGCATGTGCACTAACAGATTTATGTTCTAGCATTTAATTAGCAACACATATTATGTATTCTGATGAACCATGCTAGAAGCATATTTGATGCGTGTATTGTTTCTCTGCCTACCGGTTCATCCGTTTGGAGAATATCCAGTATTCATCCTGCTTTATCACCCCTCTCCCAATAATTCATTGCCTTCCAATCTATTCAAGGTATAATTTCTTCATGTAATATTGTAAATATCCATCCACAAGAAGGGTCATTCATCAATCATTTCCAGCTTGGTCATGCGTGATTTCTCTTTGTCATCTGATTTGGTACTAAGCTAATCTGGTATTACTAGCAGGAGCATAAAAGAGAAGTAACCTAGCCATAAGACCTGATGCCTTCCAATTGATATTGTATCCACGCTAGAAATGTAATTGAAGTAAAATATTTTTCCTCCATAGGATTAATTCCGGGTTTCTAGCTAGGATCGTATCATACCACATAGGTACATCAAAAACGGTGATGGGCATATATACGTGTGCATGACTAAGAGAAAGTAGTGCTGCGACTAGGTTTCAGAATTGATACTTGCCAATGCACGTTTGCTGACCCGACATCTCTAGACAACATAAGCAATACCACCAAGAAGCAACTGGTGTCTGCTGATAGGTATCATCATGTGTATGAGTAGTTGGTTATCAAAATGTAAGTTGATGGGTAACTAATACTGAGGTGCCAAGATTGTAAATCACTAGCAAAGATTAATCCTACATGTGTTCGTACTTTTACAAATTGTTGATACCATGCACCTGATATTAAAATTGATTTTCTTTTAACATAGGTAGATGCAAATTAATGAGAGGTCTACCAAACTAGGTTATTTAAAGGTGGCGCTTCAAAAGGGGACTACCATTGTTCTATGTACAAATACTTGATTGGTTTTAAAGTTATTTCTTTTAGAAACACTAAATAAGACATGCACAAAAGATAGAGAGACATAGAGCTATTGATCTACACGGACGAGCAGACGACAATTGATCTAGAAGATGTTGGTGTCCTAAAAAAATCACTTTAAATTGCATAGACAAGTTAGTAAGAGAAATATAATAACCATCATTTGATATTTAATAAACACCTTTCATTAACTCCTAAAAATAGAATCACATATAAAGTAAAGGTCAAAGTTACATCCATACGACTGTATACATGTCTAAAATGTTATGTACCTTGCAAAAAATGGGGTTAACACGAGAAAAAATATATCAGATAAAAAAGGTACCACTTTTTTAGCTAATAAAAAAGGTAACACATTCGATACAATATAGAGGATGCCCTCGCATTTGCGAGGGCCACCTTGCTAGTAGATATAAATGTCCATGATCAGGAAACCTTGATCATAAGTTAACCAATGAACTAGTTGAACAGAGGCTACTAAGGACTTGGTTTGTTTATATACCATACATGTACCAATGTTTCTGATTGATAAAGTTATAGAATGGTGTTGGACCACGTAGAGATAAACAAAAAAATCCTACGCGGTACTGAGCTAGCTTAGGTGATAGGCCACGAGATTACCACTAGACCCACAGGTGCGGATTATCGATGAAGCACGTCAGTTGATACAGTACCGATCGATCTCATGAACAGCTCCTCTGGATCCCACAAACTTCTTTGCCGGATCACCACAAAATCCTTTGCCTCTAGCGTCGCACGTGCAATGCCTCTACCGGTATGCACATGTACAGGAAGGAGATCCGGGCAGAGAATTGCTAGATCCTGTCTAGCTCAAAATGGGAGTGGAGAAAGTGATGGCTAGGTCAGGGAACTATCCCTTGTCACTCCACTTATATACGCTCCTAGTTGGGCTCAATGCTTGAGGCCCATCTAGGTCATATCTCAATCTCCACATGGATCTAATCCACATGGGATCCTTTCTCTTAAGTGTGTGACCCTATAGGTTTATATACACCTGGACACGACATGAGTCACCACTCCGAGTGGATAGCTGGTAGAGGCCTCTAGAAAGACGTGCCAACTGCCAAGTGTTGCAAAGTCAGAAGACAAACCTTTCCAATGTGACTTTTGTCCTAGTCCCTTTGCCTCACAATATACCTGTTGAGATATAGGAGAGTGGTTGCCATCTGATCAATAGCTCAACTCTCTTCCCGTTTCGCGAAATATGATTCACTTGACTAACACTTAATCTGGCTCCTTGGTTAGCACTTAACCAAGTCACGCATGTCCATGCTTCTGAATCATATCACACGAGAGGGGATGTAGAATATCTCTCCATTATGGAGGGGAAAATCCTATCTTGGTAATCCATGTCACGTAGCTTGATTCACAATCAACCCGAACTCTACCTTTATAACTGCCCATTTATGGAACAACGTTTGATAGAACGTAAGCTGGCGATCCACAACTCGGATCATGCAATCACCTCAGGTCAAAATATTCCATTGCATGAGACTGTAAATGGCAACATACTCGTTGCATCTTAACTGTGTGTCAATCCGACTCGCTAAACTACTTAGTCGAGTCCGTGTAAGTCGGAGTAACATCACCATCCCATGACAAATGGAAGCTAGTCATCAGTAGACTTTCATATTGGTCTAAGCTGTGTGTCCGGCACAACCCTCAATAACCATTGACATCTAGTATGAACAACATGAATATATAGTTCCACAACTGAATCACATATTCAATGATACATATCCGTTGTTTATTCTAGGACAACTTAACAACTTTATAAATACACTAGGAATTACATCATACAAGATTGCCTCTATGGCATATTCCCAACACATGGTATAAAACCTATTATGAACTAATGAGATATGATAATAAACATCCATTATTATTTGTCTCTAGGTGATATCTCCAACAAAATTATTGTCAGATGAAAGAGTAGGAAGATAAGCAGATGAAACAAAGTTTTTCTGTGAAAATATCATCCGAGACTCTAGTGTAGGGGTGTTATAGAAGGGGCCAGAGGTCATCATACTATTCAACAATGAAAGCAATTCAAACCCCAAGAACGATACAGATCTAGTAATGAAAAATATCTATACAATGATATTTGAGCTACATACGTATGATTGGCTAAAACTACCTTGCAAACATGAGAAAAACAGACATCAAAACTACACTTCACTAGGACTCCATTCAGGACCTAAGTGATCCACTATGCGAACAAGAGAAAGACAAACGTCGAAATTGCACTTTATTTCCACTACATTCAGGACCTTTCCCAGTATTTGAGCCTACAACACATGGAATACCTAGACATAGTGTCAAAATAATAAAAATGTAAAAAATAACGACTAATATATTTGCAAAGTGGGAGACTTTTGCAGGACAAAAAATTCTGTTGGGACAAATTCTACTACTAATGATAAATTCTTATGTTATTTAGACTCAAATAATCATTCTTTATTGCATGTCCTTAGTGCTGGTAGCACAATGGCTAGAAAAACCCCTGATCCAAATAAAAGATTGTTTGTGTAACTATTATTAGTCTAAAATGTTGAGTTTATTTAAAAAATAGCTGAAATGGTTCTGAATATTTCCTCTTGTAAAACAAAAACATGTGGCTGCAATGCGGTGATCTTGACATTAACTACTCTACTCAGATTGCACATTTGCATGTATATCAAAAGGAAAAATCAAAAATATTGAATGCTAAAACATATATATTATCATTTGCTTATTTTGGTTTTACTTCATAATTGATAAATAAAGCAAAAAAATATTGAAGGGTAAAACAAACATATTATCATTTGATTATTTTGGTTTTACTTCATAATTGATAAATAAAGCAAAAAAAATACAGAAAGACATCTGAAGTTTGTCATCAGCTGTAAACCTTAGCAGCTTAAAATTATGCAAAAATGTGTTAGGCAGTAGCAGCCAAGCTCTAACAGAAATATATCACAATCAAACATTTGAAAACATGTCTAATGTAAGAAATCTGAAAGTAAAACGTGAAGTGATAATTAAAAAATATGTATGTTGCTAGCCTATAAGAAATGATTTGACGAGTTAATCCATTCAGGTATGTTGACAAACAACCTGCATGTTCAACATACACTCGGGAGATAGAAGATAAGTTGACAAATAAACACGGTCCCTCCATCTTTTTTCGGGCTTGCAACCGACCATCCAACTTAATAAAAAGCTTAAGAAAGGCATAGGCGGACTTTACCATCCCGACCCCATCCCTGCAAAAAATAAGGAGAAAATAAGAGAATAAGAAAGCAAATGAAACAATTAGAGAATACTTGAGAAATGATAGAAACATTTTAAGAGAACACTTAAGCCGAAGAAAGAATAAAGTAACACCCAAATAAAGCAACATTTTCACCACAGAAAATTGAAGCATTCTTTATTAGTTATACACACACCCAATCAATAAAAGTAACTTCAGTATCTAGTGAATGATAAAATGCGAAAGTGAAAGAACAAGAGATTGATAAAGTAATAGAAGGATGTAAAATGAAGAAAAATGGAAAGCAAAATAGTAATACTGAAAAATAGGAACATAAGTATATACTAAAAGAAATGGGAAAATAAAATTTATAATGAAGACTAAATGACTGAAGCAAGAGAGAATGAAGAACATAAAGATTGAGCGATAGAAGCAAGAGATACTGAAAGAAAGACCGGTAACAAAATGATTTAGCTCAAGCAAGAGATACTAAAAGAAAAACATATGATTAACTAAGAAACTAAGGAAATAAGAGCGACTGAACACTTAAGAAAAATATATAAAAAAGAAGCGACAAAGATAATAAGTGGTGGATGACAAGAATGAGAAAAGTAAGAATGCAAACAAAAGACGAATGAGAATAATATAGTGAAGAAAAAACTGAAGATATAGTAACTGATAATTGAGGAAAGATGAATACTAAGATCTGGAAGGACTGAAAGACAAGACACAATGGGAAATACTTAATTTATGAAGTATTAAGATTTTATATTGAAGAAGACTGAAAAACAAAAGAATAGATAATTGCATACATACAAAAATACATGAATACATAGATGAGTACCCATTTGTAGCATAATTGCGCAACTAACAAAGGAAGGTTGGCAAAAAGAAAGTTTTAAGAAGATCGACCATAATAAAGAACTATAATAGAATATAATTTTATGTCTTTGTACGCTTTCAAAAAGGAAATTTTTGGCAGATTATAACAAGTCATGACCAACTTAATTATAATAATAAAGTAACACAGGCCATTGCTTGTTATTATCTATTAAGGGGACATCAGTTTGCAGTCAATGAAACGTAACTGTCTAAGGTAGACCATCTTCTTTCAGACTGAGT
Organism: Avena insularis; assembly: GCA_023614405.1. Taxonomy (NCBI): domain Eukaryota; kingdom Viridiplantae; phylum Streptophyta; class Magnoliopsida; order Poales; family Poaceae; genus Avena; species Avena insularis. The sequence continues at coordinate 320,137 of JAJUPC010000238.1, forward strand.
CAATGAACTGCTGCTAGTCCAACTCTTCTATTTGAGGCCATCTCTTCTTTATAATAGTATCGAAATATTTATCCTTCAAGTTTTTGGCCTCGTTATGCCACATGCCCAATGCTCTTACTATCATGCACACTACTTTCTCTTTGAATATCTTCATTGCATCTTCGCCTAATTCATTGATGAATCATTATATATCAAACAACTTGCTCAGGATCTTTTCCCTCATATTATTATGCTCTTCCATTCTCATGTCCATGCATGTGATCTTCATGCTTTGACGAACGATGAAGCCTACGATGAGCCTATAGCATAATGCAACAAATACTGGACTGACTGGAATACCTCTTTCATCGACTCATGTTACCATGGGCCACTTATCCCCAGTTAGCCATGTTTGCATGTCTAGGGAGTCAACAGAGGTCAACGTGTCTGCATAAGAGCTCTTGAGAGAAAATAGAGAGTCTGCATCTGACTCGTATCCCTCCTCATGGTCAACAAAAGCTTGTGTATGGGAAAAAGATGTGTCCATTCTACGAAGAAGATGAAACTAGTTACTGAAATGAAATTAGTAGAAGTATCTAACCTACTGAAAAAATTGAACAACTGCAAAATACTAGATAACATGAGAGTAGAAGTATATAAATGGGTATCTAACATGTTAAATGACCAGCATGCGTTCCCTTCAACAGAGGATATGGTACACCAAGAGGGCAAGCGGTTACGAGGATCAAGTTTTACTAGCTCTAGAGCTTCATCATGGAACACACGTAGCATCTCCTCGTCCACTCTCTCCATAGAAAAACACTCACATAAATCCCTTCCGCTCTCATAGATGCACCTTGCCTTGTGATATTGGTCGTATTTGGTACATTGGGTCAACAGTTAGTCAGGGTGATTAGTGCACCAAAATTGATGGCGTTGGCCTACATGCATAAACCTAGATCCCAACTTCGTATTTGAATCATGATCGCTCTGGTAGATTATTCTTCATCCTTTTCTTCAACCTCATTTTTAATTGATATATGTTTGTATGTTCCTCCAAGAAAAGATCCCCATCAGCTTGGCACCGTCTATGTGCAAAATGAAGGTATATGTTCTTACTACTTTTGCACACAATCTGAGTTTAGTTGCTACATTCCTTAAATGGTTGTAGTCCAGCGAGAAGGTAACCACCAAGGTGAGTTTATTTGTTGTTAAATGTTAGGCACTCCTCCTTAGGTGTATATTTATGTATATATATACTTGTTTTGAGCCTGGATCACAAATAATATTTGGTAAAAGAATAGACTCAATTTGGTTCTTTTGTTTTGCAGTCAGATATCGACGTGGACATGAAAAATGTGATGTCATATAACAAGATCTTTCCCATTAATGCCTTGGTCTGGAGTACTCCATTTAAATAAATGTTAGTTTGAATGTACACCGTGGCAAGGTTACTGATATTAACTTCGCCAATTGTTCTTTGTTCTGAACCAAAGAGTGCTCAAATTAGTGAGTTTTGGAATCATCTTTATGTTCAATGATATTTAGTATACTTAGCGCATGTGCTACAGATGAATAAAATAGAGAGTATGATTTTGATTGTAGAAAGTTATATGACTACTTCTGTTAATGTACCTCAGAATTGATGTTCTTACGAACATTGTATATGCTTAATGCTTTTGTTTTCTATGTACCGTGTATTTTTTAGAAACTTCCTTTTTTATTTTGACTCCGGAATGTAGGTGGTACTCTGTATTGTTGCCATGTGCATTGCTATCCATGTCTCTATAAAACTACACGCGTCAGTCTGTTCAAGTAATGGATCCACATTCATTATTACTAACAAATTCTTGAACAAATTCAAGATAACATATGGTCGATATACTTATACTCAATTGACATGTATTTTTGCTAACCAATAGCATATATAAACTTTTGAGAGTGGGGAGTTGAAGTGGGATTTTTGTCTTCACTAACTTCTTGAGGGTGGTTGATTTTACTTTGATATCATCAGTCCTCTTAATTGCTTGACAAGGAAAACTAGTGGGATAACTAACATGTCATATATAAGTTTGTTAGGAGAGAAAACACCACCAGATAACCAAGAAGTGTGTTAACTAGCTTATACTTACATCAACATATAGTGTGTTGACTAACATCATATATAATTTCGTTATAAGAGAAAACGTCATCAGATAAATAAGCAAAAAAATACAAAAAGATTTGATTCATTGATAGAAATTTATTTACAAGCCAATATGGGTCACACCCATGGCACGGCTTTGGCCTATGTCACATGAAAATCAAGCCACCAAGATGACCAGATCATGGAACCACAACTAGTTCACCGAAAGCTTCGGCGAAGCATGAACATGCTTGAGTGAGCTCGTGCTTCATTGTCCATGGACTTCGCCACTAGCAATCATTATTTCTGAATGAAGATCATGTCAAAGAAAATGTCATCAGGGTGCTTTGGGATAACAAATTTGATGAATAAAAAAGAACCCCTAATAATCTATGTCGCATCATACATCTAAAAAGATAGACCGATAGATTATTTAGATAATAAATGAACAAGTATCACCATAACCCAATTTAAAATAGTTAATTCCTTTGGATTTTGCAACATGAAAACTTTATCTCTTAAGAGAATTTTAACAAAGCATGTACTAGCCCTTATGAGACATTACAAGAAAAGTTCGCTTTTACAACGGACAATTTTCATGGTTAAAAAGTCTTCTACGGCGGATGACCTTCGTGGTAAAAGCCCTGTCACAAATGAATCTACCACGGGTTTTTTCCGACTGTGGCGGATCGCACCCTTCGGCCACGAAAACTTGTTCCTTTGTAGATATGTTCGCCAGCCGCGGTGACAACTAACGTCATACAAACTTCCACGTGGCAAACACTGTTATCGCCCAATTACTGCTGTTAATGGTGACAGAAACCGTGGTAGAAGCCAGGTCCAGCCAAGGCTTGCTACTTATTAAGTGGTCCGGCCTAATTTGAGAGCCCAACAAGAGGACAACCCGTTATTGTGTCGTCCTGCACTGTTTAAAATGGGCCCACTAGTGCAGCCCGCTGTGGCCCATACTATTTTGGACTAAAGAAGGCCCACCTTGGTCCAATACTATGCAGCCCATTAGCGGCCTGCGCCAAGTCGGTATGGTACAGTTAAGGCCTGCGTTCGGCATGGTACTGTTCCTATAGCCCATAGGGTCCGCTACTATTCTACCCATTTACTGTTATGGCCTTTTACATTTCTGGTTTGCCACTATTCGGGTCATTTACTATTTAGGTCTTTTACTATTATAGCCTTCTAATGTTCTGGCCTTTTACTATTTCAGCCATTTACTGTTTACTCCTTTTACTCTTCTATCCTTTTGTTGTTTTGGTCTTTTGCTATTCTCGACTTTACTGTTCCGACCATTTACTATTTAGGTCATTTACTCTTCTGGTCATTTTGCTCTTCTGGCTTTTATTGTTCTAGCCGTTCACTGTTTATGCCTCTGACTATTCATGCCTTTTACTGTTCGGGCCTATTACTGTTCAGGGCCTTTTACTATTCGGCCCTTTTACTATTCTGTATTTTACTGTTCTGGCATGTTGTTGTTCATCCATGTATGTTTTAGGCCTTTGGCCACTTATGCAGCCTACCATTATTCTGATCTGGCACTTACAGTCTTTTACTGTTTATTGGGCCCGTCTGCTTGTCGACATATTTGCATATTCTATAATTTGGCACAATTCTTGTTTTAAACAGTCTGTTAATATTTTGACCCGCTAATGGCCATGCAAGGATCACCATATTACCTCAACAGATTTTTTTTGAAATTTATTACAGACCAGAATTTCAACAAAAACAAGATGAAGCATTATAGAGACATCACCAGATATGGGTTGAAACATGGTTTCTGATACAGATATTACATCACCATACAAGTAGCAACAAGTTTACCATGATAGCTGCAGAAGAGATTATCAAGTAGACTATTCATCCAATCTTGACGATCTTTCAGTTCCTATATCTGTTCACATGTAATCGTGATTATTCCATCTATTTCTTCTATTTCTTTTTCAATTAAATCAATTGATTGGAGTGCATCTATAACACCTTTTTGTGGTGAAAAACTAGAATAGTGGGCATAGTGGGCCGATGCAAGCAATAATTACTGTGGCTGCTGCTTTGTGAAATGACCTCAATACTTAACGTAGGATTCCTTCCTTCTACCCTCATAGCTTCATGTGCAACCTAAAACAAAGAAAACAAGTCAGGATAACATACCAGCTAAATGGCGGCCATCTTATATATAAAATAATTCTAATGCATCATTGGCCAGGAACAATATATGATGTGCCTCGTACATATCTTTCCGAAATAACAGGAACAGTCGACGTCCTAAACCAATGCGTACATGTGCCAGTATCATAGCCACTATGTGGAACAAACAGTACAGATTATTTGCATGCTGAAACTAAGACTTATTAAGTTAGAGCAGCAAAGCAGTTGAAAAAATACTATGTTATTTTCAGTAGCCAGATCATTCAAATATTTTGATAGTAGCACATGTACCATGTTGTCAAAGAATTTCAAAATTTGCATTGTCCTAATATAACAAATTAAGAAATCAACATGTGTGTCTCATGCAGACTAACTAAACTAGTGTGGCAATGAATGTAGGGAATCAGGCAACTCGACTCTTTCCCTCATAAATTAAACATATCACTCCATAACGGAAATATAGAAAATATAATAAAAAGAGGTGCATGAGATTCCTTCAACTTCTTAGAACTGGTCGGGACAACAAAGCATTAACCTAAAATATAAAAATAGTTTTTAAAAATGGTCTATAATATGAACTAGCCAGATAAGTGTGTAGTTCGAAAACTTATGGTTGGACCTCCAACCACAGAAAATGACATTTTTTAATCATTAGGAAACTATGATAATACCTTAGAAAAACAAGCAATAGATCAAGTGTGTCTTAAATAGACTACCAACATCATTTCAGAGAAACAAGATATCAACCACTACTTTTTAGTAGCCAGATCCTTCAAATATTTTGATCATCGGGCCACTAAATAAAAAATAAGAGAAACAAAGAGATGAGTTATTTGTTGCAAAAACAATAGTTGGATGTAGCCAAAAAGTAGCACAAACCTTCTTTGTAATGCCTACAACTATTGTATTTTCAACTACTGACAGTATCATTATACATATAACCATGCAAGAAAATCTAGTAGACAAACAAGCAAATGATACATTCTACACCTTGCAAGGTCAATGAAGTATTTAAACAATGTATAATTTGGTATGAAGTGGCAGATCAAATTCAGCAAAATGTGACATTCTTTTGATAGAAGCACTTTATGCACCATATAGAGTAGGTACATAGGAAATGAAGCAATCATACGCCGTGTGCATCATATAAACTGCTAGATTATTTGAAAAAAAGGTATCCAACGTATATAATGTCAAGTAAAAGTGTACAAGCTCTGTTATCTAGATTATATCCATTGGAACCACGATAGCGGAGCAGAGGTGACTGTGATTCGTAAGAAAGTAAGATGTGACTGTTGTGATGCTTCCCACTTGAAAAATGCCATTAAAGGCATAGAGACACCGATGCATTAGTGGAGCAGAGCAGCCAATGCCGCATTGAAGAGGAGAGAGGGAGGATGATTCTCCTTCATCCAAGAGATATAATCTACTCCTACAACGTAGTAATTAATTAGTCCTTGCATGACACTAGAGACATGTTATTACCCAATACTTTGAAGGTAGTAACATGTGAAAGTTTTACTAGCCTAAGTTATTTAGCACTATGAGCAGCCTAATATGGAAGATAAAGAAAACATCCAGCCGAAGCTCATTTTTGGGTGGAAGCACGAGGCAAACAGAAGGAAAGTTGGGTTGGACCACCACGGGCCCCAACTTTCTCTGCACTGCTGCGCCTACACGGTTATACTCCATTGTGTGGAAGCTTACATGGGAAGGAAGAGGTGACTGTGATTCGCAAAAAAGTAAGAGGTGATTGTTGTGATGCTTCCCACCTAAACAAGTTCCAGGCGTAGATGCATGAGTGGAGAAGAGCAGCCAATGCCGCATTGAACAGGAAAGAGGGAGGATGATTCTCCTTCATCCCGGAGATATGAGCTACTCCTACAGCCTACTAATTAATTAGGCCTTGCATGACACTAGAGACATGTTATTACCCAATACTTTGAAGGTAGTAGCAGGTGAAAATTTTACTAGCTTAAGTTATTTAGCACTATGAGCATCCTAATATGGAAGTGAAAGAAAACATCTAGCCAGAGCTCATTTTTGGGTGGAAGCATGAGGCAAACAGAAGGAAAGTTGGGCTAGACCACCACGGGCCCCAACTTTTTCTGCACTGTTGTGCCTGTATTGTTGTACTCCATTGTGCGAAAGCTTACGTTGGAAGGAAGAGGTGACTGTGATTCGCAAAAAAAGTAAGAGGTGACTGCTGTGATGCTTCCCACCTAAACAAGTGCCAGGCATAGATGCATGAGTGGAGCAGAGCAACCAAGGCCGCATTTAAGAGGAAAGAAATAGGATGATTCTCCTTCATCCAGAAGATATGAGCTACTCCTACAACCTAGTAATTGATTAGGCCTTGCATTACGCTAGAGACATGTTATTACCCAACACTTTGAAGGTAGTAACATGTGAAAGTTTTACTAGCTTAAGTTATTTTGCACTATGAGCAGCCTAATATGGAAGAGAAAGAAAACATCCAGCCAGAGCTCATTTTTTGGGTGGAAGCACGAGGCAAATAGACGGAAAGTTGGACTGGACCATCACGGGCCCCAACTTTCTCTGCACTGATGTGCCTTCACGATTGTATTTCATTATGCGGAAGCTTACATGGGAAGGAAGAGGTGATTATGATTCGCAAAAAAAGGAAGAGGTAACTGTTGTGATGCTTCCCACCTAAACAAGTGCCAGGCATAGATGCATGAGTGGAGCAGAGCAGCCAATGCTGCATTGAAGAGGATAGATGGAAGATGATTATCCTTCATCCAGGAGCCTTTTCTATCATGAAAGGCAGCGATGAGACATAATTTTGGGTGGAGGATCCTTTTTGGAAACAAGGCAAAAGATTTGCGGTGGAAGGAGCCCTTGCTCGCCTTGCCAGCAGTACGAGATCGACTAGGCACAAAAAGCTGAGTACTAATAATACAAACAAGAATAATACTTGAGTACTACTAGTAGTTGCTATAAGTTCCATAGTTCGATCCAACAACAATAGTGGCTAGTATAAGTCTAGTAGCTTGTCAGGATCCTTCTTGCTTCCTCGAATGCCTCCTTTCACATAAGGCTCGAATACAAGTTCGATGATATTCATACCAACCTTCAATGAAGCGGGATACCGCTGAACACATTGAGATGAAGTTCATGTGTGTATTCCATGAACCAGAAGATAGCCATTTCATGTTCTAAGAGCTACGTGTCCCTGCCAACATTTCGCCAGCTTTTACCAGTAGTTATCACCGCACGCCCATCATTGCCCATGGAAATCATGACTTCATGATAACCTTTGTACAACTCGTTGGTCACACGTAGATTTTTTTCTTCACGCAGATGATTCTTCAAGACATTCTGACTGTAATCTAGTGAGAAGCACTGAAACCAGAAGAAAAAAACTATCAGAAGTTTTCGACTTGTTGACTAGTGAAATAGTAAAATAGATGCCTGCTTGATTCGTATCATAGAGAAAACAAATGTAGGATTTCAGTGTCATGCCCACTCCAAGCCTACGGGAATTCCATATGAACCAAAGTTTGTTTGACTCTATTGTAGTAGGACAAACATAGGATTCTAAAAAAGAGGTGGGTGGATGTTTGATTTCCTACAAAATCTATTGCAAAGGAATAATTAGTAATAATTCCTATGGAAATCAATCCTACAAATGTAACAACCATCTTGGGAAAATTTTCTATAGATTTAATAGTAGAAATTTCTTAGGAAAATCTTCTGAATTAGATGGCTACTAAAATTTCTTACCTTTTCGAGAAAAAACTAAAATTTCTTACCATCCCGCCCCTCCTTTGTCGAGTAAAGAAGAGGTGAGCTCACAGACATATAAAGGTATGTCAGATTCGATCTGGGAGACTTTATTCTCAAGAAAATCCTACCTTCATATATGATAAACGCGCATTATTGCCGTAAACAATGTACCTTTCGAACCAATATTTTCGCTCATAAGAAGGACCTATATGAAAGAAAAATAAATCTTAGAGAGTAGTATATTTTTGCATAGTCTAATTCAATATGACAATCCAAGTAAAACTTTACCCCTTATAGCCGCAATTTCTTCCTCATCACTATCAGTTACATAACAGTTAGTGTAGCAGATCTCATCATCACTCAAACTATCCATGATTTTCTACCTTGCTTTGAATTGGAACCTATAAATGGCATTGCAAGATACTTACTATAGCACTAAAATGCATGGAATTATAACCAGTTCAAATGACAAAATGCTATCCCAGCAACAAGCAACTTGTTTCGCCAAGGTTTCACTTTGAAAAATTACATCAATCTCAATATATTTGTATTTATGCAGATTTAAACTATGAGGAACAAAATAGAGGGAAATGAAAGAGATCCGAAAAAATCAGTTTAAAGACAGATAATGGAATGAGTACCAAAAGAGGAAATGTGTATGTTTTTCTACAAGGGAGAGATGAAATTATACAACATTGTTTTGGGTCACAATCCACATAGTGGTGACATGCAGATTGATCTGTGAAACGCTAGAGATGATGGCGGCGATGAGAGTAGGTGGAGGCATGATAATGAGTGTGTTTTATGGATGATGGTGGACGGATTGGGAAATTTAGAGGTGGGCAAAGTATAAAAAGTTGATTTGGGATGGTAGGTATTGACTCACAATGCATCACGGACTTATGGACCCAACCTGTGCCGGGTCCATGTGAATGTAGTCGTGCTTCCTCGGTGCGGGGTGAGAAATGGAATATATTGAGTAATAAATTAAAATATAGGAAGGCTGACCAGGTCCTAATGAAGTGCATCAAATGCGATGGTAGTAGTATGGGATTTCTATTAAAAATGTACTTCCTCTATCCCAAATTAGGACGCATATAGTTTTTGGTCAAAGTTAACAAACTTAAACTTTGACCGACTATATACATAAATTTTTCAACATCTACAATATCTAATGCACACTATATGAAAATATATTTCATAATGGTCCTAACAATACTAATTAGAGATTATAAATATCAATACATTTTTCTATATAGTTGGTCAAATTTTGAAAAGTTTGACTTTGACCAAAACCTATATGCATCCTATTTTGGGATAGAGGGTGTAAGTTGGAATATATTAAGCATAGAGATTGTACAATGATGGAGAAGTGTGTTTTGAGGTTAGACATGAGTCTTACCGCTGCACAACATGAGTCTAGCAAAAAGATTCTCATGGCTGAGTCTAGTACAAGCTCAAGTCTAAGAACATAAATTATTAAAAGGGCCTATAATCGGTCTCTAGATCCTTTCTATAATGGCATCTCATGCAAATAGAAAAGCAACATTTACTGGTACGTTTGCTAAGTAGTGGGTCGTACAAAAAATAGTTCTATTACCCGACAACCTTTTTCTAACACTTTTTGACAATATTTCTTAGACTCAAGCTAAATGGTGTACACGCTCTAATCTTCTAGATGCAAGAATGGACAAGAAGATCCAACGCTTACCAATGTTGGGATTTTCCAGACTTGTTCCAACGGTGAATATTCAAATTTATCCATACACTATATATCTAAGTTGCACATGCCTTGCACACGTGAGAATCGGATAATAGAAGTATGACATATCATTTTTTATATAAAAATATAATAGGTGAATCTCAAAAACTAATTATAATTTTGAGCCACGTCCATAAAATATCGGGCGTATATTTGGTTCTTGTACTTTTTATCATGTATAAATCAACCTATTAGCTACCTAATACTCGACATGCTCTTGAGAATTAGCGAAGAAGATTCTAGAATTATTGAGAAGTGTGTTTTGAGAATTGTGCATACTGTTCATAGCGCTAAAGAGTATGAGAAAAGTCTTCTATATGCATGCTAGAGTGGATACAAGATCCACTGTTTGCAATGTTGGGATTTGCTAGTCTTGATCCAAAGGTCAAAGTTATTCATACACTATATATAGTACTAGTAAGATTATATAATAGATAAAGCTCAAAAAATTATAAATTTGATCAACATCTATAAAGTGTGGGTGTATATTTGATTCTTGTACTTTGTATCATGTAGAAGTCAATGATGATTAGCAATCTGACACTTGGAAATTTTGGTAACATGGTCTAGAGAAACGAGGGAGAATATTCTAGAATGATGAAGTGTGTTTTAAGGTTTGTACATAGCATTCATTATGCTGAAGACTATCAATATAATCTTCTAGATGCTAGAATGGAAAAGAATATCCAGTAGCTAGAAATGTTGGGATTCGCTAGTCTAGATCCAACGGTTAATATTCAAAGTTATTCATAAACTATCAATAGTATCTTCAAGATGCTAGAATAGAAAAGAAAATCCAGCGATTGTCAATGTTGGGATTCATGAATGTTGATCGATCCAACGTTCAATATTCAAAGTTATTCATAAACTATATAGTGGTAAGATAAACCGTATATTCACATTGGCTCACAGGTGCAAATGCACCCATTGTGAGAAAACATATTTTGAAATGTCAAAAGATTCAAAAACAAATTCTTCACATACATTAGAACATTTTATGTTGGTTCACAAGTTTTCGGGAAGAAAGAACATGTATGTGTCTTATATAAAAAAGTCAAAATGTGTCAGAGGAATACGACTAATCACATGACATTTTGTGTCTTTTAATACACAACACATAAAATGTTTTTTCATCCCTAAAACATGTGAACCAACATAAAATGTTCGAATGTATATGTAGAATGTTTTTGAATTTTTGACATTTTAAGATATGTTTTCTCACAATGGGTGCGTTTGCACCTATGAGCTGAATTGCTACCTCCTAAACTAAGATAAAGTAATAAAGACTAACAATAGATGCTAGAATGGAAAAGAAGATCCAATGGCTCGCAATGTTGGGATTCTCGAGTCTTGATCCAACGATCAGTATTCAAAGTTATTCGTACATTATATAATGGTAAGATAACAAAGACTATCAATAGTATCTTCTAGATGATGGAATGGAAAAGAGGATCCAACAGCTAGTAGCAATGTTGGGATTCGCGGGTTATGATTCAACGACCAATATTCAAAGTTATCCGTACACTATATATAAAATAAAAATATAATAGTGGTAAGAATAGAAAGACTATCCATAGTATATCTTCTCGATGCTAAAATGGAAAAGAAGGTCCAACGGCTGGCAATGTTGGGATTTGCCAGTCTTGATCCACCGATCTATATTCAAAGTTATTCGTACACTATATAGTGGTAAGATAAGATAATAAAGACTATCATTAGTATATTCTAGATGATGGAATGGTAAACAGTGTCCAACAACTAACAACAATTTTGGGATTCGCGAGTCATTATTCAACAAACAATATTCAAAGTTAACCCTATACTATATATAATAGTGGTAAGATACGAAAAGAAATACTATCAATAGTATAACTTCTCGAGGCTAAAAGGGAAAAGAAGATCCAACGGTTGGCAATGTTGGGATTCACGAGTCTTGATCCAATGATCAATATTTAAAGTTATTCGTACACTATATAGTGGTAAGATCAGATAACAAAGACTATCAATAGTATGTTATAGATGATGGAATGGAAAAGAGCACCCAATAGCTAGCAGCAATGTTAGGATTCACGGGTCATGATTCAACGGTTAATATTAAAAGTTATCCATACACTATATATAATGGTGGTAAGATATGAAAAGAAAGACTATCAATAGTATATCTTCTCGATGCTAAAATGGAAAAGAAGATCCAACGGTTGGCAATGTTTGGATTCGTGAGTCTTGATCCAATGGTTAATATTCAAAGTTATTGCAGATTAAATAGTGGTAAGATAATATAACAAAGACTATCAATAGTATCTTCTAGATGATGGAATGGAAAATAGGATCCAATAGCTATCAACAATAAATGTTGGGATTCACGGGTCATTATTCAACGGTCAATTTTCAAAGTTATCTGTACACTATATATAATAGTGGTAACATAAGAAAAGAAAGATTATTAATAGTATATCTTCTCGATGCTAAAATGGGAAATAAGATCCAACAGCTGGCAATGTTGGGATTCACAAGTCTATATCCAACGATCAATATTCAAAGTTATTCGTACACTATATAGTGGTAAGATAAGATAACAAACACTATCAATATTATCGATCTTCTAGATGATAGAATGAAAAAGAAGATCCAACGGTTGGCAATGTTGGGATTTGCGAGTCTTGATCTAATTCTCAACGAATAACTTCGAATATTGAGCATTGGATCAAGACTTGTGAATGCCAACATTGCCAGCCGTTGGATCTTCTTTTCCATTCTAGCATCTAAAAGATACTATTGATAGTCTTTAGCACCACGAACATTATGCACAAACCTCAAAACACACTTCACCATCATTCTAGAATCTTCCACCTTGTTTCTCTAAACCATGATACGAAAATTCAAGTATATTAGGTATAGCTAATCAATGTTGACTTCTACATGATACAAAAAAACCAAATATACCCATACTTTATAGATATCGATCAAATTTATAATTTTTTGAGCTTTACCTATTATATAATCTTACCACTATATAGTGTATGAATAACTTTACACTACAACACCTATAAGATTCTATTGATAGTATTTCCATCATAGCATCTAGAAGATTCTATTGATAGTCTTTATAGCAAATCTAGCACCACCGCTATATTTTCTCACCTATGCGTGTATGTAGGGGCCTTCCCTACAAAAATTCTTCTCCTAAAATTTTCTTATCTCCAGGAGCAAGCCTAAATTAGCTCCCCTATATCATAACCAAAATATTTTAAAAGGAAAGAGCCCACTTTATCAATTTGTTTTCACCCATCAACTCTGTCATCCACGTAGGACCCACAGATAGGGGAGGTCGCGGTCACCTTCGACGTACCACAAAATTATGACTGGGCCATTGAGTACGGGGAGCAGAGTCAGCATTCTGTCCCATCCCATACCCTAGTCTTCATCATCAATATTTTCCACACGCATCGGCTTCATTAGCAACATTGATTTTCCCCTCGGTTCAGTAATCTGCCACATTAATCTCGGATCACCTCCTTCCTATTTATTCTCTCCCCTTCCCCACTTCTAGCAACCATCTCCAATCCCCCACTTCCAGCAACCATCACCGTCCCCGCCTGTCATCCATGGCCACCTTCCGGCTGCCCTTGGGAATTACTTCGGCGGATGAAATACCTTGGAGAATGGCCTGGATTCACATTGCCGATGCGGTGGCAGCGTGTCACGCACTGATTGGCATCGAAGGTCTTCATCACCAGATCCCCTTGACCTATAATAGTTGCACAATGTTAGAACATCAATCTCCGGCAGAAGGACATCCTCGTGGACTCACCCGCTCGGGGACTCGACAAGACTAGACAATGTGCTACTCGCAGAACAAGAAACGAGGGAAAGTAATCTTATCGAGGAGCTTGCGGCAGTTCTCCGTGATGAACTTCTCCAGCACGGAGAATTTCCCCTACAACCCCACAATAATGGAGTCGGAGGCTTTATGCTCCTCCGCTACCACGACCACGGCTTTCTCCCTCTCGTTAGAAGAATTCATTGTCAACATCAATGCTTCCAGCTCCATTGCCAGCAAGCTGACCCTATCCTCTGTTGCGGTCGCCTAGGCCTTCGCAACATCCAGATCGGTGGCAGGAACATAGCCCTCATGGGTGTAACACCCTCGAATCGACCCTATGCAAGTTTTAGCCCTTTCCGCCAAACCCGCATAGAAACGATTCAAGGACGCCCACCAGGCACTTTCGTGTGGGTGGAAAACGAAGTAATAACATTACACAACAGTCCTCGATGGGACCCCCAGAACAGATATATATATAACAGCGACTCAGCGAGTCAAGAATACAGATATAATATACAAAGATCCAAATCACCTTGAAAACGATAGAGCGTCTGACTACGGACAAGATGCAAATGGGGCTAAGAGCCCTAAAGAATAACCAATGGCATCCATAACCTTGCCCAGGCCAAGCCGGAAGGGTAACCCTGCTAACGGCGTCGATCTCAAACCTGCTAAAACAAAAGGGGTGCCGGCAAAGGGCAAAGGAAAAAGAGGAGCGTCAGTACTGAGGCCAGTACACGGCGAGGCTAGAATTCGGCGGCTCTCGCCTACGTAGGTATGGTGGGCTGAAGCGGCAGCGCAGCGGCACTAAACAACCTATAGAGACTCGGTACTACTGGCGGTTTTCAGAGAGAGATAAGAAATACCTATTCGGATCCAACCTGAAGCTAGCACCAAACAAACCCATCCTGATATTCCCCCTCGAGACCAGACGAGGAAGTCAAACCGAGGAACTCACACAGTTGGCAGTTTTACTCATTCTGTTATAGTTGCAGCAATTACTACTCAGATATAGATAGCATGAGTCATCATGTAGCATAAGTAGCGGGCAGTTTTAATTACCATTCCGTTGTAGTTGGAACATTTACTAATCAGATATAATTGTCCTGAGGAATCCCAAAACCCGGCAGTTATTGACACTTTTATCCCATTCCATTGGAGTTGCAATACTTACTAGGCAGGTACAGCATGTCACGAAACAACCCAGATCCACCAGTTGTTGGCATTTTTAATATCCATTCCATTGTAGTGAAGCTGATTACTAGTCAGATACATTAAGTCAAATTTATAGCACTACTTTAGTTATGCTTGTCTATGATCGAGATACTATGCTCCAAGTCGTCCATAACCGCGGACACGGCTTTCAGAAAGTTTTACCCTGCAGGGGTGCACAAATAGCAGCACACACTCGATCAACCTCGGAAAAACCAACTAAAAACCCAACAAGGCAGTCACGACAAAACAATTATAGGATTCAGAAATATTTCAGGGGGCCACCCCATTGAGCTACCCGCAACGAAGTTAGCTGACTCCGAGACGGCCTCAAGGTTTGCGTCAATGGCTGTGAACGACTGGGAACCCGAAATGTGACTGGGCTTGTCGACACCGCGAAAACACTCCGCTTTACTAAACAGTACAGTGTGCTCCTCGCACAATTTTAAATAAAGCAGTAAATCATGGCATAAGTACAGGATAGTAAATAAAACCTCAAACTAGTTTGTGGCCCCAAGAAATAAGAATGAATCAAGCTCTGGCTCAGGAGGGTTCATAAGCCTCCCGGATGTGGATAGCGTGAATAATCAAGGAACAGGAATCAAGTACTCGGGGTCCTACGGGACACAAGTGAGCCTGAAAAACCAAATAGCGAATATGGCTCACCGATGCCACTTTCATTAATTATCCCATTACTACTCAGGTTAAGTTGTTTAGGTACCTCGTTATCCATCGACACTCACATACCCTACACATGTTGTTTCTACGACTCGCATGGCTCAAACAACTCTGTAGTAATGGGATGGAGGAACAAGCTTTGGGGTTTAAAAGTAAAGGCTATGCAAGATTTGGGATTTAGTTTAATGCAATCGCGACTCAATGATGCAAGAATAAGATAGAGGCAATGGTACTATATGTATGCAAGCATGTGGTAGTGCTTGCCTGGCAGCTCGCTTGAAGCAAGGGATGGATCTGGTAGTGCTCGGTTCTCTTGATATATCCCCTGCCAAGGCCTATTCAAGAAGGACCAAACAAACAAGGGCCAACATAAATAAAGTGCACAAGCATATGAATAAATGCGACAAGCAAACAATCATGCCATGATGAAGGATGCACAATTTGCATAGCAATAAAGTAGCATGGCATGGGTGAGGTGTGGAATACAATAATAAAGCATTTTATTTAGTTTTGGCCCCATTTTATTCTCATATTAGTTGCTGTATACATTATATTTATATGATGCATGCTTCAAATCAAACCATGGAATGCATAAACAGAAAGGTCTCACGAGCTAATCATTTTAGACATATTATTTATTAAATTTGGAGTTATAAAACTAAAGTTATTAATTAATTAGTGAAAAGGGCATTTTATTGTAATTAAACCAACTTGGAATTTTAAAGTGTTCCAAATATATTTTGGATTGCATATTTTAAATCCTCAGATTTTTCTGATTTGAAAACATATATTATTTGCATTAAATGGATTTATATTTCAAAAGATAATTAAAAACAGATTTAATTTTGAATTTGAATTAATTTGAAATAAGTTTGAATTAAAACAGACTTAAACAGAAACTTTTCTCACCCACTCAAACTTAACCACAGACGCTTACAGGTGGGGCCCATTGGGATTCCACAACAAGACGTAAAACGCTTTGCAATCAAGCTGTTCTAGCTCAAGCGAATGACAGGGGCCATCGACCACGCTGGTCCACGCCAAGAAGGCGAAAGACAGCACCGACGGATGGGGCCAAGGGAGCGCGGGTTGAGTTTTCTAGAGGCCGGGGTTCTTGCAAAGCGGCATCATGCTGACGGTGGGCCCAAAAGGTACCGCTGGTTGATGCATAAAGAAAGGCAGGGGTTTTTGCAACGTGGCCTCGCGACCTTTTCTTCCCAACCGCCTGTCGATGCATCGGGTGCCGCAAGAAAATACGCGGAGGCTCGAACTGTGGACCTGCGGGCGCTGGGTGGCGAACCAGTGCGGCTAGGCGGGTTGGTGCTAGGAGGGCGAGGCCTAGCTAGGGTTTAGCGCGACGGGAGCGAAGTCGACGCGCCGCGGCCAAGACAGTAGCTGCAGCACGATTTAAACGTCCGGCGAATCCAGCGCGAGACGGCGACGACGAGGATGTCTGGGGGGTTGGGGAGCTCACCGGGAGTGTGTCGACGTGGTCGGTTCGGCTTGAGGCGCTGGCGATCGACGACGCAGACAGACGGCTTAGGGTTTCGCTGACCTGGCTGGTTCTGGCGGCTCCGGTCCTTCTCCTCCTCGACGGCGGGTACAGGACGATGCAGGGGAAGCATAGGAACGTCTTCGACCACTTCCACGACGGCCACGCTGGCTGGATCGGCCGGGCGCGGTGGAGGCCGAGGTTTTGGCGGCGAGGTGTGACTGCGGTGGAAAAGGAGGGCGAGAGGGGAGGCTATGGGGCGGATCTAGGCGAGCAGAGGAGAGCTGTGGGGGAGGAGATAAGGCAGAGGGAGGGAGGATGCCGTGGGGAGCAGGTAGATGGGGAAAAGGTGGCCTCGGTGCCCCTTTTCCTCCTCTCCTTCTTCACGTGCTTGGTCGGGCAGGCAGGGCAGGGGCATGCAGGTGACGTCTAGGTGGGGCCAGAGGGCGAGGCCAGGGAGGCAGGCTCGGGGGGTCCTTGGCAGAGAGAGAGGAGCTAGAGAGAGGAGGGGGTCGCCTGCAGGTTAGAGCTAGGCCTGCTTGAGCTAGGTTGGGAGCTAGGGTTGGGGTGGTCGTGTGGGCGAGCTGGGTGGGGCCAGGTGACCATGTGGTGAGAGAGAGGAGAGAGGGGATTAGGAGGAGCTAGGGTTTAGCTTAAAGGGGGGGGTGTGAGGTTAGGTTAGATGGGGTGGTTTGGAGAGTGGGGTAGAGGGGTAAGGTGATGATGGGGTGGTGATTAGAGGGAACTTAGATATAGGGTTAGAGAGAGAGGGGGTGAGAGCTAGGGTTTTAGGAGTATGCATGCTCCAAACTAGATCAAGCAAGATCAAGCAAGAACTAGACAAGGAAAAGAGAGGGTGAGGTGGTTTAAGCATGATCAAATAAGATCAAGCTAAAAGAGAGAGAGAGAGAGGTAGATGAGAGATGGCATGATCCCACCAAAAACAAGTAAAAAACCAAATGACAAGCAAAAGGTGGTACTTGCATGGCCCATGCAAATATTTAATGCCATGTTGATTCTTGTGAAAACAATGTTATTACATGGCATTATTATTATGCATTCCCAAAATTGGAGTAAGGCCCAAGCAAAGGAATCTAGAAAGAATTCCAAGTGGAATAGATGGAGATAGCCATGTTTGAAATAAAATGGGACATGCTAGTGTGTATGTTCCACTAGATGATCAATAGTCCCAAAATATTCCAACATGAGCATAATTCCATGATAAACCATATGGAAGCTAGGAGAAAGGTTCCACTCACAAGGCATGCAAAGGTGGCCATGTGGCTCTCATATATCAATGATGTGAAAACAACATGATGCTAAGATGAGAGAATGTGGACAAGAATTGGATCCATCCCAACCCACATGAACTAGAGGTAACTCAAATAAAATGCAAAGCTCATATTTAGTTGGATGGTGGAATTTATAAGGTGGTGAAAAGAAAGGGTGGTGGAGTGGAATAAAAGATATGCCCCCAACTCAACTTGGGCATTAAACAATATATCAAGAACCAAATACAATATCAAGAGGCAAATACAATTTACAATGCATATGAGAGAAGAACCAAATCAAAAAGGGTTTTGTATGATGCTCAAATGCAAGGTGGCATGATGACATGAGCATGATATAATGATGATGCAACAATTATATATTTGAAGTAGCCATTATATTATTAGACCAAGTAGCATTACAATTGTTAGACAATTGGGATGCTACAAAATCGGTACCACTTTCTAGCCTAATCTTGACCCCGTCTATCTCACCGCCTCGCTCCCTCGCATCCTCGTGATCTCGCAAAGCTCCGGATCTCCAAAGAATCGGTGTTCATGCTTCCACTTTATAAATTGTGGTTGTGTCATTTGCATGCGGCACAATCCACGTAGATTACGTTTAAACAAACCACCAATGTAAGAATACACTAGTAGAAAAGGTGTCTTTGGTCCACGGTCACGTTCCCAATCTGGGACAGAGATCAAAATCGAGGCAGAAATTGATCTAAATCACAAATTCTTCCACAAATTAATCAAGACAGAGATCTAAATCGAGGCATTTCATTACTTCAACCACAAATTCTTCTAAACAAAGGTGCGATTTCACATCCTACATTAATTCAACCACTAGTCAACAATTTCACTTCACGCCATCGCCCTCCGAGCCGCCGGCTTCCTCGTTGCTGTCGGACGGAACCTCCACGATTTCCGCATTGTTCGCGAGACGGAGCACCTCTTCGTGGCGAGCGGCGGCGATGACATTGTACTTGGTCCGTCCAGGGACGGACCAGAACCTCTCCCGCACTTCTTGGTTGCATAGATCACGGTGCACCACGCGCCAGTCAACGATACGGTTGCCAATCTTGGCCTTCCGCTCCTTCTTGAACAGCGTCGGCCAGTACGGGCTGGTCGCCGCATATCGGGGCAGCGCCCTCTTCCACACGGGCATATGGTGGCGGCGCGTCGCGATTTCGCTCTCCATCTCGGCTCGGCCAGGGAGTAGAGCCACCGGCACCCCCGCAGAGCTGATGCGCCATCCGTGGGGCACCGTCGCGGCTGGCGGCGTGAGGATGTCGAAGTTCGCGAACATCACCGCCTCGTAGAAGTTCAGATCGAGCATCTCCATGGCAACGCAGTAGAGATTTGAGTGGGAGCAAGGGGATGGACGACGATGCAACGGCGCGGTGGAGATTGGAGAGGACGAGGGGATGGACGACGAAGCGACGCATTGTGGCGCCTCCTATTTGTACACGAGGACAACGAAGCGATGGGCGGAATATCCAAGGGGCATTGGTCAGACAAAAGAAGTAATGCAGGGTCAGACTAACGAGAGAGCAATTTTTTCCTCCCTGGACTCTGGGACCAATAGTTCAGACCGCTAGGTCAACAAGTACAACTCTTACAACTTAAAAAGGCACGAAGCTTAAGCTAAATAGAACTAGTTATCACACATCTCCTTGATCTTCCTAATCTTAGCCCGATGCGCATCTTCCTGTGAGAGAAAGGATCGAATCATCTACTCCTTCCTTTTAGCATCTTCCTTGCACAGCTTCAATTGTTTCTTTGCATTTTTCCTCATGCACTTGTCAATACTCGTAGTTGTGAACTGCAGGACTTTGGCATGGTGGAGATCATTTCTTGCTTGAGTCAGTTCTTGTTCTGCTTTAGCCTTCAGGGCCAACGTTGCGTCCCTCTCCTTCTCGACTTTACTAACCTTGTCTTGCACCCACTTGAGATCTCGCTTATGCTTGGTCGTGTCAACTAGTTCCTATAGCTTCATCTCAACACTGTCAAGAAGTGAGCTGAATACGGATTCTTTCAACTCAACATTCATTTCCCATAGTTTGTCCAGCGTTTTCTGCATTGATTTGGCCCACTCTGGATCTACCCATTTGACAACACCGCAACTTCCGCCTTGCATCATTGCACGATGTGCTTGACAATGTAGAAACCTCTTCTTGCGTTTCGTCCTTCTAACGCTACAAATTTAGCGGGCACATATCCATGTTTACATAGTAGAGGACTATCTTCATCCGCTAAACCGTGATAGTCGGAGTCATACATCGTCTGGTTGGCCTAACACATCATACGCGCATGAGTAAATAGATTAGATCTAGCTCAAAAAATAGATAACTAGCCACACATGATAGAAATAGAGATGAGACGACTCACATCGAAATTATCGTCCCTCTCGTCACGACGTGTTTCCTCGCCGTCTCCGCTTGACCCCATGGCAAGAGGGGAGGGGGGTAGCTGCCGGAGAGGGGATTGGGATGGAGGCGTCGTCGGCTTGTGGCTACGGCAGGATGGGAGTGAAGTGGGGAAAGTGGCTTCGAGGGGAAGGAAGAGAAGTACGGGGAGGAAGAGAAATAATGGGGACATGACACTAGGATGTGGCCCACTGAACTCGTCAGACGTGACACTCGCAACAGGGGAGCGCCCGGTGTTGCCAGTTTGTCCAGAGCAAGCGTGGCCAATCAGGCCGCAGAACAACCTACCTGCGGATCACTCTCACGAAGACCATCCCAATCGTCCAAGCGCCTCGATCGAACGGTATGTAACAATCGTCAAGCAGAACAACTGTGTTAGGGCGTGCCTTCTAGAAGACTCGGTATAATGGCCAGCCATGCAATGACACTGGTGTATCCATGTGTGGTTTGTGAAAAGAACAGACATGCAATCACACTAGGTGGATCCATATGTGGTTTATGGAAGTAACAAACATGCAATGACTCTAGCTGTGATTCATGAAAAGAACAGACATGCAATAACACTAGTGGATCCATTTGTGGTTCATGAGAAGAACACACATCCAATGACACTAGTGGACTCTAGCTGTGGTTTATGAAAAGAATAGACATGCAATGACACTGGTGGATCCTTATGTGGTTCATGAAAAGAACTGACATGCAATGGCACTAGGTGTGGTTCATGAAAAGAACAAACATGCAATGACACCGATGGATCCATGTGTGGTTTATGGAAGTAACAGACATGCAATGACTCTAGCTGTGGTTCATGAAAAGAACAGACATGCAATGACACTAGTGGATCCATGTGTGGTTCATGAGAAGAACACACATCCAATGACACTTGTTGATCCTTATGTGGTTCATGAAAATAATAGACATGCAGTGACACCGGTGGATCCTTATGTGGTTTGTCTAGAGGAACACACATGCAATGACACCGGGTGTGGTTCATGAAAAGAACAGACATGCAATGACTTATGTGGTTTGTTTACAAGAACACACATGAAATGACACTGGGTGTGGTTCATGAAAAGAACAGACATGCAATGACACTGGTGGATCCTTATGTGGTTTGTTTAGAAGAACACACATGCAATGACTCTGGTGGATCCTTATGTGGTTTGTGAGAAGAACAGACATGCAATGTTACTGGTTGTGGTTCATGAGAAGAACTGATATGCAATGACTCTAGCTGTGGTTCATGAGAAGAACAGACATGCAATTACACTAGGTGGATCCATGTGTGGTTTCTGGAAGTAACACACATGCAATGACTCTAGCTGTGGTTCATGAAAAGAACACACATGCAATGACACTGGTGGATCCATGTGTGGTCTATGAAAAGAACAGACATGCAATCACACTGGGTGGATCCATGTG
Organism: Avena insularis; assembly: GCA_023614405.1. Classification (NCBI taxonomy): domain Eukaryota; kingdom Viridiplantae; phylum Streptophyta; class Magnoliopsida; order Poales; family Poaceae; genus Avena; species Avena insularis. The sequence goes on from JAJUPC010000238.1 coordinate 342,237, forward strand.
TGGTTTGTTTAGAAGAACACACATGCAATGACTCTAGCTGTGGTTCATGAAAAGAACACACATGCAATGACACTGGTGGATCCATGTGTGGTTCATGAAAAGAACAGACATGCAATGACACTGGTGGATCCTTATGTGGTTTGTTGAGAGGAACATACATGCAATGACACTGGGTGTGGTTCATGAAAAGAACAGACATGCAATGACTTATGTGGTTTGTTTAGAAGAACACACATGCTATGACACTGGGTGTGGTTCATGAAAAGAACAGACATGCAATGACACTAGTGGATCCTTGTGTGGTTTGTTTATAAGAACACACATGCAATGACACTAGGTGGATGCTTATGTGGTTTGTGAAAAGAACAGACATGCAATGACACTAGCTGTGATTCATGAAAAGAACAGACATGCAATGACACTAGTGGATCCATATGTGGTTTGTCTAGAGGAACTGACATGCAATTACACTGGGTGTGGTTCATGAAAAGAACAGACATGCAATGACACCGATGGATCCATGTGTGGTTTATGGAAGTAACATACATGCAATGACTCTAGCTATGGTTCATGAAAAGAACAGACATGCAATGACACTGGTGGATCCATGTGTGGTTCATGTGAAGAACACACATCAAATGAAAATGGTGGATCATTATGTGGTTCATGAAAAGAACAGACATGCAGTGACACCGGTGGATCCTTATGTGGTTTGTCTATAGGAACACACATGCAATGACACTGGGTGTGGTTCATGAAAAGAACAGACATGCAATGACTTATGTGGTTTGTTTAGAAGAAGACACATGCAATGACACTGGGTGTGGTTCATGAAAATAACAGACATGCAATGACACTGGTGGATCCTTATGTGGTTTGTTTAGAAGAACACACATGCAATGACACTGGTGGATCCTTATGTGGTTTGTGAGAAGAACATACATGCAATGACACTGACTGTGGTTCATGAGAAGAACTGGCATGCAATGGCTCTAGCCGTGGTTCATGAAAAGAACAGACATGCAATTACACTAGGTGGATCCAGGTGTGGTTTCTTGAAGTAACACACATGCAATGACTCTTGCTGTAGTTCATGAAAAGAACACACATGTTGTCGGCGGGTTGATGACAAGTACGCCATGAGGGGTCCTCGAGGCGTGCGGAAGAGAGGGGTGTGAGACGTATGGTTTTCCGGGACGGTGAGCACACAAGTTACCCAGGTTCGAATCCGCCGGCTTTGGATGGATCCTACTCCTGCTAGCAATCCAGTAATACGGCAGAGCCGGAATATGGGTTACAAGGGTTCACCTGTGCGAGTTTGTAGACTATGAGGGTAGGTGCCCTAAAGGCTCTCCCTAGGACGGCTTATATAGATATCTGGCCTAGGGTTTACAGGAGAGATCTATCCGGCTACGACTAAGAGTCGGTTACAGAGTACATCTTGAACTACAAGTAACACTATGGGCCTAAGTTGGTAAGTCTTCTGGGCCTTCCCGTAGCCGGATTGGACTCCGTCTTTTCTCCCTGACTGGGCCGCCCGTGAAGCAAAGCTCTAACCCGAAGTGGGCCACCCTGGTCAGTGAGGAACTGTGAGGATACCCGGAAAGTATATCCCCAACAGCAGCCCCCGGAAATCTCCAACATCCAAAGTCGGATTCATCATCGTCTAGCTTGATCTTCGGCTTGCAGAATCTTGAAGGGTTCCTAAAACTTTACAACAAAAAATACGATCCGGGTCATAAAAATAAGTCGGACCTATCAACATGTTACTCGGATTTTCCAGCTCAATTTCAAACTAAGCCGGAACTTGGTCTCTGACGTCATCTGTCACTCGTCATGGTCAAGTCACGTCATCTGACAAACATCCTGTCAGCACGACCATTGGTGGGTCCGCCGTTCGCGGAATCGAGGCGTCATTTCAATGCGTACGCGGAGATCGATGCGACGTAATCACCGCGTGGGTCCTTCCCAGTTCCTTCCATGACGCATGGCGGTTACACAGTGTCATTTGCACGAATCTTGGCGCGGTTAGGTGGATATAAGAGGTGAGGATTCTTCTTCATCTCTCTTCACCTGTTCCCTCGCCGTTTCTTCCCCTCCAAATCTCCCTTGCGCATAGAGCTCCCCTGCTTCCCAAACTCCTAGCGCCGCCCATCTAAGGTCACCGACGCTCTAGAAGAATGGCTTCTTCTTCATCTTCCGGCTTGTCTGCGGCAGCGGCGATGGCAGAGGCGGCGGTGGCGGAGAAGGAAAGCTATCACAGGGTCTAGATCCCCTGCGTGCTGGACAACAAGAAGCTCCGCGGCATGGAGAAAGAAGGGCTCCTCTGCACCAGCGACTGGCGGAGCAGCTCCGGCGAGAGCATCCCCAATCCGCGCACCGACGAGCGGGTACACTTCGGCACCCACCTCGACAGAGGTTTGTCATTTCCTCCCTCGGAATTCTTTTCCAAGGTGATAGATCACTATAGTGTTCAACTTCACCATCTTCCTCCCAACTCCCTCATAGTGATGAGCGCCTACGCGGCCTTATGCGAGGGATTTCTCGGCATTAGGCCGAGTCTTACCTTATTCCAGTACTACTTCCATGTCCGGAGAAATTCTATCACAGCCGGTAATCCTTATATTACCGGTACAATTAGCTTTTCGGTTAGGCGTGATCGTGCCTATCCAAAGATTGTAGCCAGTGACTCGGTCAAACAATGGCCAGCCACTTTCTTTTACCACAAAGATGTTCCGGCTCCCGGCAAAGCCATTGCCTTGCCGGCTTTCATCGATGGAGCCGCCATGGCCCAACCGTCTTGGGACGAGGCACCTCCGGCTCTCAGTGACGATCTGATCCTCGCCAAGAGGCGGATCGAATATCTGATCAAACACAAAGGACTGAAGGGATCCGACTTGGTCCAATGTTGGGTGTCACGCCGGATCCAACCCCTTCAGTACCACAGAGACTGACTGATGCACTCCATCACGTCGTCCAAAAAGGATTCCCTTCGTATCATCCCCAAAGCCTATACCTCGCAAGGTTATATAAGCCAGATTAAATGGCTGATAAGGGAGCGGATCGAGAGGAGAATCCCAGAGGTTTCTCTAGATATGCACACAGCGAAAAACCCCGTTGTGTCGGTAAGCTCTTAACAATAAACCTTTTTATGTGTTTCATTCTTTAAGTTATACTGCAATACTGATATGTTTTCTTCTATTCAGCTTGCTGACCTCCCCGAGTCGGAATTTTCTCCGCTCGAAGGATATCCTCCCGAGTTCTATCAGGAGGTTGAACTAGTTCCATTGCCGGACATTGTGCCCAAGAAGCGCTAGGCTCCGACAGTGGCTGTTGGCACAAAGGAGGTGCCCGTCGTGAAGAGGTAACTTTCAACACAACTTTTCGCCTTTGTACCTTTCTCAAATTTTCTTCCGAGATGTAATGTTTTTGACTCTGTTACATTCTTAGAGCTAACCAGCTCATCAAGGGGAAGGGGAAGGGAACTTCTTCGAAGCCCCTGCGACAGACGAAGCTGACCATAGCTTCCCCTGCCGTGGCTCCTCCGACTCCTGCCCCCCAATCCTCTACAATGCCGGTGATCACTACTTCGCCGAATGTCGTAGAAGATCCGGCTCCTTCAACGGAGCCAGTGATCCTTGAATCGCAAACTGACGTCATCATGAGTGATTCAGGTTTAGATAAGGGTGAACCCTCTTCGGGTAATGATCCCTCGGCAGAGATTTTTGCCGAAAACCTTCTCAACAATCCGGGTCTTGCCAAGTTTGGCTTGTCCCGGAAATCTGCGAAAGAGATCTAGCGGCTGGCCAGGCAATGCCTGGAGAAGAGAAATCTCTCTGCCGAGCTGTGAACAAGTTCGCATTCGCGACGAGGGACTTAGAGCTGGTGTGCTTCCACCACCTCCGATTATTCCACTCACCCTCGCCGAGAAAGTTTCCACCGAGGTGAACATATGTATGAGCAAGCTCACACATGAACATCATGTAAGTCGGAATTCTAACTAACGTTTTTCTTTATTGTATATCATATCCTCTAGCCCCCAAGCATGAATTAGGATATTTAATCCGAGTTTATGCTTCCTTAGGATGCCAAAGAATGAACTAGTGTAGCCCCCAAGTCTCGTGCTGATATTAGTAACAATATTAGCCCGAGTCTTCAGTAGACTTCTGACTCTGGGTATTCTGACTTACAGAAAGTTAATTCATATAACCAGGATTTGTTGAAGAATATCTGCAACAAGTGGAGAGAGATCAGATCTCGCTGACTTGAAAATGTTGAGCTGAAGGTCTCCAAGGATGAGGCCAAGGGTAAACATTCCGAGACTCAAACCTTGTCTTTCATGTTTTCACAGTCCAATTTTTTCCTGAACTATTGTTCTCTTTTGACTTACAGCGCTGGTGAAACAGTCCTACGCTATGATTGAAGAGGCCGAGAACCTCAAAACCTTGGTGGTGGAGAACAAAGAACTTTGCCAAGAGCTGGATAAGCTCAAGGCAGATCATGAGAAGAGCATCGCTCAAGTTCTCAAATCCTCCTCCATGGCTACTGACGAGCGTGATCCCAAGATTGCAGCTCAAGATCAGAAAATCTCGAACCTCAATAATGAGCTGTGTAGAGAGAAGGAACTTTTTGAGGCGCTCTGGGCTGAACTCCAGAGTCTTCGGGAAGAGAAGACCAAAGTTGACGATGTCATCTTCGGTATGTTCCATCTGTCTGATTTGTCTATTTTCTTCGACTTATTTCAATGTCGGATTTCTTAACTGTCTTTGTGTATAGGTCCTCTGAACTTGACGGACTCCATCTGTGCCGAGCCTTGCACCCACCGGCTTACCCAAGTCGGTGATTTGCTTCATGACTTCCGCCAATCCCTCGAGGATATTGGCGAAGCTCTCAAGATTTAGGATATGCATAGCATGTCGGATTTTTAGGTGCGGGACAAGGCGAAGGATATGCCGCAGCTTGTTCAGGATTGGAATATGTCCTACGTGTGATCCGCGGCGCAGAACGCTCTCACTATGGTCATGAGCCACCATGGAAGCATGGAGATATGGCAAGTGACCAGAGGGTATTCTACAGTGGATGAAGATGGTCTGGAGCAAGACATCAAGGCGATCATGGACTCCTGCGCTGGATATGGGTGCCATGTAGCTGATCTAACCAGCTATGATACTCCCTTCTTCACCCGCGTGGACACGCCGCCTCCGCCTCCCGAAGAATCAGCAGAAGTTTCTGACGATGAACATACCGTATCAGATCTAGACATCTCGGAACGATATCAAGGCGATGTATCCAGCGAGCCGGCATCTCCTTCCTCTCCTCCTGCATCATAGATTGCCAGAAACAATTGTATTATTCTGAAAAACATGATGGGTCTGTAAATATGCAGTACTATAATTTTGCTAGTGCTAAGCTTTTGATCTATTCAGCACGTTTGGCTTTTAAATTTTTTGTGTGCCTGAAATGTTTACATAAGCACTTATACTTTTTCTTCTATACTTATCGTTTATCTGGCTTTCCGCCTCATCCCTTTCGTGAGCCGGCTAAACCTTCTGCATGGAAACTTTGCCAAGCAACGGAGCTCAATTGCTAAACCAGTTTAAACTCAGAAACAAAGCCAGCTTCCAGTACCAACAATTCACTACTCGGAAAATACCCGCATCCGGCAATCAGACAAATAACCAAAGTATAGACTAGAAACTTTAGAGTTATACCCGAAGGTAGCATTTATAGAATCGGAAATCTAAACCAGAATAAACATGAGCATAAAGTACTTTCAAGTATCCTGGGATTTTCGACTATGACATGATCATTCGGAAATAAGATGGTAAAATTTCTCAGAAAAAACTTGAGGCAACCAAGACTTTTATTTCTCACAGAACATGTACATATGTATGATTACAAAGAAGGATAATCTAAGAATAAAAGGGACATAGCTGAGCAATATTCCATGGTATGTCTAACTCATCTGGATTTGTACTGCCTCCAGCTCTCTTTCTCTGCTTAGTAGCAGGTCTTTCCTTGACTGGCCTCATGTCAGTTAAGTAGTACGAACCATTGTGCAATACTCGACTAACTAAAAAGGTCCCTTCCCATACTGGGGAAAGTTTGTGCTTTCTTTGTTGCACAAGCCGGAGAACCAAATCACCTTTATTGAAAGATCCGTTTCTGACTCTCTGGCTATGATACTTGCATAACTTCTGCTGATAGGCTATTGATCTCATCTCAACAACGACGCAGACTTCTTCGACCAAGTCGAGATCATTTTGTCGAGAAATCTCGGCATCCTATTCAATATACGTGGCCACTCTAGGAGAAGTGTGAATCAAATCACTAGGAAGAACTGCTTCTGCGCCATAGACCAAGAAGAAAGGTGTGTATCCGGTTGACCTGTTCGGAGTTGTTCAGAACTCCATATTACGTAGGGTAATTCTCCGCCCAAGCCCCATGACGTCGTAGTGGTGCTTCGAGTCTCGGTTTTAGGACTTGTAGGATTAAACCATTAGCTCTTTCAACTTGTCCGTTAGCCTGTGGATGTGCGACTAACGCAATGTCAAGTCGGATATTTTGCTCATTGCAGAATTCGGCCAATTCTCCCATAGAAAAGTTACTTCCGTTGTCCGTGATAATGCTATGCGGATAACCATACTGGATTATAATATCCTCGACAAATCTTTTGGCTGTTGCTCCATCACAACTAGTGACGGGTTTAGCCTCGATCCACTTTGTGAATTTATCCACCATCACTAAGAGGTGAGTAAATCCACTTGGAGCACGTCTAAATGGTCCTACCATATCAAGACCCCAGACCGCAAAAGGCCATGTTATAGGTATTGTTCGCAACTGATCAGCTGGAACATGAGCTTGTTTGGCGTACTTCTGGCAACCTTTGCATGTCTTGACTAATCGTTCGGCATCTGCCTGAGCTGTAAGCCAGAAAAATCCGTGTCTAAAAGCTTTTGCCACTAAAGATTTGGCTGCAGTGTGGTGACCACACTCGCCTTCGTGGATTTCTCTTAAGATTTCCCCTCCTTCTTCCGGAGATACGCAGCGCTGAAAAACCCTAGAGACACTCCGCTTATAGACCTCACCTTTAACTATAGTATAGGCTTTTGCTCGACGGATAATCTGCTGGCTCAGGACCTCGTCTTCGGGTAATTTGCCATCTACCAGATAATCAAGGTAGGGTTGAGTCCAGCTGAGAATTACAGCCAGAACTGCTATTAGAGGTGAGTCGGATTTGGTCGGATATTCCTCATCTACTCCCTTTATTGAGGGAACTTTGAGGTGCTCTAAAAAAGCGCCATCCGAGACCTCTTTCCGTGCAGAGCCTATCCGAGATAATGCATCTGCTTCCTTGTTTTCTGCTCGAGGGATGTGTTGAACCTCAAACCCTTCGAACGATTTAGATAAATCATCCATGACAGCTTTATACGCTGCCATGTGCTTATTTGCATTACAAATATCTGAAACTTGCTGAGCAATAAGATCCGAATCTCCATAACACATCAAACGTCGGATGCCGATATCCTTAGCAATCTGGATTCCGTGTAACAGTGATTCATACTCGGCAATATTATTTGTCGTTGTGAAGTGGATCTGCAACACGTATAGAAGTTTATCTCCTTGGGGTGATTTGAGCACCACGCCAGCCCCCGAGCCCCCTCGAGCCTTAGACCCATCAAAGTAGAGGGTCCAATATTCTGACTCAGGGAGGGTCATATTCTCCTTCGTCTCTATCCAATCAGTGACAAAGTCGGCAAGAATTTGGGATTTGATTGATGTTCGAGGTTTATACTCAATATCAAAAGCTGAAAGCTCTATGCCCCATTTGGCGATGCGTCCTGTGGTGTCACTATTGTTGATTATATCTCTCATGGGAGCTATGCTCACCACGGTAATTGGATGCTCCTGAAAATAATGTCGTAGCTTACGAGATGCTAGAAAAACACCGTAAGCCAACTTTTGATAGTGCGGATACCGCTGTTTGGATTCTGTCAGGACCTCGCTGACAAAGTAAGTCGGACGCTGCACCAGGTGCTCCTGATTTTCCTCCGGTCTCTCCACCACCATGACGATACTAACGACCTTGTTTGTCACAGCAAGATAGAGCAACATCGGTTCCTGTGGTTCCGGCGCAGCAAGGATAGGAGCAGATGAGAGTACTTTCTTCAGGTCTTGTAGTGCAGCTTTAGCTTCGTCGGTCCAAACAAAATCCTTGGTCTTATTCAGGAGTTTGTATAATGGTGTGGCTCTTTCACCAAGCCAGCTTACAAACCGACTGACTGCAGCGATGCAACCAGTTAGTCTTTTACGTCCTTTAGGCGAGTTGGCCTAGAAATATTGAGTATAGCCTTGATTTTGTCCCGGTTCACCTCTATGCCTCTTTGAGACACGATGAAACCTAACAATTTTCCAAAGAAGCATTTTTTCGGGTTAAGCATGATGTTGTATTTTTGTAGATTGGCGAACGTTTCCTCCAAGTCAGAAATCAGTGTTTCCTTATTTTAGGACATCACCACAATATCATCCACGTATGCATGTACATTGCGTCCGAGCTGGTCGTGAAGGCAACGTTGCATCATGCGCGGGTAGGTAGCTCCTGTGTTCTTCAGCCCAAAGGGCATCATAACAAAACAGAAGGTTCTGAAAGGGGTTATGAATGAAGTTTTGACTTTGTCAGATTCCTTCATCCGGATTTGGTGATAACCGGAATATGCGTCGAGAAAACACAGGAGTTCTGAGCCTGCCGTAGAATCGATAACTTGATCAATTCTAGGCAGAGCGAACGGATCTTTTGGACAAGCCTTGTTTAAGGAAGTATAATCAACACACATCCTTAAATCAGTGGTGTCCTTTTTAGGGACCATTAGAGGATTGGCCGACCATTCAGTGTGGATGACCTCTTCTATGAATCCAGCTAACTCGAGCCACGCTAGTTCCTTACCTATTGCCTTATGCTTTTTGTCGCCAAAACGTCGTAAGGATTGTTTGACGGGTTTAGCGTTCGGGTTTACATTTAAAGAGTGCTCGACAAGTTCCCTAGGTACTCCGGTAATGGCAGATGGCTGTCATGCGAATATATCTTGATTTGCTTTGAGGAACTTGACGAGCACGCCTTCCTATGTTCTATCTAGGCCTACACCTATCTGGGTCACCTTGGAGGGGTCATCATCCTTCAACAGTGTCTTCTTCGTCTCTTTTGATGCCTTGAACTCCGGATTTGGCTTGGTCACCTCCTTCTTTGTTGCGGGCATCTCGGACGGATTTATACTCTTCTTGATCTCCTGGTTCTCTTAGGCATGCAGCATGGCTTCAGCAAAGGCGACATTTCCATCCTCGCACTCTCGCGCTTTCTTCGGGTCTCCCCTGATGGTGATTATGCTGTTGGAACCTGGAATTTTCATCATATTGTAAATGTAACATGGACGAGCTATAAGATCCCAGTAAGCCGGACGTCCGAATATAGCGTGGTACGCGCTCTTGAATAGGACCACTTCGAAGGAAAGTGCCTCCGTCCGATAGTTCTTTGGAGTTCCAAAGGTAACATCCAAAGAGATTTCTCCCAGGGAATTGGCTTGTCTTCCTGGGACAACCCCGTGAAAGATCACAGAGCTATGGTTCAGCTGGGTCTCCGAGATCTTCGTCCGGCGTAGCGTTTCGACATAGAGAATATTGATATTGCTGCCACCGTCCATGAGGGTCTTGGAGAAACCATAACCCTCAATAAGTGGATTGACGATTAAGGCGTATTTTCCTCGCCTATGTAGCTTAGGCGGATGATCAGCGCGGTCAAATGTGATTGCCACTTCCGACCAATCCAGGTATTGAGGGACAGCCGGAACTATTGCGTTGAGCTAATGTAGAACTGCTTTCTTGACCTTTGCTGGTTGAGATCCAAGGAAGGTGACGTAAGTGTGTTTTTTGGTCGGGAAATTTTTCTTCCCTTCCGGCTTGGGATTTGAAGCATCGGCTTCCTCCATGTCAGAATCTTCCTTGGTCTCTTTATCCTTTTAAGTATTCTTTTTCCCTTTTTACGCTTAGCTCTATAGCCAGCGGTATCATCTCTTTTGATGTCGTCATTGAAACGACACTCTGCGTTGGTGTGGGACGAGCCCCCATTAGTGTCTAGGTGATGCACAAATGGGTTGTTGGTAATGTCGGCCCAAGTGTAGGTTTTTCCTGGTTGCTGGTCTCCTCTACCTTGAACTCTCGAAGTCCCACGGGCACGCCCGCGGCCTCCGCTGTGTCCTCCTTATCTTCTAGACCCGAAAGTAGCAGTGACCACCGCCATTTCCGTGTTGGGTTTCTCTTCTGAGGTATTTTTGCACTTCTGAGCTTGTTGCTTTGGTTGTTTTGCCAACCGTGGCACAGCTAGAGCATTGAGTAATCCCTTTGCGTCGTCGTCAGCGTATGCATACTTGCTCGCTGTTTCTATCATCTCTCCCAAATCAGTGACTTTGTCGCACTTCAAACGATGATGCAGTATACCAATTGGGAGGCCTGCAATGAAAGCTTCAATCGCAGTTTGATCATTTACTCCTTCACAGGAGTTCTTGGTGTCGATCCATCATCCGAGGTAATCCCAGCACGTTTCTTCGGCCTTCTGGGTGCAACGTTGTAGGTCTCCGACCGTACAGGGCCTCCAGTATGTGCCTTCGAAATTACGAAAGAACACACTTTGCATGTCATACAAGTTGTGGATGGTGTTCTCCAGAAGTTCATTAAGCCATGATCTTGCCGTCTTCCGCAACATGAGTGGGAGATATCCGGTTGCGACCAGGCTGTTTCCGCCTTTGGCGATGCAGCAAGCTTGGAAGAAATCCTAGCTGTGTATCCGCCGAGCAATGCCGTCGTAGGCTTGGATATGTCTTGAGATAGCAAATCCTTCCAGGAATCTTGTAGCTCTAATGCGTGATCCGAAGCATTTTGGGCCCACGTAGATATCATCGTTTTCGTAGCGCCGCGCCTCTATATTGGAATTGATCCTGTGCCTTGCGTCGTTCGGGGATAGAGATCGTCCCGAATGTCGGCTGTGGTCATGTGCCTTGGAGCCGAATTGTTCGCCACCACCTCCTCCACCACGATGCCCTCCATTGCCTCCCTGGGGCTGTTGTGATGGCTACTTGGCGGAGAGGGTGGAGCAGCTGGGTTTTTTTTGGCTGATCGCCGGCCTCCGTCCGAAGCGTCATTATTCTGGTTCCGGGGAGGGTCTTCATCATGACGAGCCCCCTGCCGGCTTGTCCCATCATGGTGTCCGTCGTTCCTTCGTCTGTCATCCGGACGGCTTTCATGTCTAGGAGGTGGCATCCTTTGTCGGTCCTCCTCCCGACGTTTCTCCTTATCATCATCCCTGCGGTCTTTCGACTCTCGCTGGGGTGGGTTCCTCGGATTCAGTGTAGCAATTGCCTCTTGCTCTGCAACTGGGTTAACATTACGCCAGCCACGGGCAGCTTTGTGGTGCTATCCCGAAGATCCGGTTCTTGAGTAATTATCTTCCCTGCGATCAGGGCGATGGTGCTGCTCCGGAACGCGTTGGGGTCTTATGTCAGCCCATGCCGGATCTGTGCGACATTGGTCGGAATCAGAGACTAGTTTTTGACTTCCGGACATGGCGAACTTTTGTTGCTCCAGTCCCTTGTTGAGTAGTTTGATTCCCAACCGGATCTCCTCTGGGTCTAGATTAGCCGATAGAATTTCTCGGGCCGCCACGGTATTCTGTACTGGGGTTGGATACACCCAATCCCTTTGCTATCTTTCTGAGGCTTCCCCATCTCTTCTCCGAAAAGGACGGCGTGAATCTGCAGGAATTGGTTGTCATTGGTATGACGCTTCCTGGTCTTCTAGTATTGCCTGGAGTTGTACTTCTCCAAAGATGCTAGGCGTTTCTTTTCCTCCTCAATGTTTCTAGCTTCATCGAGGAGTACTTGACGACGCGCTTCTAGGGCTTGTGCCCTCTCGTCCAGTTCTTCAGCAGTTAGCTCTGTGTAGCATCCCAATTGTCTAACAATTGCAATGCTACTAGCCTAGTCTATATATATGCTACTTCCTACATATAATTGTTGCATCATAATTATATCATGCTCATGTCATCATGCCACATTGCATTTGAGCATCATATAAAACCCTTTTCATTTGGTTCTTCTCTCATATGCATTATTAATTGTATTTGGCTATTATTGTATTTGGTTCTTGATAAATGCTTGATGCCCAAGTTGAGTTGGGGGCATATATTTTATTCCAATCCACCACCTTTCTTTGTCACCACCTTATAATTCCACCATCCAAATTACCCATGGGCTTTTATTTTTCTTTTGGCATTTAATCTAGAGCATGTGGGTTAGGGTGGATCCAATTCTAATTTCTTTTGCTTGGCCTTTACTCCACATTTCTGGTAATGCATGGGAATCATGCCATGTAGATTATTATTGTATTCACAAAATAAATCATGGCAATTAATACTTTGCATGGGCCATGCAACCACCACCATCACTTCTTCTCTGTTGGTTTGTTGTTGGTTTTGGGTGATCCTCTCTTTGAGCTCTCCTTCTCTCAAACCCTCCTCTTCTTGATCTTTTCTCTCTTTCTTCCATGTTTGATCTTGTGAGATCCTCTCCAAAATCCTAACACCTCACCACCATCTCTCTCTACCACTCCTTTTGCTTGATCTTGTTTGATCTTGCTAAAAACCCTACCACCACATGACCCTCTCCCCTAGTCTCTCTCTCCCTAACCGAGCCTCCTCCTAGCTAAACCGGGGCTCCCCTCTCTCTCCCTCTCGGTTCCCTCTCTACTCCCTCCAACCGGACCCACCCTAGCTCTCTCTCTCTCTCTCCCTAGCCCGAGTTACCCCCTCCTAACCAGCCCTAGCTACCGAGCCATCTCTCTGTCTACCTCTCGGCCTCTCCCTCTCTCGCTGCCGTGCTTGCCCCACCCGAACTTGTCCTGCCTTACCCTCTTCCTGGCCCACCTGCCATGCCCTGCCCTGCCCATCTCGAGCCCTAGCTCGAGCACGTGCATGGGAGGAGGAAAAGTGGCACCCGAGCCACCTTTATCTACCCCGTGCCCACACGCTACCTCGCCTCTCTCTCGGGTTATACCTTTCCCCACGCCTCCTCTACCTCACCCAGATCCACCCTAGAGCCCCTGCGTCTCCCCTTCTTCCCCTTCACCGACGCCAACTTCTCACGCCGACCACCGCCAGCACCACCGTCGGGCCCTCGTTCCAGCCGGCGAGCACGACGTGGAAGTGGTCGAGGAGGCCGAGAAGGCTCCCCTGCTTCACCCTGGATGCGCCAGCGAGGAGGAAAGGGCCCACTTCTGCCAGCACCAGCGCCGCCCGATGAAAACCCTAGATATCCGGCCGCCAGCCTTGTCGTCGATCTGCTACGCCGCACCACGATCCGCGCCCTCCGTCGAGCCTGCGGTAAGCCCCTGTACCTCCTAGACAACCCCATCTTCACCATCGTCGTCTAGCTGCGCCGGGCGTTTTGTCGGGCACTCTCCGTGCGCCGACGGACGCTGTCGCCTGACCGCCTTTGCGCCACGCCCAGCCTCATCTAGTTAGCCCTCCACCGCCTAGCAGCATTCTCAGACTACCCCACTGGTTCCACCCTTAGCGCGCACGCCCAGGTCCCCGGTTCGAGCCCCCGTGCCGCGCCCTGTCGTTGTTGAACACGGGTGTAACACCCTCAGAATCGGCCCTATGCAAGTTTCAGCGATCCCCGCCAAACCCGCATAGAAACGATTCAAAGGTGCCCACCAGGCACTTTCGTGCGGGTGGAAAACGAAGTAATAACATTACACAACAGTCCTCGATGGGACCCACAGAACAGGTATATATACAACAGTGACTCAATGAGTCAAGAATACAGATATAGTATACAAAGATCCCAAATCACCTTGAAAACGATTGAGCGTCCGACTACGGACAAGAAGCAAATGGGGCTAAGAGCCCTGAAGAATAACCAATGGCGTCCATAACCCTGCCCAGGCCAAGCCGGAAGGGTAACCCTGCTAACGACGTCGATCTCAAACCTGCTTAAACAAAAGGGGTGCCGACAAAGGGCAAAGGAAAAAGAGAGAGCGTCAGTACTGAGGCCAGTACACGGCGAGACTAGAATTCGGCGGTCCTCGCCTACATAGGTATGGTGGACTGAAGCGGCAGCGGCAACATGCTCTAAACAACCTATAGAGACTCGATACAACTGGCGACTATCAGAGAGGGGTAAGAAAGACCTATTCGGAACCAACCTGATCCTAACACCAAACAATCCCATCCTGGTATTCCCCCTCGAGACCAAACGAGGAAGTCGACCGAGGAACTCACACAGTTGGCAGTTTTATTTATTCAGTGATCATTGCAGCAATTACTAGTCAGGTGTAGATAATCATTCTGATAAAATAAGCAGTGGGCCGTTTTAGTTAACCATTCCGTTGTAGTTGCAACACTTACTAGTCAGATACAAATAGTATGAGATAACCCAAAACCCAAAGCTTGTTGGCACTTTTATTTAGCCATTCCGTTGTGGTGAAGCTGATTACTAGTCATATCGGATACAAGTCAATTTATAACAGTAAACTTTAGTTATAGTTGTCTATGATCAAGCACTGTGCTCCAAGTCGTCCATAACCGCGGACACGGCTTCTCGAAAAGATTTAACCCTGCAGGGGTGCACCAAAGTATCCACACGCGATTAGCATGAGATATCCACACGCACTTCGACCCTTTTTGCCAGATCAATTAACATACACCCATCGGTATGTCGGCGGGGCCTAAGTCATGACGCTTCCTGCACCCAAAGCAAGCACGGGGGGCCACCCCACTAAGTACACCCGCAACAAAGTCGGCCGGGCTCCGAGACGGACTCAGGGTTTGTGGAGCCGACTGTAAACGACTGGGAACCCGAAACTCTCAGGCTTGTCAATACAGCGAAAACGGGTCACGATCCTAAACAGTACAGTGTGCTATCCATCGCACAAGTTAAATAAAGCAGTAAAACATGGCACAGGTACAGAATAGTAATAAAACCTCAAACTAGTTGTGGCCCCCAGTACAATACTTGGAATCAGGTACTAAATCGATGGGGTGCCCACACATCCCACATGTGGTTAGCGCGCTCGATCTCGGAACAGGTGTCAAGAACTCGGGTCCCACGGACACCAAAGGAGCGTTGAAACCAAATATTGTCTATCACCCACCGGTGCCTCTGCATTTACCTACTTCAATTTTAGTTATTAAACAGTAATTAAAACCATGATCATCTCCAACATAAAGCATGCGGCGGAACTCCAACAACTGTGGTACTTGACGACACGCAACAACACTTGAGCAAGGGACTACGACGCACAAGTCCAACTATCTACCAATCAACAGGTAATAGGATGTGTCCAAGGCAATATAAGGCTGCACGGGATATCACGGGTACGAAAACTAGAGCATCGCAACACGGATAGCAATAGATCAACAGGAGGGAATAAATACTATAAAAGTAAGATAGGTAGAAAGGGGGAGATGCTCGCCTGAAAACATTGTCGAAGATTCAACCCAAGATCGGGGCGAAGCTCACATCAACTCAACGGCCTTATCCGCGAAGAAGCAAAACACTAGAACAAACACCGAATGCAATATTTAATACAACGGCAAAAGATCGGGCATGATGCATGCATGATGTATGACATGGCAAAGATGCGATGCAATTAGGTCATATTAAGCGGAACCGGGGGTCCCGACAATTAAATATATGGTTCTATTTATTTATCTACCCTGCAAATTAAATGTTGAATTAACAGGGCGAGATAAGTTACCGGTTCGCTACACAACTTTAAATGAGGCCAATATGAGAATAGATTTGCCCGCATATGGGCCCCATATTTAATTATGAGGTGAATCGGCATAAGGCCCCCAAACCACACGACAATATGCATGCATGAACATTTAATATGCGACAAGTTGTATTATATTATAAAATAGGGTTTCGGAAGGTTCACACATTAGGGTTCGTGAGCTTGGGGTTCCGGTTCGGTCTGGTCTCGAGGTCCGGGGTTCGGCCTCGGCGGGATCGTTCTCGGATAACGGAGGTAGATCTTGGCGCATCCGTGGTCTTCGGGTCATGTCGACGGTCATGGCGTTCGGGATGAAGTACTTGTCGCATCGGGGTCTCGGTGTCCTCGGATCCGAGTGAAGATCTCGGCGTTCGACAAACTTCGAAATAGACCTTGGAGTTCCGCGATGACCTTGTCGATTCCCTGTCGACGGCCTTGGCGCTTCGGATCGGTCTTTGGTTCGGGGCCTCAGGGTCTTGGGGTTCGCGTCCGTGTGGCGATCTTGTCGTTCCGCCAGGTTCAGGTTCCGTCTCTGGACTCCGGGATCGGGGCCTTTGATCCGACCTTCAGGTCTAGGAAGAAGATCTTGAGGGTCCCTGGCACAACATCGAACCGATGTAGATGTTGGTGACGAACTTGTCGGGCTCGAGTGGCTTGTAGTAATCCTTTACCGAGTACGCACGCTAGCAGATATACACCAAAACGGGCGGAACAAAACGAGGATGCCACGGCCAGCGCATGCTAGAGCCAGGAAGAGGCGCCTGCAGGCTCGCATGGCCGAAGGGCGAGCAGGGCGGACGCGGCCATGGCACCAGGACGCCGGGGAGACCGAGGGCGGCCGGAGGCGAGCTCCAGGGAAAACGAGGCGAGAGACGACAGCGAGAAGGACCGGAGGCGTCAGGGTCGGGGGTCCGACGCGGGGTCGAGGAGGCCAGGAGGGAGGCAGCGGGGAGGCGACCGGCGACGGCCGTCGGAGATGGAGGAGGAGGTGGCCGGGATGGCGGGCGACGGCGAGGGTGGAGGGAGCTCGGCCGGGGTAGAGAAAGCGAGGCGGCCGACGGGCGGCGGGCGGCGGCAGCCCGAGAGAGAGGAGCGGCGCAAGGCGAGGCCGAGGCGAGGCGCGAGGCGCCGGGCGAGGCGGCGCGGCTGGCCAGGGAGAGGAGGCCAGGGGCGGCGGATGGAGGAGAAGGCGGGTGGCGCTCGGGAGGAGGAGGACGCGTGAGGGGCGCCGGGCGAGCTCGGCCGACGGAGGGCCGCGCGGAGGGAGAGGCAGAGAGGAGGGAGGTGGAGGAGAGGAGAGCGCGCAGGTGAGGGAGGAAGAAGAGAGAGGGAGCGGGGCGTCGGGGCAGGTGGGCCAAAGGGGTGGGACCCAGGGGCAGGTAGCGGTGGTCCAGGCGGGTGGGGTCGTGGGCCAGGGGGTGGGCCAGGGAGTGGGGACGGGTGCGCCGGTGGGGCCGAGCCGTCGGTGAGGAAGAGAGAGAGGGGGTAGGAGGGACTGGGGTGAGAGAGGGAGAGAGGAGTGGGGGGCTGGCATGTGTGAGGTGAGGTGGCAGCAGATGAGTGGTGGGGAGGAGGGAGAGAGGTGAGGTGGCGAGAGAGGATTGGGTGGGTGAGGTGGCTGGAGGGGTGGGTAGACTAGGTTGGGTAGGAATAGGATTTCGGGTAGGCTGGTTTAGGTGGACCGTTTTAATACTGGGGGTGGTCGACTGGGTCGAATCGGCCCGTTCGACTGCCCTCACAAAAATAATTAAATAATTTTATTTGTTTCAAACAGACTTTTGCAAGCCGATAGCAGACAAAACAAAATAATCCGGAGACCCGGGTTTTGCGTTTGAATAAAGACGGGGCGTTCAGAAAACAAATTAGGTTTTTCCGAAAATAGTTTTATGCGAACAAATGCAAGATGATGACGATGCTCAAATGCAATGTGGCATGATGACATGAGCATGCGGTCATGATGATGCAATGCACAAAATCAACGCGATTTTCTAGTAGTGGTTTTGCGGGATGCCACAATTCGACACCACTAACAATGGATCTCGCCCTCGAGATCCGCCTCATGGTACCGGAAAGAAAACCGCGGCCTGAATCTTCTCGCTTAGTGTAGATCCTCGCGACACCACTAACAATGGTTCTTGTTTCGTCTTGGAAAACGGCGACACCACCAACAAGAGGTCGTTGATCCTGTTCGTCAAGAGAACACTCCGGATAAACAACAGACGAAGTTAAAGGTGAGGCCACCTCTAACTTTCATGGAAGGAGTAGGAGTTGCATCGATCCACCATTCAATATACAAAAGCAAATGATAAGAGTAGTGGTATGGTCGCGACTCCATCCCGCACTCAAAGCATTACTATGTACACGAATAGACAGATTATGCAACCAACCCTCAGGATTCCGATTGAAGATCTCGACAAACAAGGTTCAGGAACAAAGGGGTGATGCAGACTCTGCATCGGATCTGGCGTAGATGATGTCATCGCGTCGGAAAACACCGGAAGGCACGGGAAGGAACAAAGAGAAGGCCACCAGACGAAGGATTCCTCGGATAGCATGAAGACCAGATGTAGCATCACCGTTACCAAAGGAGAAAGCGAAACCCTAAAGGTACGACGGAAACCCAACCACGAGAATTCCTGGACTCGAAGAGAGAGAAGAGAGCGGATTTCAAAATACGTAGAGGTAAGAGGAGAATAGCAGAGGGGTAAGGAGTAAAATCAGACCTAACCAGAACTATCCAACCGATTTTTCAAAAATAGTTTTAACACTCTACTGCGGCCGTTAGCTAGGTTATCCTACAGGCTGGACTTGTGGGTATCATAGCTGAGCCTGATACCACTCTGTAACACCTCGAGAATCGGCCCTATGCAAGTTTCAGCGATCCCCGCCAAACCCGCATAGAAACGATTCAAAGGTGCCCACCAGGCACTTTCGTGCGGGTGGAAAACGAAGTAATAACATTACACAACAGTCCTCGATGGGACCCACAGAACAGGTATATATACAACAGTGACTCAATGAGTCAAGAATACAGATATAGTATACAAAGATCCCAAATCACCTTGAAAACGATTGAGCGTCCGACTACGGACAAGAAGCAAATGGGGCTAAGAGCCCTGAAGAATAACCAATGGCGTCCATAACCCTGCCCAGGCCAAGCCGGAAGGGTAACCCTGCTAACGACGTCGATCTCAAACCTGCTTAAACAAAGGGGTCGACAAAGGGCAAAGGAAAAAGAGGAGCGTCAGTACTGAGGCCAGTACACAGCGAGACTAGAATTCGGCGGTCCTCGCCTACATAGGTATGGTGGACTGAGCGGCAGCGCGGCATGCACTAAACAACCTATAGAGACTCGATATAACTGTCGGCTATCGAGAGGGTAAGAAAGACCTATTCGAACCAACCTGATCCTAACACCAAACAATCCCATCCTGGTATTCCCCTCGAGACCAAAGCGAGGAAGTCGTGAGGAACTCACACAGTTGGCGTTTATTTATTCAGTGATCATTGCAGCAATTACTAGTCAGGTGTAGATAATCATTCTGATAAAATAAGCAGTGGGCCGTTTTAGTTAACCATTCCGTTGTAGTTGCAACACTTACTAGTCAGATACAAATAGTATGAGATAACCCAAAACCCAGCAGTTGTTGGCACTTTTATTTAGCCATTCCGTTGTGGTGAAGCTGATTACTAGTCATATCGGATACAAGTCAATTTATAACAGTAAACTTTAGTTATAGTTGTCTATGATCAAGCACTGTGCTCCAAGTCGTCTATAACCGCGAACACGGCTTCTCGAAAAGATTTAACCCTGCAGGGGTGCACCAAAGTATCCACACGCGATTAGCATGAGATATCCACACGCACTTCGAGCCTTTTTGCCAGATCAATTAACATACACCCATCGGTATGTCGGGCCTAAGTCATGACGCGTTTCCGGACCCAAAGCAAGCACGGGGCCACCCCACTAAGTACACCAACGAAGTCGGCGGGCTCGAGACGGACTCGGGGTTTGTGGAGCCGATCAGAATGGCAATGGGAACCCGAAACTCTCGGGCTTGTCGATACAGCAACGGTCACGATCCTAACAAGACGATGTGCTATCCATCGCACAATTTAAATAAAGCGATAAAACATGGCATGTGCAGAATAGTAATAAAACCTCAAACTAGTTGTGGCCCCAGTACAATACTTGGAATCGGTACTAAATCGATGGGGTGCCACACATCCCACATGTGGTTAGCGCGCTCGATCTCTAACAGTGTCAAGAACTCGGGTCCCTACGGACACCAAAGTGAGCGTCGAAACCAAATATTGTCTATCACCCACGGTGCCTCTGCATTTACCTACTTCAATTTTAGTTATTAAACAGTAATTAAAACCATGATCATCTCCAACATAAAGCATGCGGCGGAACTCCAACAACTGTGGTACTTGACGACACGCAACATCACTTGAGCAAGGGGCTACGACGCACAAGTCCAACTATCTACCAATCAACAGGTAATAGGATGTGTCCAAGGCAATATAAGGCTGCACGGGATATCACGGGTACGAAAACTAGAGCATCGCAACACGGATAGCAATAGATCAACAGGAGAGAATAAATACTATAAAAGTAAGATAGGTAGAAAGGGGGAGATGCTCGCCTGAAAACATTGTCGAAGATTCAACCCAAGATCGGGGCGAAGCTCACATCAACTCAACGGCCTTATCCGCGAAGAAGCAAAACACTAGAACAAACACCGAATGCAATATTTAATACAACGGCAAAAGATCGGGCATGATGCATGCATGATGTATGACATGGCAAAGATGCGATGCAATTAGGTCATATTAAGCGGAACCGGGGGTCCCGACAATTAAATATATGGTTCTATTTATTTATCTACCCTGCAAATTAAATGTTGAATTAACAGGGCGAGATAAGTTACCGGTTCGCTACACAAATTTAAATGAGGCCAATATGAGAATAGATTTGCCCGCATATGGGCCCCATATTTAATTATGAGGTGAATCGGCATAAGGCCCCCAAACCACACGACAATATGCATGCATGAACATTTAATATGCGACAAGTTGTATTATATTATAAAATAGGGTTTCAGGAAGGGGTTCACACATTAGGGTTCGGCGAGCTTGGGGTTCCGGGGTTCGGGGTCGGTCTCAGGGTCCGGATCTGGGGTTCGGCCTCGGCGGGATCGTTCTCGGATAACGGAGGTAGATCTTGGCGCATCCGTGGTCTTCGGGTCATGTCGACGGTCATGGCGTTCGGGATGAAGTACTTGTCGCATCGGGGTCTCGGTGTCCTCGGATCCGAGTGAAGATCTCGGCGTTCGACAAACTTCGAAATAGACCTTGGAGTTCCGCGATGACCTTGTCGATTCCCTGTCGACGGCCTTGGCGCTTCGGATCGGTCTTTGGTTCGGGGCCTCAGGGTCTTGGGGTTCGCGTCCGTGTGGCGATCTTGTCGTTCCGCCAGGTTCAGGTTCCGTCTTTGGACTCCGGATCGGGGCCTTTGATCCGACCTTCAGGTCTAGGAAGAAGATCTTGAGGGTCCCTGGCACAACATCGAACCGATGTAGATGTTGGTGACGAACTTGTCGGGCTCGAGTGGCTTGTAGTAATCCTTTACCGAGTACGCACGCTAGTAGATATACACCAAAACAGGCGGAACAAAACGAGGACGCCACGGCCAGCGCATGCCAGAGCCAGGAAGAGGCGCCTGCAGGCTCGAATGGCCGAAGGGCGAGCAGGGCGGACGCGGCCAGGCACCAGGACGCCGGGGAGACCGAGGGCGGCCGGAGGCGAGCTCCAGGGAAAACGAGGCGACAGACGACAGCGAGAAGGACCGGAGGCGTCAGGGTCGGGGGTCCGGCGCGGGGTCGAGGAGGCCAGGAGGGAGGCAGCGGGGAGGCGACCGGCGACGACCGTCGGAGATGGAGGAGGAGGTGGCCGGGACGGCGGGCGATGGCGAGGGTGGAGGGAGCTCGGCCGGGGCGGAGGAGAGGAGCGGCCAAGTGAGGCCGGAGGGCGGCGAGGCCAGGCCATGGAGGAGAAGCGCAGAGAGGAGGAGAGGAGATGGAGGAGAGAGGGAGAGAGGAGTGGGGGGGTGGCATGTGGGAGGTGAGGTGGCAGCAGATGAGTGGTGGGGAGGAGGGAGAGAGGTGAGGTGGCGAGAGAGGATTGGGTGGGGTGAGGTGGCTGGAGGGGTGGGTAGACTAGGTTGGGTAGGAATAGGATTTCGGGTAGGCTGGTTTAGGTGGACCGTTTTAATACTGGGGGTGGTCGACTGGGTCGAATCGGCCCGTTCGACTGCCCTCACAAAAATAATTAAATAATTTTATTTGTTTCAAACAGACTTTTGCAAGCCGATAGCAGACAAAACAAAATAATCCGGAGACCCGGGTTTTGCGTTTGAATAAAGACGGGGCGTTCAGAAAACAAATTAGGTTTTTCCGAAAATAGTTTTATGCGAACAAATGCAAGATGATGACGATGCTCAAATGCAATGTGGCATGATGACATGAGCATGCGGTCATGATGATGCAATGCACAAAATCAACGCGATTTTCTAGTAGTGGTTTTGCGGGATGCCACAACGGGCAGCTCGACAGTTCGTCAGAGAAGATCTACAGGGGTCGTTGGTCACTTTACAAACACCCCCCTTTTTCCCTTTTCCCTCAACCCGCGGTACGCCGAGCCCACCTGTCAGCCGCCCTGGCAATCTTGCAGAGAAGCCCCCCAGCTCCTAGGCCCTTAACCCGCGCTCTAGCACGACCCCACCTGGCAGCCTCTGCGCGTTCGGCCTCTGGCACATGGGCCCTCGTTCGCTGGCCCACAACTGCAGCTAGGCTAACCAGTGTAAAAAAGCTTTCACAGTGTGTCCCCGCCTTGATGGCCCACCCGTCAGCGACTGGGGCTGGGTTTGTCTGAGTGCAAAACGTTTCTGTTTTTCTGTTTTAAAATAAACTTTTCCAGAAATTGATTAAATTCAAATTCAAATCAGATTTTAAATAACTTTTAAAATACAAATCCAAATAATACATGTAATATATGTTTTGAAACCAGAAAAATGTGAGGAATTCAAATATGCTATTCAAAATATGTTTGAGCACTTTAAAATTTCGAGGTAATTCAAATTACAATAAAAGGCCCTTTTCCTTAATTAATTAATAACTTTAGTTTTATAACTCCAACTTTGACAAATAATATGTCTAAATCGATCAGTGCGACGAGCCTGTTCTATCTATGCACTCCATGTTCTGAATTGTAGCATGCATCATACGAATAATGAGTATACAGCAAGTGTTATGAGCAAACCGGGCTAAAAACTTAATAAAATGCTTTAATCTTGTACCCCACACCTCACCATGCCATGCTACATTATTGCCATGTAAATTGTGCATCATTCGTCATGGCATGATTGTTTGCTTGTCGCATTTTAATTCATATGCTTGTGCACTCTATTTATGTTGGCCCTTGTTTGTTTGGTTCTTCTTCGAATAGACGCTAAGCAGGGGATATATTAGGAAACCCAGGAGCACTACCCAGATCCGTCCCTCGCTTCAACTGAGCTGCCAGGCAAGCACTACCACATGCTTGCATACATATAATACCTATTGCCTCGATCTCATTCTTGCATCATTGAGTCGCGATTGCATTAAATTGAATCCCAAGTACTGCATAGCCTTTACTTTTAAACCCCACCGAAGCTTGTTCCTCCATCCCATGAGCCATTACTACAGGAGTTGTTTGAGCCATGCGGGTCGTAGAACAGCATGTGTAGGGTATGTGAGAGTCTGATGGATAACGAGGTAGTTAAACAACTTAACCTGAGTAGTAATGGGATAACTAATGAAAGTGGCATCGGTGAGCAATATCTGCTATTTGGTTCTTCATGCTCACTTGTGTCCCGTAGGACCCCGAGTACTTGATTCCTATTCCTTGATTATTCGCACTATCCACATCCGTGAGGCCTTATGGACCCCCTGAGCCAGAGCTTGATTCATTCTTATTTCTTGGGGCCACAAAGTAGTTTGGGGCTTTATTACTATCCTGTACTTATGCCATGTTTTACTGCTTTATTTAAGATTGTGCGAGGAGCACTTTGTCTTGTTAGGATTATGCGAGTGTTCTCGCGGTATCGACAAGCCCAGTCACACTTTCGGGTTCCCAGTCGTTTATAGCCATTGGCGTAAACCTTGGTTCCGTCTCGGCGTTGGCCAACTTTGTTGCGGGTAGCTTACTGGGGTGGCCCCCTGAAACATTTCTGAATCCTATGATCGCTTTGTCGTGAATACCTCGTTGGGTTTTGATTTGGTTTTTCCGAGGTTGATCGAGTGTGTGTTGCTATTTGTGCACCCCTACAGGGTAAAACTTTCTGAAAGCCGTGTCCGTGGTTATGGACGACTTGGAGCATAGTTTCTCGATCATAGACAAGTATAACTAAAGTACCGCTACCTGACTAGTAAATAGTGCAACACTCATGGAATGGTTAATAAAACTGCCAACGGATGGGGGGGTTGTTCGTCCGCTTCCTCGTTGGTAAGGGAGGAGGAGGATGGATCTGTTAATATTACTGTTATAACTGTTGTTCTTAATTAACGGACATCCGTCTATCTTTGGTTAGGAGGATGGTTAGCGAGTATCTATAGAATTGTTAAGTATTATCTTTTGCTGCAATTGTGTCACCCCAGGTTGTGTCCCCTTTAGAGGCATAAAGACTTGCTGAGTACCCCTAGGGTCTCACACGATAAATTGTTTGATTCAGATGAACAGGTATACTCGCAAGATGGATACTAGGTGGAGGAGACGGACGATGTTGGCAACGATCACTCGGTGTAGAGATTCCAGGAACGGGGATCTGTGAGATCTGTGGGCGGGATGTGTTTATTTATGTGGCATCTTATGCCGATTTGCTTCTTATCCGTACTCGGATCTTTTTTTCCGCTTCCGCCTGATACTCTGATGTTTGATGTATGAGGAGCTATCCTAAAATATTATCTCTATCTAGGATATTTGGATCTTGCCGTATGGCATTGCAATATTTCTATTTCCTTTTAGATGGAATGGCTCTGAGGACTTTTGTATGTGGCTTGCATACATACTCATTTGTGTATGTAGTTGATCCCTTCGCCTGCCGATTACGCCGCTCGTTCTTGTCCCGATGTTCTGGAAATGGTTAGGACGGCCGAAAGGTCTACCCGTGAGTGGCATTTGGCCCCACCGTACTATTTTAACCATTTCCGCTCATCTAGGCATGTAACTAAGAGCGTAATTCACCGAGGTAGTTACACTCTGCAGCTGTAGGAATAGGTGTGGTTAATGCAGCATCGATGAGTTTACGCGCACCTTCAGTGATCACCTGTCCATCCATCGATTCTTCTTTTTTGGGCTCTTTTGGGATAAGTGCTCCATCCGAGTCTTCCTCATATTCCTCGGCAATCACCTCTTCTACTAGAGGGTCTTTTGCCGGGCTCTTGTTCTTCTTCTTTGCCTTCTTGGTAGCGCTGGTAGCAAAGACGGCTTTGGGTCCGTTTCCCGAAGTTAAGCTCTGATCGGTACTTTTAGACATCTGGATTTCGGGATTATCTCTGATTTCCATGTCGTCCTGCGCTTTGGGAGAGTGTTCCCTGGATCCTTCATCCACGGCTTCTCCTTCCTCTGTAGTTTTGGAGTTATACTCCTCTTCATATTCCGCGGAGAACTTTCGGAAGTCTGCTGACGTCATCGATTCATCCGAGGATGCAGGTACGTCAGCGTTTGTTCCAATTGCCTCCAGCATAGAGTCGGTGTTGTGTCCAACATCGTCAAAGCCGGATCCGGATCCCACATATCCGACGAAGTGCAACGCATGATTCCTGAGGTACCCGCGGCTCTCGCGACCAGCTTCGTCGAAACTTTTGATGGTCTCGATAATTGCATCTGCGCTTGAGTTTTGCATTATCATACGTTGCAACGTATACCTTAGGAAAGGCCTATCTATCCCAGCGTCATCAGAGCCGGAATCAGAGTCGTTGATATGCACCTCCTGGATTTCGACTTCAGCGGGCGGGTCGATCTGGGATTCGGCCTCTCCAAGGAGATCCACTCCAGATTCGACTTGGGCCGCTAGGTCTTCTTCAGACTCGAATTTCTCCACTATCTCCGCAACTGGTGTGGGTTGGGTGGGATTTTGTTTTTCTAAGATCCGGAACTCTCCCGCCTCCGCAGACAAAGGGGACCCAGAAGATTCTTCTGCCTCTATCATCACCGCTGGGGTGGGTGGGACAGGTTCTGCAATGACACTAGGTGTGGTTCATGAAAAGAAGAGACATGCAATGACACTGGTGGATCCTTATGTGGTTTGTTTAGAAGAACACACATGCAATGACACTGGTGGATCCTTATGTGGTTTGTGAGAAGAACAGACATGCAATGACACTGGTTGTGGTTCATGAGAAGAACTGATATGCAATGACTCTAGTTGTGGTTCATTAAAAGAACAGACATGCAATTACACTAGGTGGATCCATGTGTGGTTTCTAGAAGTAACACACATGCAATGACTCTAGCTGTGGTTCATGAAAAGAACAGACATGCAATTACACTAGGTGGATCCCTGTGTGGTTTCTGGAAGTAACACACATGCAATGACTCTAGATGTGCTTCATGAGAAGCACATACATGCAATGACACTCGTGGATCCATGTCTGGTCTGTGAAAAGAACAGACATGCAATCACATTGGGTGGATCCATGTGTGGTTTGTTTAGAAGAACACACATGCAATGACTCTAGATGTGGTTCATGAAAAGAACACACATGCAATGACACTGGTGGATCCATGTGTGGTTCATGACAAGAATAGACATGCAAGGACACTGGTGGATCCTTATGTGGTTTGTTTAGAGGAACATACATGCAATGACACTGGGTGTGGTTCATGAAAAGAACAGACATGCAATGACTTATGTGGTTTGTTTAGAAGAACACACATGCAATGACACTGGGTGTGGTTCATGAAAAGAACATACATGCAACGACACTGGTGGATCCTTATGTGGTTTGTTTAGAAGAACACACATGCAATGACACTAGGTGGATCCTTATGTGGTTTGTGAAAAGAATAGACATGCAATGACACTGGCTGTGATTCATGAAAAGAACATACATGTAATGACACTGGTGGATCCATATGGGTTTGTCTAAAGGAACACACATGTAATGACACTGGGTGTGGTTAATGAAAAGAACAAACATCCAATGACACTAGTGGATCCATGTGTGGCTTATGGAACTAACATACATGCAATGACTCTAGCTTTGATTCATGAAAAGAACAGACATGCAATAACACTGGTAGATCCATGTGTGGTTCATGAGAAGAACACACATCCAATGACACTGGTGGATCATTATATGGTTCATGAAAAGAACAGACATGCAGTGACACTGATGGATCCTTATGTGGTTTTTTTAGAGGAACACACATGCAATGACACTGGGTGTGGTTCATGAAAAGAACAGACATGCAATGGCTTATGTGGTTTGTTTAGAATAACACACATGCAATGACACTGGGTGTGGTTCATGAAAAGAACAAACATGCAATGACACTGGAGGATCCTTATGTGGTTTGTTTAGAGGAACAGACATGCAATGACACTAGTGGATCCTTATGTGGTTTGTGAGAAGAACAGACATGCAATGACACTGGTTGTGGTTCATGAGAAGAACTAACATGCAATGACTCTAGATGTGATTAATGAAAAGAACAGACATGCAATTACACTAGCTGGATCCATGTGTGGTTTCTGGAAGTAACACACATGCAATGACTCTAGCTGTGGTTCATTAAAAAAACACACATGCAATGACACTGGTGGATCCATGTGTGGTATGTGAAAAGAACAGACATGCAATCACACTGGGTAAATCCATGTGTCGTTTGTTTAGAAGAACACACATGCAATGACTCTAGCTGTGGTTCCTGAAAAGAACACACATGCAATGACACTGGTGGATCCATGTGTGGTTCATGAAAAGAACAGACATGCAATGACACTTGTGGATCCTTATGTGGTTTGTTTAGAGGAACATACATGCAATGACACCGTGTGTGGTTCATGAAAAGAACAGACATGCAATGACTTATGTGGTTTGTTTAGAAGAACACACATGAAATGACACTGGGTGTCGTTCATGAAAAGAACAGACATGCAATGACACTGGTGAATCCTTAGGTGGTTTGGTTAGAAGAACACACATGCAATGACACTAGGTGGATCCTTATGTGGTTTGTGAAAAGAATAGACATGCAATGACACTGGCTGTGATTCATGAAAATAACATACATACAATGACACTGGTGGATCCTTATGTGGTTTGTGAGAAGAACAAACATGCAATGACACTGGTGGAGACTTATGTGGTTCATGAAAAGAACAGTCATACAATGACACTTGGTGTGGTTCATGAAAAGAACTAACATGCAATGACACCAATGGATCCATGTGTGGTTTATGGAAGTAACAGACATGCAATGACTCTAGCTGTGGTTCATGAAAAGAACAGACATGCAATGACACTGGTGGATCCATGTGTGGTTCATGTGAAGAACACACATCCAATGACACTAGTGGATCATTCTGTGGTTCATGAAAAGAACAGACCTGAAGTGACACCGGTGGATCCTTATGTGGTTTGTCTAGAGGAACACGCATGCAATGACACTGGGTGTGGTTCATGAAAAGAACAGACATGCAATGACTTATGTGGTTTGTTTAGAAGAACACACATGCAATGACACTAGGTGTGGTTCATGAAAAGAACATACATGCAATGACACTGGTGGATCCTTATGTGGTTTGTTTAGAAGAACACACATGCAATGACACTGGTGGATCCTTATGTGGTTTGTCAAAAGAACAGACATGCAATGACACTGGCCGTGATTCATGAAAGGAACAGACATGCAATGACACTGGTGGATCCATATGTGGTTTGTCTAGAGGAACTGACATGCAATTACACTAGGTGTGGTTCATGAAAAGAACATACATCCAATGACACCGGTGGATCCATGTGTGGTTTATGGAAGTAACAGACATGCAATGACTCTAGCTGTGGTTCAAGAAAAGAACAGACATGCAATGACACCGGTTGATCCATGTGTGGTTCATGTGAAGAACACACATCCAATGACACTGGTGGATCATTATGTGGTTCATGAAAATAACAGACATGCAGTGACACCGGTGGATCCTTATGTGGTTTGTCTAGAGCAGCAGACACGCAATGACACCGGGTGTGGTTCATGAAAAGAACAGACATGCAATGACTTATGAGGTTTGTTTAGAAGAACACACATGCAATGACACTGGGTGTGGTTCATGAAAAGAACAGACATGCAATGACACTGGTGGATCGTTATGTGGTTTGTTTAGAAGAACACACATGCAATGACACTGGTGGATCCTTATGTGGTTTGTGAGAAGAACAGACATGTAATGACACTGGCTGTGGTTCATGAGAAGAACTGACATGCAATGACTCTAGCTGTGGTTCATGAAAAGAACAAACATGCAATTACACTAGGTGGATCCAGGTGTGGTTTCTGGAAGTAACACACATGCAATGACTCTAGCTGTATTTCATGAAAAGAACACACATGCAATGACACTGGTGGATCCATGTGTGGTCTGTGAAAAGAACAGACATGCAATCACACTGGGTAGATCCATGTGTGGTTTGTTTAGAAGAACGCACATGCAATGACTCTAGTTGTGGTTCATGAAAAGAACACACATGCAATGAAACTTGTGGATCAATGTGTGGTTCATGAAAATAACAGACATGCAATGACACTGGTGGATCCTTATGTGGTTTGTTTAATGGAACATACATGCAATGACACTAGGCATGGTTCATGAAAAGAACAGACATGCAATGACTTATGTGGTTTGTTTAGAAGAACACACATGCAATGACACTAGGTGTGGTTCATGAAAAGAACAGACATGCAATGACACTGGTGGATCCTTATGTGGTTTGTGAAAAGAACAGACATGCAATGACACTGGCTGTGATTCATGAAAAGAATAAACATGCAATGACATTGGTGGATCCATATGTGGTTTGTCTATAGGAACACACATGCAATGACACTAGGTGTGGTTCATGAAAAGAACAGACATGCAATGACACAAGTGGATCCATGTGTGGTTTATGGAAGTAACAGACATGCAATGACTCTAGCTGTGGTTCATGAAAAGAATAGACATGCAATGACACTGGTGGATCCATGTGTGATTCATGTGAAGAACACATATCCAATGACACTGGTGGATCATTATGTGGTTCATGAAAAGAACAGACATGCAGCGACACTAGTGGATCCTTATGTTGTTTGTCTAGAGGAACACACATGCAATGACACTAGGTGTGGTTCATGATAAGAACAGACATGCAATGACACAGGTGGATCCATGTGTGGTTCATGAAAAGAATAGACATGCAATGACACTGGTGGATACTTATGTGATTTGTTTAGAGGAACATACATGCAATGACACTGGGTGTGGTTCATGAAAAGAACAGACATGCAATGACTTATGTGGTTTGTTTAGAAGAACACACATGCAATGACACTAGGTTTGGTTCATGAAAAGAACAGACATGCAATGACAGTGGTGAATCCTTATGTGGTTTATTTAGAAGAACACACATGCAATGACACTAGGTGGATCCTTATGTGGTCTGTGAAAAGAACAGACATGCAATGACACTGGCTGTGATTCATGAAAAGAACATACATGCAATGACACTGGTGGATCCTTATGTGGCTTGTGAGAAGAACAAACATGATATGACACTGGTGGAGACTTATGTGGTTCATGAAAAGAACTGACATGCAATGACACTGGGTTTGGTTCATGAAAAGAACAGACATGCAATGACACCGATGGATCCATGTGTGGTTTGTGGAAGTAATAGACATGCATTGACTCTAGCTGTGGTTCATGAAAAGAACATACATGCAATGACACTAGTGGATCCATGTGTGGTTCATGTGAAGAACACATATCCAATGACACTGGTGGATCATTATGTGGTTCATGAAAAGAACAGACATGCAGTGACACCAATAGATCCTTATGTGGTTTGTTTAGAGGAACACACATGTAATGAAACTGGGTGTGGTTCACGAATAGAACAGATATGCAATGACACTAGCTGTGATTCATGAAAAGAACAGACATGCAATGACACTGGTGGATCCATATGTGGTTTGTCTAGAGGAACTGACATGCAATTACACTGGGTGTGGTTCATGAAAAGAACAGACATGCAATGACACCGGTGGATCCATGTGTGGTTTATGGAACTAAGAGACATGCGATGACTCTATCTGTGGTTCATGAAAAGAATAGACATGCAATAACACTGGTGGATCCATGTGTGGTTCATTTGAAGAACACACATCCAATGAAACTGGTGGATCATTATGTGGTTCATGAAAAGAACAGACATGCAGTGACACCGGTGGATCCTTATGTGGTTTGTCTAGAGGAACACACATGCAATGAGTCCGGGTTTGGTTCATGACATCAACAGACATGCAATGACTTATGTGGTTTGTTTAGAAGAACACACATGCAATGACACTGGGTGTGGTTCATGAAAAGAACAGACATGCAATGACACTTGTGGATCCTTATGTGGTTTGTTTAGAAGAACACACATGCAATGACACTGGTGGATCCTTATGTGGTTTGTGAGAAGAACAGACATGCAATGACACTTGTTGTGGTTCGTGAGAAGAACTGACATGCAATGACTCTAGCTATGGTTCATGAAAAGAACTGACGTGTAATTACACTAGGTTGATCCAGGTGTGGTTTCTGGAAGTAACACACATGCAATGACTCTAGATGTAGTACATGAAAAGAACACACATGCAATGACACTGGTGGATCCATGTGTGGTTCATGTGAAGAACACACATCCAATGACACTGGTGGATCATTATGTGGTTCATGAAAAGAACAGACATGGAGTGACACCGGTAGATCCTTATGTGGTTTGTTTAGAGGAACACACATGCAATGACACTGGGTGTGGTTCATGAATAGAACAGATATGCAATGACACTAGCTGTGATTCATGAAAAGAACAGACATGCAATGACACTGGTGGATCCATATGTGGTTTGTCTAGACGAACTCACATGCAATTACACTAGATGTGGTTCATGAAAAGAACGGACATGCAATGACACCGGTGGATCCATGTGTGGTTTATGGAAGTAAGAGACATGCAATGACTATAGCTGTGGTTCATGAAAAGAATAGACATGCAAAGACACTGGTGGATTCATGTGTGGTTCATGTGAAGAACACGCATCCAATGACACTGGTGGATCATTATGTGGTTAATGAAAAGAATAGACATACAGTGACACCGGTGGATCCTTATGTGGTTTCTCTAGAGGAACACACATGCAATGACACCGGGTGTGGTTCATGAAAAGAACAGACATGCAATGACTTATGTGGTTTGTTTAGAAGAACACACATGCAATGACACTGGGTGTGGTTCATGAAAAGAACAGACATGCAATGACATTGGTGGATCCTTGTGTGGTTTGTTTAGAAGAACAAACATGCAATCACACTGGTGGATCCTTATATGGTTTGTGAGAAGAACAGACATGCAATGACACTTGTTGTGGTTCGTGAGAAGAATTGACATGCAATGACTCTAGCTATGGTTCATGAAAAGAACAGACGTGCAATTACACTAGGTGGATCCAGGTGTGGTTTCTGGAAGAAACACACATGCATTGACTCTAGATGTAGTTCATGAAAAGAACACACATGCAATGACACTGGTGGATCCATGTGTGGTTCATGTGAAGAACACACATCCAATGACACTGGTGGATCATTATGTTGTTCATCAAAAGAACAGACATGCAGTGACACCGATAGATCCTTATGTGGTTTGTTTAGAGGAACACACATGCAATGACACTAGGTGTGGTTCACGAATAGAACAGATATGCAATGACACTAGCTGTGATTCATGAAAAGAACAGACATGCAATGACACTGGTGGATCCATATGTGGTTTGTCTAGAGGAACTGACATGCAATTACACTGGGTGTGGTTCATGAAAAGAACAGACATGCAATGACACCGGTAGATCCATGTGTGGTTTATGGAAGTAAGAGACTTGCAATGACTCTAGCTGTGGTTCATGAAAAGAATAGACATGCAATCACACTAGTGGATCCATGTGTGGTTCATGTGAAGAACACACATCCAATGACACTAGTGGATCATTATGTGGTTCATGAAAAGAACAGACATGCAGTGACACCGGTGGATCCTTATGTGGTTTGTCTAGAGGAACACACATGCAATGACACTGTGTGTGGTTCATGAAAAGAACAGACATGCAATGACTTATGTGGTTTGTTTAGAAGAACACACATGCAATGACACTGGGTGTGGTTCATGAAAAGAACAGACATGCAATGACACTTGTGGATCCTTATGTGGTTTGTTTAGAAGAACACACAGGCAATGGCACTGGTGGATCCTTATGTGGTTTGTGAGAAGAACAGACATGCAATGAAACTTGTTGTGGTTCGTGAGAAGAACTGACATGCAATGACTCTAGATATGGTTCATGAAAAGAACTAACGTGTAATTACACTAGGTGGATCCAGGTGTGGTTTCTGGAAGAAACACACATGCATTGACTCTAGATGTAGTTCATGAAAAGAACACACATGCAATGACACTGGTGGATCCATGTGTGGTTCATGTGAAGAACACACATCCAATGACACTGGTGGATCATTATGTGGTTCATCAAAAGAACAGACATGCAGTGACACCGGTAGATCCTTATGTGGTTTGTTTAGAGGAACACACATGCAATGACACTAGGTGTGGTTCACGAATAGAACAGATATGCAATGACACTAGCTGTGATTCATGAAAAGAACAGACATGCAATGACACTGGTGGATCCATATGTGGTTTGTCTAGAGGAACTGACATGCAATTACACTGGGTGTGGTTCATGAAAAGAACAGACATGCAATGACACCGGTAGATCCATGTGTGGTTTATGGAAGTAAGAGACTTGCAATGACTCTAGCTGTGGTTCATGAAAAGAATAGACATGCAATCACACTAGTGGATCCATGTGTGGTTCATGTGAAGAACACACATCCAATGACACTAGTGGATCATTATGTGGTTCATGAAAAGAACAGACATGCAGTGACACCGGTGGATCCTTATGTGGTTTGTCTAGAGGAACACACATGCAATGACACTGTGTGTGGTTCATGAAAAGAACAGACATGCAATGACTTATGTGGTTTGTTTAGAAGAACACACATGCAATGACACTGGGTGTGGTTCATGAAAAGAACAGACATGCAATGACACTTGTGGATCCTTATGTGGTTTGTTTAGAAGAACACACAGGCAATGGCACTGGTGGATCCTTATGTGGTTTGTGAGAAGAACAGACATGCAATGAAACTTGTTGTGGTTCGTGAGAAGAACTGACATGCAATGACTCTAGCTATGGTTCATGAAAAGAACTAACGTGTAATTACACTAGGTGGATCCAGGTGTGGTTTCTAGAAGTAACACACATGCAATGACTCTAGATGTAGTTCATGAAAAGAACACACATGCAATGACACTGGTGGATCCATGTGTGGTTCATGTGAAGAACACACATCCAATGACACTGGTGGATCATTATGTGGTTCATGAAAAGAACAGACATGCAGTGACACCGGTAGATCCTTATGTGGTTTGTTTAGAGGAACACACATGCAATGACACTGGGTGTGGTTCATGAATAGAACAGATATGCAATGACACTAGCTGTGATTCATGAAAAGAACAGACATGCAATGACACTGGTGGATCCATATGTGGTTTGTCTAGAGGAACTGACATGCAATTACACTAGATGTGGTTCATGAAAAGAACGGACATGCAATGACACCGGTGGATCCATGTGTGGTTTATGGAAGTAAGAGACATGCAATGACTCTAGTTGTGGTTCATGAAAAGAATAGACATGCAAAGATACTGGTGGATCCATGTGTGGTTCGTGTGAAGAACACACATCCAATGACACATGTGGATCATTATGTGGTTCATGAAAAGAATAGAGATGCAGTGACACCGGTGGATCCTTATGTGGTTTCTCTAGAGGAACACACATGCAATGACACCTGGTGTGGTTCATGAAAAGAACAGACATGCAATGACTTATGTGGTTTGTTTAGAAGAACACACATGCAATGACACTGGGTGTGGTTCATGAAAAGAACAGACATGCAATGACATTGGTGGATCCTTGTGTGGTTTCTTTAGAAGAACAAACATGCAATCACACTGGTGGATCCTTATGTGGTTTGTGAGAAGAACAGACATGCAATGACACTTGTTGTGGTTCGTGAGAAGAATTGACATGCAATGACTCTACCTATGGTTCCTGAAAAGAACAGACATGCAATTACACTAGGTGGATCCAGGTGTGGTTTCTGGAAGTAACACACATGCAATGACTCTAGATGTAGTTCATGAAAAGAACACACATGCAATGACACTAGTGGATCCATGTGTGGTTCATGTGAAGAACACACATCCAATGACACTGGTGCATCATTATGTAGTTCATCAAAAGAACAGACATGCAGTGACACCGGTAGATCCTTATGTGGTTTGTTTAGAGGAACACACATGCAATGACACTGGGTTTGGTTCACGAATAGAACAGATATGCAATGACACTAGCTGTGATTCATGAAAAGAACAGACATGCAATGACACTGGTGGATCCATATGTGGTTTGTCTAGAGGAACTAACATGCAATTACACTGGGTGTGGTTCATGAAAAGAACGGACATGCAATGACACCGGTGGATCCATGTGTGGTTTATGGAAGTAAGAGACATGCAATGACTCTAGCTGTGGTTCATGAAAAGAATAGACATGCAAAGACACTGGTGGATCCATGTGTGGTTCGTGTGAAGAACACACATCCAATGACACATGTGGATCATTATGTGGTTCATGAAAAGAATAGACATGCAGTGACACCGGTGGATCCTTATGTGGTTTCTCTAGAGGAACACACATGCAATGACACCGGGTGTGGTTCATGAAAAGAGCAGACATGCAATGACTTATGTGGTTTGTTTAGAAGAACACACATGCAATGACACTGGGTGTGGTTCATGAAAAGAACAGACATGCAATGACATTGGTGGATCCTTGTGTGGTTTCTTTAGAAGAACAAACATGCAATCACACTGGTGGATCCTTATGTGGTTTGTGAGAAGAACAGACATGCAATGACACTTGTTGTGGTTCGTGAGAAGAATTGACATGCAATGACTCTAGCTATGGTTCATGAAAAGAACAGACGTGCAATTACACTAGGTGGATCCAGGTGTGGTTTCTGGAAGTAACACACATGCAATGACTCTAGATGTAGTTCATGAAAAGAACACACATGCAATGACACTAGTGGATCCATGTGTGGTTCATGTGAAGAACACACATCCAATGACACTGGTGGATCATTATGTGGTTCATCAAAAGAACAGACATGCAGTGACACCGGTAGATCCTTATGTGGTTTGTTTAGAGGAACACACATGCAATGACACTGGGTGTGGTTCACGAATAGAACAGATATGCAATGACACTAGCTGTGATTCATGAAAAGAACAGACATGCAATGACACTGGTGGATCCATATGTGGTTTGTCTAGAGGAACTGACATGCAATTACACTGGGTATGGTTCATGAAAAGAACAGACATGCAATGACACCGGTGGATCCATGTGTGGTTTATGGAAGTAAGAGACATGCAATGACTCTAGCTGTGGTTCATGAAAAGAATAGACATGCAATGACACTGGTGGATCCATGTGTGGTTCATGTAAAGAACACACATCCAATGACACTGGTGGATCATTATGTGATTCATGAAAAGAATAGACATGAAGTGACACCGGTGGATCCTTATGTGGTTTGTCTAGAGGAACACACATGCAATGACACCAGGTGTGGTTCATGAAAAGAACAGACATGCAATGACTTATGTAGTTTGTTTAGAAGAACACACATGCAATGACACTGGGTGTGGTTCATGAAAAGAACAGACATGCAATGACACTGGTGGATCCTTGTGTGGTTTGTTTAGAAGAACACACATGCAATGACATTGGTGGATCCTTATGTGGTTTGTGAGAAGAACAGACATGCAATGACACTTGTTGTGGTTCGTGAGAAGAACTGACATGCAATGACTCTAGCTATGGTTCATGAAAAGAACAGACGTGCAATTACACTAGGTGGATCCAGGTGTGGTTTCTATAAGTAACACACATGCAATGAATCTACATGTAGTTCATGAAAAGAACACACATGCAATGACACTGGTGGATCCATGTGTGGTTCATGTGAAGAACACACATCCAATGACACTGGTGGATCATTATGTGGTTCATGAAAAGAACAGACATGCAATGACTTATGTAGTTTGTTTAGAAGAACACACATGCAATGACACTGGGTGTGGTTCATGAATAGAACAGATATGCAATGACACTAGCTGTGATTCATGAAAAGAACAGACATGCAATGACACTGGTGGATCCATATGTGGTTTGTCTAGAGGAACTGACATGCAATTACACTGGGTGTGGTTCATGAAAAGAACGGACATGCAATGACACCGGTGGATCCATGTGTGGTTTATGGAAGTAAGAGACATGCAATGACTCTAGCTGTGGTTCATGAAAAGAATAGACATGCAATGACACTGGTGGATCCATGTGTGGTTCATGTGAAGAACACATATCCAATGACACTGGTGGATCATTATGTGATTCATGAAAAGAATAGACATGAAGTGACATCGGTGGATCCTTATGTGGTTTGTCTAGAGGAACACACATGCAATGACACCCGGTGTGGTTCATGAAAAGAACAGACATGCAATGACTTATGTAGTTTGTTTAGAAGAACACACATGCAATGACACTAGGTGTGGTTCATGAAAAGAACAGACATGCAATGACACTGGTGGATCCTTGTGTGGTTTGTTTAGAAGAACACACATGCAATGACACTGGTGGATCCTTATGTGGTTTGTGAGAAGAACAGACATGCAATGACACTTGTTGTGGTTCGTGAGAAGAACTGACATGCAATGACTCTAGCTATGGTTCATGAAAAGAACAGACGTGCAATTACACTAGGTGGATCCAGGTGTGGTTTCTGGAAGTAACACACATGCAATGACTCTAGATGTAGTTCATGAAAAGAACACACATGCAATGACACTGGTGGATCCATGTGTGGTTCATGTGAAGAACACACATCCAATGACACTGGTGGATCATTATGTGGTTCATGAAAAGAACGTACATGCAAAGGACACGGTAGATCCTTATGTGGTTTGTTTAGAGGAACACACATGCAATGACACTGGGTGTGGTTCATGAATAGAACAGATATGCAATGACACTAGTTGTGATTCATGAAAAGAACAGACATGCAATGACACTGGTATATCCATATGTGGTTTGTCTAGAGGAACTGACATGCAATTACACTGGGTGTGGTTCATGAAAAGAACGGACATGCAATGACACCGGTGGATCCATGTGTGGTTTATGGAAGTAAGAGACATGCAATGACACTAGCTGTGGTTCATGAAAAGAATAGACATGCAAAGACACTGGTGGATCCATGTGTGGTTCGTGTGAAGAACACACATCCAATGACACATGTGGATCATTATGTGGTTCATGAAAAGAATAGACATGCAGTGACACCGGTGGATCCTTATGTGGTTTGTCTAGAGGAACACACATGCAATGACACCGGGTGTGGTTCATGAAAACAACAGACATGCAATGACTTATGTGGTTTGTTTAGAAGAACACACATGCAATGACACTAGGTGTGGTTCATGAAAAGAACAGACATGCAATGACACTTGTGGATCCTTATGTGGTTTGTTTAGAAGAACACACATGCAATGACACTGGTGGATCCTTATGTGGTTTGTGATAAGATTAGACATGCGATGACACTTGTTGTGGTTCGTGAGAAGAACTGACATGTAATGACTCTAGCTATGGTTCATGAAAAGAACAGACGTGCAATTACACTAGGTGGATCCAGGTGTGGTTTCTGGAAGTAACACACATGCAATGACTCTAGATGTAGTTCATGAAAAGAACACACATGCAATGACACTGGTGGATCCATGTGTGGTTCATGTGAAGAACACACATCCAATGACACTGGTGGATCATTATGTGGTTCATGAAAAGAATGTACATGCAAAGGACACGGTAGATCCTTATGTGGTTTGTTTAGAGGAACACACATGCAATGACACTGGGTGTGGTTCATGAATAGAACAGATATGCAATGACACTAGTTGTGATTCATGAAAAGAACAGACATGCAATGACACTGGTATATCCATATGTGGTTTGTCTAGAGGAACTGACATGCAATTACACTGGGTGTGGTTCATGAAAAGAACGGACATGCAATGACACCGGTGGATCCATGTGTGGTTTATGGAAGTAAGAGACATGCAATGACTCTAGCTGTGGTTCATGAAAAGAATAGACATGCAAAGACACTGGTGGATCCATGTGTGGTTCGTGTGAAGAACACACATCCAATGACACATGTGGATCATTATGTGGTTCATGAAAAGAATAGACATGTAGTGACACCGGTGGATCCTTATGTGGTTTGTCTAGAGGAACACACATGCAATGACACCGGGTGTGGTTCATGAAAATAACAGACATGCAATGACTTATGTGGTTTGTTTAGAAGAACACACATGCAATGACACTAGGTGTGGTTCATGAAAAGAACAGACATGCAATGACACTGGTGGATCCTTATGTGGTTTGTTTAGAAGAACACACATGCAATGACACTGGTGGATCCTTATGTGGTTTGTGATAAGATTAGACATGCGATGACACTTGTTGTGGTTCGTGAGAAGAACTGAGATGTAATGACTCTAGCTATGGTTCATGAAAAGAACAGACGTGCAATTACACTAGGTGGATCCAAGTGTGGTTTCTGGAAGTAACACACATGCAATGACTCTAGATGTAGTTCATGAAAAGAACACACATGCAATGACACTGGTGGACCCATGTGTGGTCTGTGAAATGAAAAGACATGCAATCACACTGGGTGGATCCATGTGTGGTTTGTTTAGAAGAACACACATGTAATGACTCTAGCTGTGGTTCATGAAAAGAACACACATGCAATGACACTAGTGGATCCATGTGAGGTTCATGAAAAGAACAGACATGCAATGACACTGGTGGATCCTTATGTGGTTTGTTTAGAGGAACAGACATGCAATGACACTAGGCATGGTTCATGAAAAGAACAGACATGCAATGACTTATGTGGTTTGTTTAGAAGAACACACATGCAATGACACTGGGTGTGGTTCATGAAAAGAACAGGCATGCAATGACACTGGTGGATCCTTATGTGGTTTGTTTAGAAGAACACACATGCAATGACACTAGGTGGATCCTTATGTGGTCTGTGAAAAGAACAGACATGCAATGACACTGGCTGTGATTCATGAAAAGAACATACATGCAATGACATTGGTGGATCCTTATGTGGTTTGTGAGCAGAACAAACATGCAATGACACTGGTGGAGACTTATGTGGTTCATGAAAAGAACTGACCTGCAATGACACTGGGTGTGGTTCCTGAAAAGAACAGACATGCAATGACACTGGTGGATCCATGTGTGATTCATGTGAAGAACACACATCCAATGACACTGGTGGATCATTATGTGGTTCATGAAAAGAACAGACATGCAGTGACACTGGTGGATCCATGTGTGATTCATGTGAAGAACACACATCCAATGACACTGGTGGATCATTATGTGGTTCATGAAAAGAACAGACATGCAGTGACACTAGTGGATCCTTATGTTGTTTGTCTAGAGGAACACACATGCAATGACACAAGGTGTGGTTCATGACAAGAACAGACATGCAATGACCTATGTGGTTTGTTTAGAAGAACACACATGCATTGACACTGGTGGATCCTTATGTGGTTTGTGAGAAGAACAGACATGCAATGACACTGGCTGTGGTTCATGAGAAGAACTGATATGCAATGACTCTAGTTGTGGTTCATGAAATGAACAGACATGCAATTACAGTAGGTGGATCCATGTGTGGTTTCTGGAAGTACCACACATGCAATAACTCTATCTATGGTTCACGAAAAGAATAGACATGCAATTACACTAGGTGGATCCATGTGTGGTTTTTGGAAGTAACACACATGCAATGACTCTAGCTGTGGTTCATGAAAAGAACACACATGCAATGACATTGGTGGATCCATGTGTGGTCTGTGAAAAGAACAGACATGCAATCACACTAGGTGGATTCATGTGTGGTTTGTTTAGAAGAACACACATGCAATGACTCTAGCTGTGGTTCATGAAAAGAACACACATGCAATGACACTGGTGGATCCATGTGCGGTTCATGAAAAGAATAGACATGCAATGACACTGGGGGATACTTATGTGATTTGTTTAGAGGAACATACATGCAATGACACTGGGTGTGGTTCTTGAAAAGAACAGACATGCAATGACTTATGTGGTTTGTTTAGAAGAACACACATGCAATGACACTGGTGGATCCTTATGTGGTTTGTGAGAAGAACAGACATGTAATGACACTGGCTGTGGTTCATGAGAATAACTGACATGCAATGACTCTAGCTGTGGTTCATGAAAAGAACAAACATGCA
Source organism: Avena insularis (assembly GCA_023614405.1). Lineage (NCBI taxonomy): Eukaryota > Viridiplantae > Streptophyta > Magnoliopsida > Poales > Poaceae > Avena > Avena insularis. Next base: position 383,957 of record JAJUPC010000238.1, read on the forward strand.
ATTACACTAGGTGGATCTAGGTGTGGTTTCTGGAAGTAACACACATGCAATGACTCTAGCTGTAGTTCATGAAAAGAACACACATGCAATGACACTGGTGGATCCATGTGTGGTCTGTGAAAAGAACAAACATGCAATCACACTGGGTGGATCCATGTGTGGTTTGTTTAGAAGAACGCACATGCAATGACTCTAGTTGTGGTTCATGAAAAGAACACACATGCAATGACACTGGTGGATCAATGCGTGGTTCATGAAAAGAACAGACATGCAATGACACTGGTGGACCCTTATGTGGTTTGTTTAGAGGAACAAACATGCAATGACACTAGGCGTGGTTCATGAAAAGAACAGACATGCAATGACTTATGTGGTTTGTTTAGAAGAACACACATGCAATGACACTGGGTGTGGTTCATGAAAAGAACAGACATGCAATGACACTGGTGTATCCTTATGTGGTTTGTGAAAAGAACAGACATGCAATGACACTGGCTGTGATTCATGAAAAGAATAAACATGCAATGACACTGGTGGATCCATATGTGGTTTGTCTATAGGAACACACATGCAATGACACTAGGTGTGGTTCATGAAAAGAACAGACATGCAATGACACAAGTGGATCCATGTGTGGTTTATGGAAGTAACAGGCATGCAATGATTCTAGCTGTGGTTCATCAAAAGAATAGACATGCAATGACACTGGTGGATCCATGTGTGATTCATGTGAAGAACACACATCCAATGACACTGGTGCATCATTATGTGGTTCATGAAAAGAACAGACATGCAGTGACACTAGTGGATCCTTATGTTGTTTGTCTAGAGGAACACACATGCAATGACACTAGGTGTGGTTCATAATAAGAACAGACATGCAATGACACTGGTGGATCCATGTGTGGTTCATGAAAAGAATAGACATGCAATGACACTGGTGGATACTTATGTGATTTGTTTAGAGGAACATACATGCAATGACACTGTGTGTGGTTCATGAAAAGAACAGACATGCAATGACTTATGTGGTTTGTTTAGAAGAACACACATGCAATGACACTAGGTGTGGTTCATGAAAAGAACAGACATGCAATGACAGTGGTGAATCCTTATGTGGTTTGGTTAGAAGAACACACATGCAATGACACTAGGTGGATCCTTATGTGGTCTGTTAAAAGAACAGACATGCAATGACACTGGCTGTGATTCATGAAAAGAACATACATGCAATGACACTGGTGGATCCTTATGTGGTTTGTGAGAAGAACAAACATGATATGACACTAGTGGATACTTATGTGGTTTATGAAAAAAACTGACATGCAATGACACTGGGTTTGGTTCATGAAAAGAACAGACATGCAATGACACCGATGGATCCATGTGTGGTTTGTGGAAGTAATAGACATGCATTGACTCTAGCTGTGGTTCATGAAAAGAACAGACATGCAATGACACTAGTGGATCCATGTGTGATTCATGTGAAGAACACACATCCAATGACACTGGTGGATCATTATGTGGTTCATGAAAAGAACAGACATGCAGTGACACCGGTAGATCCTTATGTGGTTTGTTTAGAGGAACACACATGTAATGACACTCGGTGTGGTTCACGAATAGAACAGATATGCAATGACACTAGCTGTGATTCATGAAAAGAACAGACATGCAATGACACTGGTGGATCCATATGTGGTTTGTCTAGAGGAACTGACATGCAATTACACTGGGTGTGGTTCATGAAAAGAACAGACATGCAATGACACCGGTGGATCCATGTGTGGTTTATGGAACTAAGAGACATGCAATGACTCTATCTGTGGTTCATGAAAAGAATAGACATGCAATGACACTGGTGGATCCATGTGTGGTTCATTTGAAGAACACACATCCAATGAAACTGGTGGATCATTATGTGGTTCATGAAAAGAACAGACATGCAGTGACACCAGTGGATCCTTATGTGGTTTGTCTAGAGGAACACACATGCAATGACACCGGGTGTGGTTCATGAAAAGAACAGACATGCAATGACTTATGTGGTTTATTTAGAAGAACACACATGCAATGACACTGGGTGTGGTTCATGAAAAGAACAGACATGCAATGACACTTGTGGATCCTTATGTGGTTTGTTTAGAAGAACACACATGCAATGGCACTGGTGGATCCTTATGTGGTTTGTGAGAAGAACAGACATGCAATGACACTTGTTGTGGTTCGTGAGAAGAACTGACATGCAATGACTCTAGCTATGGTTCATGAAAAGAACTGACGTGTAATTACACTAGGTGGATCCAGGTGTGGTTTCTAGAAGTAACACACATGCAATGACTCTAGATGTAGTTCATGAAAAGAACACACATGCAATGACACTGGTGGATCCATGTGTGGTTCATGTGAAGAACACACATCCAATGACACTGGTGGATCATTATGTGGTTCATGAAAATAACAGACATGAAGTGACACCGGTAGATCCTGATGTGGTTTGTTTAGAGGAACACACATGCAATGACACTGGGTGTGGTTCATGAATAGAATAGATATGCAATGACACTAGCGGTGATTCATGAAAAGAACAGACATGCAATGACACTGGTGGATCCATATGTGGTTTGTCTAGAGGAACTGACATGCAATTACACTAGATGTGGTTCATGAAAAGAACGGACATGCAATGACACCGGTGGATCCATGTGTGGTTTATGGAAGTAAGAGACATGCAATGACTCTAGCTGTGGTTCATGAAAAGAATAGACATGCAAAGACACTGGTGGATCCATGTGTGGTTCATGTGAAGAACACACATCCAATGACACTGGTGGATCATTATGTGGTTCATGAAAAGAATAGATATTCAGTGACACCGGTGGATCCTTATGTGGTTTCTCTAGAGGAACACACATGCAATGACACCGGGTGTGGTTCGTGAAAAGAACAGACATGCAATGACTTATGTGGTTGTTTAGAAGAACATACATGCAATGACACTGGGTGTGGTTCATGAAAAGCACAGACATGCAATGACATTGGTGGATCCTTGTGTGGTTTGTTTAGAAGAACAAACATGCAATGACACTGGTGGATCCTTATGTGGTTTGTGAGAAGAACAGACATGCAATGACACTTGTTGTGGTTCGTGAGAAGAACTGACATGCAATGACTCTAGCTATGGTTCATGAAAAGAACAGACATGTAATTACACTAGGTGGATCCAGGTGTGGTTTCTGGAAGTAACACACATGCAATGACTCTAGATGTAGTTCATGAAAAGAACACACATGCAATGACACTGGTGGATCCATGTGTGGTTCATGTGAAGAACACTCATCCAATGACACTGGTGGATCATTATGTGGTTCATGAAAAGAACAGACATGCAGTGACATCGGTAGATCCTTATGTGGTTTGTTTAGAGGAACACACATGCAATGACACTGGGTTTTGTTCATGAATAGAACAGATATGCAATGACACTAGCTGTGATTCATGAAAATAATAGACATGCAATGACACTGGTGGATCCATATGTGGTTTGTCTAGAGGAACTGACATGCAATTACACTGGTTGTGGTTCATGAAAAGAACGGAAATGCAATGACACCGGTGGATCCATGTGTGGTTTATGGAAGTAAGAGACATGCAATGACTCTAGCTGTGGTTCATGAAAAGAATAGACATGCAATGACACTGGTGGATCCATGTGTGGTTCATGTGAAGAACACACATCCAATGACACTGGTGGATCATTATGTGGTTCATGAAAAGAATAGACATGAAGTGACACCGGTGGATCCTTATGTGGTTTGTCTAGAGGAACACACATGCAATGACACCGGGTGTGGTTCATGAAAAGAACAGACATGCAATGACTTATGTGGTTTGTTTAGAAGAACACACATGCAATGACACTAGGTGTGGTTCATGAAAAGAACAGACATGCAATGCCACTGGTGGATCCTTATGTGGTTTGTTTAGAAGAACACACATGCAATGACACTGGTGGATCCTTATGTGGTTTGTGAGAAGAACAGACATGCAATGACACTTGTTGTGGTTCGTGAGAAGAACTGATATGTAATGACTCTAGCTATGGTTCATGAAAAGAACAGACGTGCAATTACACTAGGTGGATCCCGGTGTGGTTTCTGGAAGTAACACACATGCAATGACTCTAGATGTAGTTCATGAAAAGAACACACATGCAATGACACTGGTGGACCCATGTGTGGTCTGTGAAATGAAAAGACATGCAATCACACTGGGTGGATCCATGTGTGGTTTGTTTAGAAGAACACACATGTAATGACTCTAGCTGTGGTTCATGGAAAGAACACACATGCAATGACACTAGTGGATCCATGTGTGGTTCATGAAAAGAACAAACATGCAATGACACTGGTGGATCCTTATGTGGTTTGTTTAGAGTAACATACATGCAATGACATTAGGCGTGGTTCATGAAAAGAAAAGACATGCAATGACTTATGTGGTTTGTTTAGAAGAACACACATGCAATGACACTGGGTGTGGTTCATGAAAAGAACAGACATGCAATGACACTGGTGGATCCTTATGTGGTTTGTTTAGAAGAACACACATGCAATGACACTAGGTGGATCCTTATGTGGTCTGTGAAAAGAACAGACATGCAATGACACTGGTTGTGATTCATGAAAAGAACATACATGCAATGACATTGGTGGATCCTTATGTGGTTTGTGAGTAGAACAAACATGCAATGACACTGGTGGAGACTTATGTGGTTCATGAAAAGAACTGACCTGCAATGACACTGGGTGTGGTTCCTGAAAAAAATAGACATGCAATGACACCGATGGATCCATGTGTGGTTTATGGAAGTAACAGACATGCAATGACTCTAGTTGTTGTTCATGAAAAGAACAGACATGCAATGACACTGGTGGATCCATGTGTGGTTCATGTGAAGAACACACATCCAATGACACTGGTAGATCATTATGTGTTTCATGAAAAGAATAGACATGTAGTGACACCGGTGGATCGTTATGTGTTTGTCTAGAGGAACACACATGCAATGACACTGGGTGTGGTTCATGAAAAGAACAGACATGCAATGACTTATGTTTTTTTAGAAGAACACACATGCAATGACACTAGGTGGATCCTTATGTGGTTTGTGAAAAGAACAGACATGCGATGACATTGGTTGTGATTCATGAAAAGAACAGACATGCAATGACACTGGTGGATCCATATGTGGTTTGTCTAGAGGAACTGACATGCAATTACACTAGGTGTGGTTCATGAAAAGAACACACATGCAATGACACCGGTGGATCCATGTGTGGTTTATGGAAGCAACAGACATGCAATTACTCTAGTTGTGGTTCATGAAAAGAACAGACATGCAATGACACTGGTGGATCCATGTGTGGTTCATGTGAAGAAGTCCAGTTACACTGGTGGATCATTATGTGGTTCATGAAAAGAACAGACATGCAGTGACACCGGTGGATCCTTATGTGTTTTGTCTAGAGTAACACACATGCAATGACACCGGGTGTGGTTCATGAAAAGAACAAACATGCAATGACTTATGTGGTTTGTTTAGAAGAACACACATGCAATGACACTAGCTGTGGTTCATGAAAAGAACAGACATGCAATGACACTAGTGGATCCTTATGTGGTTTGTTCAGAAGAACACAGATGCAATGACACTGGTGGATCCTTATGTGGTTTGTGAGAAGAACAGACATGCAATGACTCTAGTTGTGGTTCATGAAAAGAACAGACATGCAATTACACTAGGTGGATCCAGGTGTGGTTTCTGGAAGTAACACACATGGAATGACTCTAGCTGTAGTTTATGAAAAGAGCACACATGCAATGACACTGATGGATCCATGTGTGGTCTGTGAAAAGAACAGACATGCAATCACACTAGGTGGATCCATGTGTGGTTTGTTTAGAAGAACACACATGCAATGACTCTAGCTGTGGTTCATGAAAAGAACACACATGTAATGACACTGGTGGATCCATGTGTGGTTCATGAAAAGAACAGACATGCAATGACACTGGTGGATCCTTATGTGGTTTGTTTAGAAGAACATACATGCAATGACACTAGGCGTGGTTCATGAAAAGAACATGCATGCAATGACTTATGTGGTTTATTTAGAAGAACACACATGCAATCACACTGGGTGTGGTTCCTGAAAAGAACAGACATGCAATGACACTGGTGGATCCTTATGTGGTTTGTGAGAAGAACAGACATGCAATGACACTGGCAGTGGTTCATGAGAAGAACTGTTATGAAATGACTCTAGCTGTGGTTCATGAAATGAACAGACATGCAATTACACTAGGTGGATCCATGTGTGGTTTCTGGAAGTAACACACATGCAATGACTCTAGCTGTGGTTCATGAAAAGAATATGCATGCAATTACACTAGGTGGATCCATGTGTGGTTTCTGGAAGTAACACACATGCAATGACTCTAGCTGTGGTTCATGAAAAGAACACACATGCAATGACAATGGTGGATCCATGTGTGGTTTGTGAAAAGAACAGACATGCAATCACACTGGGTGGATCCATGTGTGGTTTGTTTAGAAGAACACACATGCATTGACTCTAGCTGTGGTTCATGAAAAGAACACACATGAAATGACACTGGTGGATCCATGTGTGGTTCATGAAAAGAATAGACATGCAATGACACTGGTGGATCCTTATGTGATTTGTTTAGAGGAACATACATGCAATGACACTAGGTGTGGTTCATGAAAAGAACAGACATGCAATGACTTATGTGGTTTGTTTAGAAGAACACACATGCAATGACACTGGGTGTGGTTCATGAAAAGAACAGACATGCAATGACACTAGGTGGATCCTTATGTGGTCTGTGAAAAGAATAGACATGCAATGACACTGGCTGTGATTCATGAAAAGAACATACATGCAATGACACTGGTGGATCCTTATGTGGTTTGTGAGCAGAACAAACATGCAATGACACTGGTGGAGACTTATGTGGTTCATGAAAAGAACTGACCTGCAATGACACTGGGTGTGGTTCCTGAAAAGAACAGACATGCAATGACACCGATGGATCCATGTGTGGTTTATGGAAGTAACAGACATGCAATGACTCTAGCTGTTGTTCATGAAAAGAACAGACATGCAATGACACTGGTGGATCCATGTGTGGTTCATGTGAAGAACACACATCCAATGACACTAGTAGATCATTATGTGGTTCATGAAAAGAATAGACATGTAGTGACACCGGTGGATCCTTATGTGTTTGTCTAGAGGAACACACATGCAACGACACTGGGTGTGGTTCATGAAAAGAACAGACATGCAATGACTTATGTTTTTTTTAGAAGAACACACATGCAATGACACTAGGTGGATCCTTATGTGGTTTGTGAAAAGAACAGACATGCGATGACACTGGCTGTGATTCATGAAAAGAACAGACATGCAATGACACCGGTGGTTCCATATGTGGTTTGTCTAGAGGAACTGACATGCAATTACACTAGGTGTGGTTCATGAAAAGAATAGACATGCAATGACACCGGTGGATCCATGTGTGGTTTATGGAAGCAACAGACATGCAATGACTCTAGTTGTGGTTCATGAAAAGAACAGACATGCAATGACACTGGTGGATCCATGTGTGGTTCATGTGAAGAAGTCCAGTTTCACTGGTGGATCATAATGTGGTTCATGAAAAGAACAGACATGAAGTGACACCGGTGGATCCTTATGTGTTTTGTCTAGAGTAACACACATGCAATGACACCGGGTGTGGTTCATGAAAAGAACAAACATGCAATGACTTATGTGGTTTGTTTAGAAGAACACACATGCAATGACACTAGCTGTGGTTCATGAAAAGAACAGACATGCAATGACACTAGTGGATCCTTATGTGGTTTGTTTAGAAGAACACACATGCAATGACACTGGTGGATCCTTATGTGGTTTGTGAGAAGAACAGACATGTAATGACTCTAGTTTTTTTTCATGAAAAGAACAGACATGAAATTACACTAGGTGGATCCAGGTGTGGTTTCTGGAAGTAACACACATGGAATGACTCTAGCTGTAGTTCATGAAAAGAACACACATGCATTGACACTGATGGATCCATGCGTGGTCTGTGAAAAGAACAGACATGCAATCACACTGGGTGGATCCATGTGTGGTTTGTTTAGAAGAACACACATGCAATGACTCTAGCTGTGGTTCATGAAAAGAACACACATGAAATGACAATGGTGGATCCATGTGTGGTTCATGAAAAGAATAGACATGCAATGACACTGGTGGATTCTTATGTGATTTGTTTAGAGGAACATACATGCAATGACACTGGGTGTGGTTCATGAAAAGAACAGACATGCAATGACTTATGTGGTTTGTTTAGAAGAACACACATGCAATGACACTGGGTGTGGTTCATGAAAAGAACAGACATGCAATGACACTGGTGGATCCTTATGTGGTTTGTTTAGAAGAACACACATGAAATGACACTAGGTGGATCCTTATGTGGTTTGTGAAAAGAACAGACATGCAACGACACTGGCTGTGATTCATGAAAAGAACATACATGCAATGACACTGGTGGATCCTTACGTGGTTTTTGAGAAGAACAAACATGCAATGACACTGGTGGAGACTTATGTGGTTCATGAAAAGAACTGACATGCAATGACACTGGGTGTGCTTCATGAAAAGAACAGACATGCAATGACACCGATGGATCCATGTGTGGTTTATGGAAGTAACAGACATGCAATAACACTGGTGGATCCATGTGTGGTTCATGTGAAGAACACACATCCAATGACACTGGTGGATCATTATGTGGTTCATGAAAAGAACAGACATGCAGTGACACCGGTGGATCCTTATGTGGTTTGCTTAGAGGAACACACATGCATTGACACCTTGTGTGGTTCATGAAAAGAACAGACATGCAATGACTTATGTGGTTTGCTTAGAAGAACATACATGCAATGACACTAGCTACGATTCATGAAAAGAACAGACATCCAATGACACTGGTGGATCCATATGTGGTTTGTCTAGAGGAACTGACATGCAATTACACTGGGTGTGGTTCATGAAAAGAACAGACATGCAATGACACCCGTGGATCCATGTGTGGTTTATGGAAGCAATAGACATGCAATAACTCTAGTTGTGGTTTATGAAAAGAACAGACATGCAATGACACTGGTGGATCCATGTGTGGTTCATGTGAAGAACACACATCCAATGACACCGGTGGATCATTATGTGGTTCATGAAAAGAACAGACATCCAGTGACACTGGTGGATCCTTATGTGGTTTGTCTAGAGGAACACACATGCAATGACACCGGGTGTGGTTCATGAAAAGAACAGACATGCAATGACTTATGTGGTTTGTTTAGAAGAACACACATGCAATGACAGTGGGTGTGGTTCATGAAAAGAACAGACATGCAATGACACTGGTGGATCCTTATGTGGTTTGTTTAGAAGAACACACATGCAGTGACACTGGTGGATCCTTGTCTGGTTTGTGAAAAGAATAGACATGCAATGACATTGGCTGTGATTCATGAAAAGAATAGACATGCAATGACACTGGTGGATCCATATGTGGTTTGTCTAGAGGAACTGACATGCAATTACACTAGGTGTGGTTCATGAAAAGAACAGACATGCAATGACACCGGTGGAACCATGTGTGGTTTGTAGAAGCAATAGACATGCAATAACTCTAGTTGTGGTTCATGCAAAGAACAGACATGCAATGACACTGGTGGATCCATGTGTGGTTCATGTGAAGATCACACATCCAATGACACTGGTGGATCATTATTTTGTTCATGAAAAGAACAGACATGCAATGACACCGGTGGATCCTTATGTGGTTTGTCTAGGGCAACACACATGCAATGACACCGAGTGTGGTTCATGAAAAGAACAGACATGCAATGACTTATGTGGTTTGTTTAGAAGAACACACATGCAATGACACTAGGTGTGGTTCATGAAAAGAACAGACATGCAATTACACTGGTGGATCCTTATGTGGTTTGTTTAGAAGAACACACATACAATGACACTGGTGGATCCTTATGTGGTTTGTGAGAAGAACAGACATGCAATGATACTGGCTGTGGTTCATGAGAAGAACTGACATGCAATGACTCTAGCTGTGGTTCATGAAAAGAACAGACATGCAATTACACTAGGTGGATCCAGGTGTGGTTTCTGGAAGTAACACACATGTAATGACTCTAGCTATAGTTCATGAAAAGAACACACATGCAATGACACTAGTGGATCCATGTGTGGTCTGTGAAAAGAACAGACATGCAATCACACTAGGTGGATCCATGTGTGGTTTGTTTAGAAGAACACACATGCAATGACTCTAGTTGTGGTTCATGAAAAGAACACACATGCAATGACATTGGTGGATCCATGTGTGGTTCATGAAAAGAACAGACAGGCAATGACACTGGTGGATCCTTATGTGTAACATCCCAAAAATCATATTTCAAAACTCATTCATATCATCATTGCATCCTTCATCCATTTAGGGTTTTTCTCAAAATCATTTAGATGCATAAGCTTGTGCTATGATTTCATGTGAGCAAATTCAACTCAATTGGCCATCACCCTTTGAGATTGCATTGTTTAGGAACTTGTTTGCTTGCCTCCATTATTGGAAAGATTAGGGGTAGCATCTTAACCCAAGTTTCCAATTTAGAAATATTTTCTAAACCCTATTTCAAACATTTTCAAACTAGAGACAAAGTCTCTGTTTGTTTCAAAACCGAAGCTTGACCAGACCCTTACAAGGTAACCACATGGTGAATTGACTGTTTTTGAAACCACAGTACCCTCCAAAAAATCCCCAGAGTGATTTGAATTCAAATAGGATTTGAATTCATATTTAAATCATTCCTGAAAACCAAAATGGAAAAAGAAAAGACTTAAACAAAGGAAAAAGGCCGGCGCCGGTTTCTCGCCCAATGAATCGAGCCCACCAAGCCCACCCGGGAACCTTTCTTTACTTCTCTCACGCGCGAAAGCACACACCCAGTCGCTGACAGCCAGACCCACCTTCACCTCGCACACTTCGACGTGGCGGGCCAGTCCACGTCGTCTCGTCTTCCCCAAACGCGCTGCGACCACGTCGCTGCTGCAATCCATCGCCGTAATGGCGGCGTAATTGGGCATTAAACCGAAGGCGTTTCTGCCGAGCCTCGCTATAAGACCCTCTCGCCTCGCGAGCTTTTTCCCCAAACACCTCGCTCACTCCGCCACCAGGCTGCTCTCAATCATCCTCGCACCACCGCAGACAGAGCCCACTCCGGCGATCGATTCCGGTGAGCCTCGTGTTCCCCTCTGCCTCTCGTTCTTGCTATCTTGCTCAGTGAGTCTTTGCGGCACCTCCTGACCTCACTAGTTCGTCCTGTACTGCCCCAGGTCGCCGGTTCCACTCGACACCGCAAGCACCGACGGAAACATCAACTCCGGCGAGCTCTAGAGGTAAGTCCAGACCGCCCCGAACCTTGTCGTTCACGCTCGCATGTTCTCCATGATCTTCTGCATCTGACCATGCCTTTTGTTCGCATCCTAGTGATCTACAACATCGCCTCCGACCTCGAGCAGAACCACCGTTGCCAGATTTAACTCCGGCGAGAAATCTACCGCAACTCTGTGCGCCCCTTGACAAACCAAAGCCACCTTGAGCTTCAGCAGCCTCTTGTGAACCTTGTATGACCCTTCTCCCTCTCGCGGACGACACTGGAGCATAGCGCCGCGCCGTGAAGCGCCCGCCGCTCACCGCTGCGGCGCCAGGACATGGTCGTTTGAACAAGCACCGTTAGATCCAGATCTGAGCGCTATGATAGATTCACTTAACACCGAAGCGGTACGCGATCTGGAGCGTACGATCTGTTTAGATCCTGCGGCTGCAGAGCGCGATCCAACGAGCTGCACGCCAATCACAGCGTGGCTAGGGTTAGATCTAAAAAAGGTTTAAAACGAAATTTGATCCAAATTCAAATGCTTATAACTTTTGATTGCCACGTTAGAATTTTGCAAACTTTATACCGTTGGATTCAGTGAGACAAGACCTTTCTGCCTATCCAATGTGTTTAGCAAATAGTAACCAATAGAATGACTTTATTTGTAGAAACTTGTTTAAGGCCATTTTGAGAATAGATTTAGTTTAGTATTTTGTTTTAGGGTTAATTTTTTTTAGTGGGCAAACTTGTGACTTGTTAAGTTTCTGTATTCATACACTTGCTTGGTAGAGTTTTCAAAATCACCACTTAGTAAATTCATGCATGCATGCATTCATATTATTTTTGTTTGTATATATTTGTGTGTAATTGTGTGCTACAACTTTGTGTGTAGATTTTGCTAGTGATTGTGATTGTGACGAGTGCTACTCTCCACATTACCAAGGCAAGTTATATCTTCATGAATATTCCCTTCCCATATTTTATACTTGCATTAGATATTTTGTTAGGACTTGCATGCTACTTTTGTCAATTGTTTTGTTGGGAAATCCTATGTAGATTAGAATGGTAGAATTGCTAGGAAAATTCCCTAAGGATAAGTTGCCATGCCATGCTTAGCCTAGCTACTAGAAAACAAGGGTGGTTTATATTTTCACACTATGGAAAATTATTCTAAGTCTGAGGACTTGTGTTTTATTTAACAAAACAACTAAGTTAATGAATCTCCTGGGTGGATTGGGACTTGCATGGTGGTTTTTGGTTGAGTGGTTCACAAGGCCCATGTTTATGGTTTACCTTAGTGTATCTCACTTGTGGATGGCCACCCAGGAAACAAAGAGATTTGAGTTGTCAAATGTTGAGAAGCTTCAAGTGCAACCACTTGGCAATATGGGCTCTGCCATGATCTTAGGTTGCTAGAACTTAGTCTCTTGGACAGTTGGTGGTAGAGGGAATGATAGGTTGGAGCGCGTCCATTTGACTAAGGAAAGGCTTCTGAAGGATCTTGTCTTGGGAAACCAAGTCTTGTGGGGAAAGTGCACCACCTCTGCATAGTGTAAAACCTAAGTACTTAGCCATGTCCCTGGTAAAGGACAATTTGAGCATCAAGACATGGAAGCTTCAAGAATCTCATCACTCCAATTTCTAAATAAAACTTGTGGGTGAACAAGGGTTAAAGGATCTTCAGTCTTTGATTGGTAGATGCCCTGAGTGGATCTTCAGTCTTTGATTGGTAGATGCCTTGGGAAAGTTTTGTGCCAAACAAAAACTTAGTATTTTCAAATGATAAGGAAAAATCTATTTTGAGCAATGCAAGCCTAAGCTCCACCTAGCCAAAATGCATATAGTATTATAGTCCACTTAAATTATACTAAGGTATCACTTGCCAATACTATTCCAAAGTATTGAGCCTCTGTGGCTGTAACTTCTAATGTTGCAGGTTACTCCGATGATGATTAGGAGTCATGAGTCTACACTCAACATGCTTGCTTGTGGCACATGAAGATGAAGACTTATGTTTATTTACTTATTCCATAAACTCTTGTATTAGGCCTTTGGCCCTGAGTTGTAAAAGACTATGTTTTATCTCTGGAATGACTGTAATAAACGACCTTTGTATCTGTGTACTTCATCTTAAACTGTGGATGCTAGCATTGATCCAGGGACTAGCATTGCAATCACAGGGATCTTTTCCTTTACAAAGGAGGGATCTTACAGATGGTATCAGAACACTGTGTTGCTTGTAGGATTATGACCCTAGGATTGGAAACCATTAAGGAAAATTTTTAACTGCTTCTACACTTGTCTATTCTTCTCGTAAACTTTTCTAATCTTCTCATTCTCATCTATATTTGTAGATGAACTCCATCAACGAAGCCGTGAAGAGAGGACCACTCATGACCATGACCTTGGAGTGTGAGACTGAGTTTCCCAAGATTCTCAAAGACCTCATGGAGACAATGGAAGTACATGGTGTAGCTGTGTACAAGGGCTTTCCAGTGATGGAGGAAGGAGTGGAGTATTGGTGGGTACAGCTTCACTTGTACAAAAACAAGGAAGACAACCACAAAGAAAAAGGCTTCTGCATGTACACCAACACTTTTATGCACACCACATTCTTTGAGTCAGCAAAAGAAGCAGCTTGGAAGACTATCAAAGAACTAAGTGCTAGAGTCAAATGCAGGATGCTCAACCTCCAAAAAGACTTGGAGAAGGAGAAAGAACATACCCAAGAGTTGGAAGCCACCAACCAAACCTTGCGGGGAGATATTATAGACTTAGTGATAGAAGCATGTGAACAAGGTAGGGTGATTGCCTCTAGGAACATTGTGTTAGCCACCAGATCCAGTGAGATAGGTTTGTGAACGCACTTCGTTAGTTGGACCACCACCTATCACACTATTTTCCAAATGATACCTTAAATAAGTTTGAACCTTGGTTGATGTAATGGATTCATGTATGCATGACTTGTGTGATTTTTGTGTTCCAGGAATGTGTATCAATGTTTGACTTGTTATCTTAAATTGTGTTGTTCTAACTTTTTCAATCTTATAAATAGATGCCTATTGCCATCAGCACCGTTGAGGAGTTCCAGGTTACCCGTTTTGGTCCTCGTATCGTAGAGCTTACTACCTTGCTCGATCTCCCTCTTCCCACCATTACGGTGCACCCACTCACCAAGTTTGAGAGGAAGGACCTTTGGGGCTTCAAGGTGAACCAGCCAGACGCTGCATCGAGCCTACCACGGAGGCCATCGCCTTCAAGCTTATGCACGATGACAGGAGAGAGGCATGGAGGTCGTCATGCAGACCTGATTGGACGACTGTTATGCCTTCACTCTCGACATGTTAGAGGTACTCACTTCCACGCCTTCGGAAGGCGTGATGATGACGGAGAGTCCATCGACTTTGAGGACGACTCGAGGGACACAACAGAGCCGATACGCATGTACCTCCAGGACTTAGAGACTCTTATTAGGCACGTGGATACTGACAGGACCAATGTCATGCTTAGCAATGACGAGCTTCAGGTGCAGCTTCGCGAGAAGGACAAGCTCTTCGCGCAGCAGGACGAGATAGTCAAGGAGATGGAGGCAAAGTTCGAGACCCAAGACCGTAAGTTCAAGAGTCAAGAGAAGCGTGTCGTGATAGGAACAAGAGGATTCGGATATGACCAAGGAACTGCAGTCCAAGGACTTCGAGTTAGAGCAAAGCAGACAAGGATTGAGAGACTTGTTCCTGCAATAGGGCTCTCAAGGCCAAGATCGACTCCTTGACCACTACCATCGAGGAGAACAAGACCGCAATGGAGAACATAGGTCTTACCTTCGTCGAGGAGGAGATTGATGCTGACGAGTAGACTTGACTACTCAGTTATCTTTATTTATCGTACTTGTTATTTGTGAACTTATTATTGGACCATCCGACATGTGGATGGCTTGCCACTTGTGTGTTTTTACTTGAGACTTTTGTTATCTTGTTGTTGAGCTTTTATCCTTGTGTTGCATGCTATGTGTTTGCTTGTACGATGTATTGTGCATGAATCATGTAAGGGTATCTCATTCTTATCTCTATATAAACCACAGATGCCTCCCCGTCGCGCAAACCCCAACCCCAACCCCAACATTACCCCAGAAATGCAACAAATGATGAATGCGCAGACACAGCTTATCCAAATGATGACGACATTCATCCAAAACCAGAACAACAACAACCCCAATAACAACAACAACCCCAACAACAACAACAACAACAACCCTCCGGGTTTTGATATGCTCACCAGATTTCTGCGTCTGAGGCCAGCTAAGTTTTCGGGGACGACTGATCCCATGGTGGCCAATGATTGGCTACGTTCTGTGAACAAAGACTTAGTGACCGTGGGCTGCACGGATGCTGAAAAAGTCAGGTTCGTGGCACATCTGTTGGAAGGACCAGCCGCAGCATGGTGGGACAACTTCCAGATCACCACACCTATTGATGAGGTGACTTGGGCTATCTTTGAAGATGGATTTCGCACTACTCATATCTCACCAGGAATGATGAGCCTGAAAAAGAAGGAGTTTCACAACCTAAAGCAGCGCCACCACAGCGTGGCTGAATATATAGAAGAGTTCAACAATCTGGCGCGCTATGCACCGGATGAGGTTGACACGGATGCCAAAAGAAAGGAAAAGTTTCTGGAAGGCTTGAATGATGAGTTAAATCTGCAGCTGTCCGTGGCATATGTTCCAACTTATCAGTCACTGTGTGACAAGGCTGTTATTGTGGAGAATAAAATGAAGCAAGTCGAGAGTAGAAAGAGGAAACACTCCGACAAGCACAAATGGGATCATCTCATAAACGATCTCACTATGATGATAGTGTCACCAGGATCCCACAAGCATGGGAAATTTAACAAGCACCAACCACAACCGCTATGACAACAAGCATCATCGCAGTCATGACAATGATAAGTACAAGAATCACAAGAGTGATAAGAGCCACCACAAAGGAAGTGGAAGTCACCCTAAAAGGGACATCAACAAAGTTGAATGCTTCAAATGCAAGAAGCTAGGGCATTATGCTAATGAGTGCCCTGAAAAGAAGGTTGAAGGACCTAACAAGCCCAATCCTTTTTAGAAAGGACAGGTTAACCACATCAATGTGGAGGAGGTCTATGAAGAGCCTGATGCCGTTGCTGGTAAGTTCAGACTCAATTCCATCTCAGCATTTGTACTCTTTGACACTGGTGCATCTCATTCATTCATATCAAAAGCATTTGTTGATATAAATGGGTTTGCATCTGAAAACATTGGGTGTCCAATAAAAGTTAGCTCTCCGGGTGTATAAATGATAGTGAGTCTTGGATGCCGGGATCTAGTTATAGAGATCGGAAAACATAAATTTCCAGTAAACCTAATCATCCTAAATTCCCAAGGATTGGATGTGATTTTGGGAATGGATTGGATGGCTAAGTATGAGGGAGTACTAGATTGTGCCAATCGCAGTCACTCACAACCCCTGAAGGTAAGAGGATAAAATTCAAGTCCAATTTTAAATCAAAGGGAAGTAAGCTGAATTCTCTTAAGGGGGTTAGCATGGACACGGTGCCAATTGTGTGTGAATATCCGGATGTGTTTCCGGAAGAGTTACCGGGAATGCCACCAGATAGAGATGTAGAGTTTATAATAGATTTGGTACCAGGTTCTGGACCAAGAGCAAAGAGGCCTTATAAAATGTCAGTTGACGAACTTAAGGAACTCAAGAAACAGCTTGGAGAACAGTTACAGAAAGGATTCATCCAGCCAAGTTCTTCATCTTGGGGAGCTCCAGTTTTGTTCGTAGAAAAGAGAGACAGAACTCAAAGATTATGCATAGATTACCGCTCCTCAACGAGGTAACCATCAAGAACAAATATCCTTTGCCAAGAATCAATGACTTGTTTGATCAGCTAGAAGGAGCATGTGTATTCTCGAAGATTGATCTTAGGTCAGGCTATTTTCAACTCAAGATAAGAGAGCAAGACATACCTAAAACAGCATTCACCACAAGGTATGGATTGTATGAGTACACGGTGATGCCTTTTGGTTTAACCAACGCTCCAGCATACTTCATGAATATGATGAACAAGGTGTTCATGGAATTTCTCGACAAGTTCGTTGTCGTTTTCATCGATGACATCTTGGTCTACTCCAAGAGCAAGGAAGAGCATGAAAGACATCTCCGCTTGATACTTGAGAAACTAAGGGAACATAAGTTTTATGCCAAATTCAGCAAGTGTGAGTTTTGGTTAGAGGAAGTTGGATTTCTTGGTCATGTTATGACAAAGGATGGTGTAGCAGTTGATCCTGCTAAAGTTTCAGCTGTGACAGAATGGGAATCTCCTAAGAACGTAAAAGAAGTTCGTAGTTTTCTTGGTTTAGCAGGTTACTACAGAAGGTTCATTGAAAAAATTTCAAAGGTGGCTAAACCAATGACAGAATTGTTGAAGAAAGATAAGAAATTTGCTTGGTATGAAGGTTGTGAACTCAACTTTCAAGAATTAAAGAAGAGACTTGTGTCAGCACCAGTTCTGTGTCTACCAGATTTGGAAAAGGATTTCCAAGTGTATTGTGATGCTTCGCATCAAGGATTAGGTGCCATACTTATGCAAGGCGGAAAAGTTGTGGCTTATGCCTCGAGACAACTCAAAACCCATGAAGTAAACTATCCTACTCATGATTTAGAGTTAGCCGCTGTTGTCCATGCACTCAAAACATGGAGACATTACCTTTTGGGAAAACGTTGTGAAGTATTCACCGATCATAAGAGTTTGAAGTATATCTTCACCCAGAAGGAAATCAATATGAGACAAAGGAGATGGCTAGAACTTATCAAGGATTACGACTTGAGTTTGCAATACCATCCTGGTAAAGCAAATGTAGTAGCAGATGCCCTAAGTCGTAAGGCGTTTGTAAATGGCCTAACCAAAGGTGAATTGCCAGATGACTTGTGTAAGCAATTCAAGGAACTCAGGTTGGAGATTGTGCCAGAAGGACATCTTATGTCTTTGGAAGTTTAACCCACTCTGTTGGATAAGATTAAAGAAGCCCAAAAGACGGATAAAGAAATCGAAGAGATTAAGGAAAGGATTAGCCAAGGGAAGGCTAAAAGTTTCCATATGGACGAACAAGGTACTTTATGGCACGGGAAACGTATTTGTGTTCCACAAGATCCGGAAATGCGGAAACTGATTTTACAAGAAGCCCATAACTCTCCATATTCTATTCACCCGGGAAACACCAAAATGTACATGGATATGAAAGAAAGATTTTGGTGGAACAATCTCAAAAGGGACATCACGAACACATTGCTTTGTGTGATGTGTGTAGAGTGAAAGCGAGCATCGTAAACCAGCAGGTTTGCTTCAACCAATGCCTATTCCTGAATGGAAGTGGGAAAATATTGGTATGGATTTCATTACCGGATTACCAAGGACCAGGTCAGGATATGATTCCATATGGGTAGTAGTGGATCTCCTAACTAAAGTGGCTCATTTTATACCCATAAAGACAACTTATACCAGTGCCAAGTTAGCCAAAATCTACATGAGCAGAATTGTATGCCTTCACGGTGTACCTAAGAGTATTGTGTCAGATAGAGGAACTCAGTTCACTTCTCATTTTTGGAGACAATTCATGAATCTTTAGGAACGAGGTTGGAATTCAAAGACGCTTTTCATCCTCAAACTGATGGACAAACAGAAAGGACTAATCAAATTCTTGAAGACATGTTGAGGGCATGTGCCCTAGACTATGGAGCAAGTTGGGATGAAAGTCTGCCTTACGCAGAGTTCTCCTACAACAACAGTCACCAATCTAGTATTGGGATGGCACCATTTGAGTTTCTCTACGGAAGAAAGTGTACCACCCCATTGCTATGGAATGGTGTGGGAGAAATAAGTTTGTTTGGACCAGATCTTATCAAAGACGCCGAAGAAAAAGTCAAATTGGTTAGGGACAGGTGGAAGATAGCACAGTCTCGACAGAAAAGCTACGCAGATGCTAAGCGTAGAGAAGTCACTTACGAAGTTGGGGATAGATCTTATCTTAGAGTATCACTACTTCGTGGAGTGAAAAGATTTGGAGTCAAAGGAAAGTTAGCACCAAGATATGTTGGACCATTCAACATTCTAAGTCGCAAGGGAGAAGTCAGATATAAATCGAATCGCCAAAGATCTTTATTAGCAGTCCATAATGTTTTTCATGTGAGTCAGCTTAAGAAATGTCACCCGGAGATGGAAGGATCTTCTTTGAAGGATACCATATCCTTGGAAGAAGTTCAACTAGAAAGTGATCTCACCTATGAAGAAAAGCCTGTCAAGATTCTTGAGACCAGAAAAGAGTCACAAGGACAAAGACTATCAAGTTTTGCAAAGTACAATGGAATCATCATTCCGAAGAGGAAGCAACATGGGAAAGAGAAGATGATCTTCGGAAAGACCACCCTCACCTATTTGCTAGCCAATCCGAATCTCGAGGGCGAGATTCATCTTAAGGGGGTTAGATTTGTAACATCCCAAAAATCATATTTCAATACTCATTCATATCATCATTGCATCCTTCATCCATTTAGGGTTTTTCTCAAAATCATTTAGATGCATAAGCTTGTGCTATGATTTCATGTGAGCAAATTCAACTCAATTGGCCATCACCCTTTGAGACTGGATTGTTTAGGAACTTGTTTGCTTGCCTCCATTATTGGAAAGATTAGGTATAGCATCTTAACCCAAGTTTCCAATTTAGAAATATTTTCTAAACCCTATTTCAAACATTTTCAAACTAGAGACAAAGTCTCTGTTTGTTTCAAAACCCAAGCTTGACCAGACCCTTACAAGGTAACCACATGGTGAATTGACTGCTTTTGAAACCACAAGATTCTCGCAAAAATCCCCAGATTGATTTGAATTCAAATATGATTTTAATTAATATTTAAATCATTCCTGAAAACCAAAATCGAAAAAGAAAAGACTTAAACAAAGTAAAAAGGCCGAGCCGTGTTTCGCCCAAAGCGAATCGAGCCCAGCAAGCTCACCCGAACCTTTCTTTACTTCTCTCACGCCAGAGCACACACCCGATCGCCAGACCACCTTCACCTCGCACTCACCGACGAGCGGCCCGTCCACGCCATCCTCGTCTTCCAACCGCGCTGCGACCACGCTGCCGCTGCAGCCATCGCCGGTAATGGCGCGCGTATTGGGCATTAAACCGCGAAGCGTTTCGCCGAGCCTCGGCTAAAGACCCTCTCTGCCTCGCGAGCTTTTTCCCCCAAACACCTCGCTCACTCCGCCACCAGGCTGCTCTCAATCATCCTCGCATCGCTGCAGACAGAGCCCACTCCGGCGATCGATTCCGGTGAGCCTCGTGTTCCTCTCTGCCTCTCGTTCTTGCTATCTTGCTCAATGAGTCTTTGTGCACCTCCTGACCTCACTACTAGTTCGCCTCAGACGCCTGTGTCGCCGTTCCACTCGACACCGCAAGCACCGACGGAAACATCAACTCCGGCGAGCTCTAGTGGTAAGTCCAGACCGCCCCGAACCTTGTCGTTCACGCTCGCATGTTCTGCATGATCTTCTGCATCTGACCACGCCTTTTGTTCGCATCCTAGTGATCTACAATGTTGCCTCCGACCTCGAGCAGAATCACCGTTGCCAGATTCAACTCCGGCGAGAAATCTACCGCAACTCTGTGCGCCCCTTGACAAACCAAAGCCACCTTGAGCTTCAGCAGCCTCTTGCGAACCTGGTATGACCTTTCCTCTCGCGACGACCTGGAACGCAAGCGCCAGACCGAAGCGCCCGCCGTCACGACACCGCACCGCCAGGACATGGTCGTTTGAACAAGCACCGTTAGATCCAGATCTGAGCGCTAGGATAGATTCACTTAACACCGAAGCGGTACGCGATCTGGAGCGTACGATCTGTTTAGATCCTGCGGCTGCAGAGCGCGATCCAACCGAAGCGGTACGCGCCAATCACAGCGACGCTGCGGCTAGGGTTAGATCTAAAAAAAAAGGTTTAAAACCAGAAATTTGATCCAAATTCAAATGCTTATAACTTTTGATTGCCACGTTAGAATTTTGCAAACTTTATACCGTTGGATTCAGTGAGACAAGACCTTTCTGCCTATCCAATGTGTTTAGCAAATAGTAACCAATAGAATGACTTTATTTGTAGAACTTGTTTAAGGCCATTTTGAGAATAGATTTAGTTTAGTATTTTGTTTTAGGGTTAATTTTGTTTAGTGGGCAAACTTGTGACTTGTTAAGTTTCTGTATTCATACACTTGCTTGGTAGAGTTTTCAAAATAACCACTTAGTAAATTCATGCATGCATGCATTCATATTATTTTTGTTTGTATATATTTGTGTGTAATTGTGTGCTACAACTTTGTGTGTAGATTTTGCTAGTGATTGTGATTGTGACGAGTGCTACTCTCCACATTACCAAGGCAAGTGATATCTTCATGAATATTCCATTCCCATATTTTATACTTGCATTAGATATTTTGTTAGGACTTGCATGCTACTCTTGTCAATTGTTTTGTTGGGAAATCCTATGTAGATTAGAATGGTAGAATTGCTAGGAAAATTCCCTAAGGATAAGTTGCCATGCCATGCTTAGCCTAGCTACTAGAAAACAAGGGTGGTTTATATTTTCACACTATGGAAAAATATTCTAAGTCTAAGGACTTGTGTTTTATTTAACAAAACAACTAAGTTAATGAATCTCCTGGGTGGATTGGGACTTGCATGGTGGTTTTTGGTTGAGTGGTTCACAAGGCCCATGTTTATGGTTTACCTTAGTGTATCTCACTTGTGGATGGCCACCCAGGAAACAAAGAGATTTGAGTTGTCAAATGTTGAGAAGCTTCAAGTGCAACCACTTGGCAATATGGGCTCTGCCATGATCTTAGGTTGCTAGAACTTAGTCTCTTGGACAGTTGGTGGTAGAGGGAATGATAGGTTGGAGCGCGTCCATTTGACTAAGGAAAGGCTTCTGAAGGATCTTGTCTTGGGAAACCAAGTCTTGTGGGGAAAGTGCACCACCTCTGCAGAGTGTAAAACCTAAGTACTTAGCCATGTCCCTTGTAAAGGACAATTTGAGCATCAAGACATGGAAGCTTCAAGAATCTCATCACTCCAATTTCTAAATAAAACTTGTGGGTGAACAAGGGTTAAAGGATCTTCAGTCTTTGATTGGTAGATGCCCTGAGTGGATCTTCAGTCTTTGATTGGTAGATGCCTTGGGAAAGTTTTGTGCCAAACAAAAACTTAGTATTTTCAAATGATAAGGAAAAATCTATTTTAATCAATGCAAGCCTAAGCTCCACCTAGCCAAAATGCATATAGTATTATAGTCCACTTAAATTATACTAAGGTATCACTTGCCAATACTATTCCAAAGTATTGACCCTCTGTGGTCAGAATTTGTAATGTTGCGAGTTACTCGATGATGATTAGGAGTCATGAGTCTACACTCAACATGCTTGCCTGTGGCACATGAAGATGAAGACTTATGTTTATTTACTTATTCCATAAACTCTTGTATTAGGCCTTTGGACCTGAGTTGTAAAAGACTATGTTTTATCTCTAGAATGACTGTAATAAACGACCTTTATATCTGTGTACTTCATCTTAAACTGTGGATGCTAGCATTGATCCAGGGACTAGCATTGCAATCACAGGGATCTTTTCCTTTACAAAGGAGGGATCTTACATTATGTGGTTAGTTTAGAGGAACATACATGCAATGACACTAGGCTTGGCTCATGAAAAGAACTAACATGCAATGACTTATGTGGTTTGTTTAGAAGAACACACATGTAATGACACTGGGTGTGGTTCATGAAAAGAACATACATGCAATGAGACTGGTGGATCCTTATGTGGTTTGGTTAGAAGAACACAAATGCAATGAAACTAGGTGGATCCTTATGTGGTTTGTGAAAAGAACAGACATGCAATGACACTGGCTGTGATTCATGAAAAGAATAAACATGCAATGACACTGGTGGATCCATATGTGGTTTGTCTAGAGGAACACACATGTAATGACACTAGGTGTGGTTCATGAAAAGAATAAACATGCAATGACACCAGTGGATCCATGTGTGGTTTATGGAAGTAACAGACATGCAATGACTCTAATTGTGGTTCATGAAAAGAACAGACATGCAATGACACTGGTGGATCCATGTGTGATTCATGTGAAGAACACACATCCAATGACACTGGTGGATCATTATGTGGTTCATGAAGGAACAGACATGCAGTGACACTAGTGGATCCTTATGTGGTTTGTCTAGAGGAACACACATGCAATGACACTAGGTGTGGTTCATGAAAAGAACAGACATGCAATGACTTATATGGTTTGTTTATAAAAACACACATGCAATGACACTTGGTGTGGTTCATGAAAAGAATAGACATGCAATGACACTGGTGGATCCTTATGTGGTTTGTTTAGAAGAACACACATGCAATGACACTGGTGGATCCTTATGTGGTTTGTGAGAAGAACAAACATGCAATGATACTGGCTGTGGTTCATGAGAAGAACTGACATGCAATGACTCTAGCTGTGGTTCATGAAAAGAACAGACATGCAATTACACTAGGTGGATCTACGTGTGGATTCTGGAAGTAACACACATGCAATGACTCTAGCTATAGTTCATGAAAAGAACACACATGCATTGACACTGGTGGATCCATGTGTGGTCTGTGAAAAGAACAGACATGCAATCACACTGGGTGGATCCATGTGTGGTTTGTTTAGAAGAACACACATGCAATGACTCTAGCTGTGGTTCATGAAAAGAACACACATGCAATGAAACTTGTGGATCAATGTGTGGTTCATGAAAATAACATACATGCAATGACACTGGTGGATCCTTATGTGGTTTGTTTAGAGGAACATACATGCAATGACACTAGGCGTGGTTCATGAAAAGAACAGACATGCAATGACTTATGTGGTTTGTTTAGAAGAACACACATGCAATGACACTAGGTGTGGTTCATGAAAAGAACAGACATGCAATGACACTGGTGGATCCTTATGTGGTTTGTTTAGAAGAACACACATGCAATGACACTGGTGGATCCTTATGTGGTTTGTGAGAAGAACTGACATGCAATGACTCTAGCAGTGGTTCATGAAAAGAATAAACATGCAATTACTCCAGTGGATCCATGTGTGGTTTATGGAAGTAACAGACATGCAATGACTCTAGTTGTGGTTCATGAAAAGAACAGACATGCAATGACACTGGTGGATCCATGTGTGATTCATGTGAAGAACACACATCCAATGACACTGGTGGATCATTATGTGGTTCACGAAGGAACAGACATGCAGTGACACTAGTGGATCCTTATGTGGTTTGTCTAGAGGAACACACATGCAATGACACCGGGTGTGGTTCATGAAAAGAACAGACATGCAATGACTTATGTGGTTTGTTTAGAAGAACACACATGCAATGACACTGGGTGTGGTTCATGAAAAGAACAGACATGCAATGACACTGGTGGATCCTTATGTGATTTGTTTAGAAGAACACACATGCAATGACACTAGGTGGATCCTTTTGTGGTTTGTGAAAAGAACAGACATGCAATGACACTGGATGTGATTCATGAAAAGAACACACATGCAATGACACTGGTGGATCCATGTGTGGTTAGTCTAGAGGAACACACATGCAATGACATTGGGTGTGGTTAATGAAAAGAACAGACATGCAATGACACTGGTGGATCCATGTGTGGTTTATGGCTAATAGACATGCAAATGACAGCTGGGTGGCTCCATGTGTGGTTCATGAGAAGAACACACATCCAATGACACTTGTGGATCATTATGTGGTCCATGAAAAGAGAAGACATGAAGTGACCCCGGTGGATCCTTATGTGGTTTGTCTAGAGGAACACACATGCAATGACACTCGGTGTGGTTCATGAAACGAACAGACATGCAATGACTTATGTGGTTTGTTTAGAAGAACACACATGCAATGACACTAGGTGTGGTTCAGGAAAAGAATATACATGCAATGACACTAGTGGATCCTTATTATGTGGTTCATGAAAAGAACACACATGCAATGACACTGGTGGATCCTTATGTGGTTTGTCTAGAAGAACACACATGCAATGACACCGGGTGTGGTTCATGAAAAGAACACATGCAATGACTCTATGTGGATTCATGAAAGAACACACATGCAATGACACTAGGTGGATTCATGAAAAGAACACACATGCAATGACACCGGTGGATCCTTATGTGGTTCATGAAAAGAACACACATGCAATGACACTGGTGGATCCTTATGTGGTTTGTGTGAAGAACACACATGCAATGACACTGTGGATCCATGTGTGGTTCACGAGAAGAACTGACATGCAATGACTCTAGTTGTGGTTCATGAAAAGAACAGACATGCATATACACTAGGTGGATCCATGTGTGGTTTCATGAAGTAACACACATGCAATGACTCTAGCTATGGTTCATGAAAAGAATACACATGCAATGACACTGGTGGATCCATGTGTGGTCTGTGAAAAGAATAGACATGCAATCACACTAGGTGGATCCATGTGTGGTTTTTTTAGAAGAACACACATGCAATGACTCTAGTTGTGGTTCATGAAAAGAACACACATGCAATGACACTGGTGGATCCTTATGTGGTTTGTTTAGAAGAACACACATGCAATGACACTGGGTGTGGTTCATGAAAAGAATAGACATGCAATGACATTGGTGGATCCTTATGTGGTTTGTTTAGAAGAACACACATGCAATGACACTGGTGGATCCTTATGTGGTTTATGAAAAGAATAGACATGCAATGACACTGGCTGTGATTCATGAAAAGAATAGACATGCAATGACACTGGTGGATCCATATGTGGTTTGTCTAGAGGAACTGACATGCAATTACACTAGGTGTGGTTCATGAAAAGAACAAACATGCAATGACACCGGTGGAACCATGTGTGGTTTGTAGAAGCAATAGACATGCAATAACTCTAGTTGTGGTTCATGCAAAGAACAGACATGCAATGACACTGGTGGATCCATGTGTGGTTCATGTGAAGATCACACATCCAATGACACTGGTGGATCATTATTTTGTTCATGAAAAGAACAGACATGCAATGACACCGGTGGATCCTTATGTGGTTTGTCTAGGGCAACACACATGCAATGACACCGAGTGTGGTTCATGAAAAGAACAGACATGCAATGAATTATGTGGTTTGTTTAGAAGAACACACATGCAATGACACTAGGTGTGGTTCATGAAAAGAACAGACATGCAATTACACTGCTGGATCCTTATGTGGTTTGTTTAGAAGAACACACATGCAATGACACTGGTGGATCCTTATGTGGTTTGTGAGAAGAACAGACATGCAATGATACTGGCTGTGGTTCATGAGAAGAACTGACATGCAATGACTCTAGCTGTGGTTCATGAAAAGAACAGACATGCAATTACACTAGGTGGATCCAGGTGTGGTTTCTGGAAGTAACACACATGCAATGACTCTAGCTATAGTTCATGAAAAGAACACACATGCAATGACACTGGTGGATCCATGTGTGGTCTGTGAAAAGAACAGACATGCAATCACACTGGGTGGATCCATGTGTGGTTTGTTTAGAAGAACACACATGCAATGACTCTAGCTGTGGTTCATGAAAAGAACACACATGCAATGACATTGGTGGATCCATGTGTGGTTCATGAAAAGAACAGACATGCAATGACACTGGTGGATCCTTATGTGGTTAGTTTAGAGGAACATACATGCAATGACACTAGGCTTGGCTCATGAAAAGAACTGACATGCAATGACTTATGTGGTTTGTTTAGAAGAACACACATGTAATGACACTGGGTGTGGTTCATGAAAAGAACAGACATGCAATGAGACTGGTGGATCCTTATGTGGTTTGTTTAGAAGAACACACATGCAATGACACTAGGTGGATCCTTATGTGGTTTGTGAAAAGAACAAACATGCAATGACACTGGCTGTGATTCATGAAAATAATAAACATGCAATGACAATGGTGGATCCATATGTGGTTTGTCTAGAGGAACACACATGCAATGACACTAGGTGTGGTTCATGAAAAGAATAAACATGCAATGACACCAGTGGATCCATTTGTGGTTTATGGAAGTAACAGACATGCAATGACTCTAGTTGTGGTTCATGAAAAGAACAGACATGCAATGACACTGGTGGATCCATGTGTGATTCATGTGAAGAACACACATCCAATGACACTGGTGGATCATTATGTGGTTCATGAAGGAACAGACATGCAGTGACACTAGTGGATCCTTATGTGGTTTGTCTAGCGGAACACACATGCAATGACACTAGGTGTGGTTCATGAAAAGAACTGACATGCAATGACTTATGTGGTTTGTTTAGAAGAACACACATGCAATGACACTTGGTGTGGTTCATGAAAAGAACAGACATGCAATGACACTGGTGGATCCTTATGTGGTTTGTTTAGAAGAACACACATGCAATGACACTGGTGGATCCTTATGTGGTTTGTGAGAAGAACAGACATGCAATGATACTGGCTGTGGTTCATGAGAAGAATTGACATGCAATGACTCTAGCTGTGGTTCATGAAAAGAACAGACATGCAATTACACTAGGTAGATCCATGTGTGGTTTCTGGAAGTAACACACATGCAATGACTATAGCTATAGTTCATGAAAAGAACACACATGTAATGACACTGGTGGATCCATGTGTGGTTTCTGGAAGTAACACACATGCAATAACTCTAGTTGTGGTTCATGAACAGAACACACATGCAATGACAGTGGTGGATCCATGTGTGGTCTGTGAAAAGAACAGACATGCAATCACACTAGGTGGATCCATGTGTGGTTTGTTTAGAAGAACACACATGCAATGACTCTAGCTATGGTTCATGAAAAGAACACACATGCAATGACACTGGTGGATCCATGTGTGGTTCATGAAAAGAATAGACATGCAATGACACTGGTGGATCCTTATGTGGTTTGTTTAGTGGAACATACATGCAATGACACTGGGTGTGGTTCATGAAAAGAGCAGACATGCAATGACTTATGTGGTTTGTTTAGAAGAACACACATGCAATGACACTGGGTGTGGTTCATGAAAAGAACGGACATGCAATGACACTGGTGGATCCTTATGTGATTTGTTTAGAAGAACACACATGCAATGACAATAGGTGGATCCTTTTGTGGTTTGTGAAAAGAACAGACATGCAATGACACTGGATGTGATTCATGAAAAGAACACACATGCAATGACACTGGTGGATCCATGTGTGGTTAGTCTAGAGGAACACACATGCAATGACACTGGGTGTGGTTAATGAAAAGAACAGACATGCAATTACACTGGTGGATCCATTTGTGGTTTATGGAAGTAATAGACATGCAATGACTCTAGCTGTGATTCATGAAAAGAACAGACATGCAATGACACTGGTAGCTCCATGTGTGGTTCATGAGAAGAACACACATCCAATGACACTAGTGGATCATTATGTGGTTCATGAAAAGAACAGACATGCAGTGACACCGATGGATCCTTATGTGGTTTGTCTAGAGGAACACACATGCAATGACACTGGGTGTGGTTCATGAAAAGAACAGACATGCAATGACTTATGTGGTTTGTTTAGACTAACACACATGCAATGACACTAGGTGTGGTTCATGAAAAGAACAAACACGCAATGACACTGGTGGATCCTTATGTGGTTTGTTTAGAGGAACAGACATGCAATGACACTGGTGGATCCTTATGTGGTTTGTGAGCAGAACAAACATGCAATGACACTGGCTGTGGTTCATGAGAAGAACTGACATGCAATGACTCTAGCTGTGATTCATGAAAAGAACAGACATGCAATTACACTATGTGGATCCATGTGTGGTTTCTGGAAGTAACACACATGCAATGACTCTAGCTGTGGTTCATGAAAAGAACACACATGCAATGACACTGGTGGATCCATGTGTGGTCTGTGGAAAGAATAGGCATGCAATCACACTGGGTGGATCCATGTGTGGTTTGTTTCGAAGAACACACATGCAATGAGTCTAGTTGTGGTTCATGAAAAGAACACATATGTAATAACACTGGTGGATCCATGTGTGGTTCATGAAAAGAACAGACATGCAATGACACTGGTGGATCCTTATGTGGTTTGTTTAGAGGAACATACATGCAATGACACTAGGTGTGGTTCATGTAAAGAACAGACATGCAATGACTTAGGTGGTTTGTTTAGAAGAACACACATGCAATGACACTAGGTGTGGTTCATGAAAAGAACAGACATGCATTGACACTGGTGGATCCTTATGTGATTTTTTTAGAAGAACACACATGCAATGACACTAGGTGGAACCTTATGTGGTCTGTGAAAAGAACAGACATGCAATGACACTGGCTGTGATTCATGAAAATAACATACATGGAATGACACTGGTGGAGACTTATGTGGATCATGAAAAGAACTGACATGCAATGACACTGGGTGTGGTTCATGAAAAGACAAGACATGTAATGACACCGGTGGATCCATGTGTGGTTTATGGAACATCATGCAATGACACTAGGTGTGTTTCATGAAAAGAACAGACCTGCAATGACTTATGTGGTTTATTTAGAAGAACACACATGCAATGACATTGGGTGTGGGTCATGAAAAGAACAGACATTCAATGACACTGGTGGATCCTTATGTGGTTTGTTTAGAAGAACACACATGCAATGACACTGGTAGATCCTTATGTGGTTTGTGAGAAGAACAGACATGCAATGACACTGTTGTGGTTCACGAGAAGAACTGACATGCAATGACTCTAGTTGTGGTTCATGAAAAGAACAGACATGCATATACACTAGGTGGATCCATGTGTGGTTTCATGAAGTAACACACATGCAATGACTCTAGCTGTGGTTCATGAAAAGAACACACATGCAATGACACTGGTGGAACCATGTATGGTCTGTGAAAAGAATAGACATGCAATCACACTAGGTGGATCCACGTGTGGTTTGTTTAGAAGAACACACATGCAATGACTCTAGTTGCGGTTCATGAAAAGAACACACATGCAATGACACTGGTGGCTCCATGTGTGGTTCATGAAAAGAACAGACATGCAATGATACTAGTGGATCCTTATGTGGTTTGTTTAGAGGAACATACATGCAATGACACTGAGTGTGGTTCATGAAAAGAACAGACATGCAATGAGTTATGTGGTTTGTTTAGAAGAACACACATGCAATGACACTGGGTGTGGTTCATGAAAATAACAGACATGCAATGACACTGGTGGATCCTTATGTGGTTTGTTTAGAAGAACACACATGCAATGACACTAGGTGGATCATTATGTGGTTTGTGAAAAGAACAGACACGCAATGACACTGGCTGTGATTCATGAAAAGAACAAACATGTAATGACACTGGTGGATCCATATGTGGTTTGTCTAGAGGAACACACATGCAATGACACTGAGTGTGGTTAATGAAAAGAACAGACATGCAATGACACTGGTGGATCCATGTGTAGTTTATGGAAGTAACAGACATGCTATGACTCTAGCTGTGATTCATGAAAAGAACAGACATGCAATGACAATGGTGGATCCATGTGTGGGTCATGAGAAGAACACACATCTAATGACACTGGTGGATCATTATGTGGTGATGAAAAGAATAGACATGCAGTGACACCAGTGGATCCTTATGTGGTTTGTCTAGAGGAACACACATGAAACGACACTGGGTGTGGTTCATGAAAAGAACAGACATGCAATGACTTATGTGGTTTGTTTAGAAGATCACACATGCAATTACACTGGGTGTGGTTCATGAAAAGAACAAACATGCAATGACACTGGGTAGATCCTTATGTGGTTTGTTTACAGGAACAGACATACAATGACACTGGTGGATCCTTATGTGGTTTGTGAGAAGAACAGACATGCAATGACACTAGCTGTGGTTCATGAGAAGAACTGACATGCAATGACTCTAGATGTGGTTCATGAAAAGAACAGACATGCAATTACACTAGGTGGATCCATGTGTGGTTTCGGGAAGTAACACACATGCAATGACTCTAGCTGTGGTTCATGAAAGGAACACACATGCAATGACACTGGTGGATCCATGTGTGGTTTGTGAAAAGAATAGACATGCAATCACACTGGGTGGATCCATGTGTGGTTTGTTTAGAAGAACACACATGCAATGACTCTAGCTATGGTTCATGAAAAGAACACACATGCAATGACACTGGTGGATCCATGTGTGGTTCATGAAAAGAACATACATGCAATGACACTGGTGGATCCTTATGTGGTTTGGTTAGATTAACATACATGCAATGACACTGGCTGCGGTTCATGAAAAGAACAGACATGCAATGACTTATGTGGTTTGTTTAGAAGAACACACATGCAATGACACTGGGTGTGGTTTATGAAAAGAACAGACATGCAATTACACTGGTGGATCCTTATGTGTTTTGTTTAGAAGAACACACATGTAATGACACTAGGTGGATCCTTATGTGGTTTGTGAAAAGAACATACATGCAATGACAGTGGTTGTGATTCATGAAAAGAACATACATGCAATGACATTGGTGGATCCTTACAGACATGCAATGACACTGGTGGAGACTTATGTGGTTCATTAAAAGAACTGACATGTAATGACAATGGGTGTGGTTCATGAAAAGAACAGACATGCAATGACACCGGTGCATCCATGTGTTGTTTATGGAAGTAACAGACATGCAATGACTCTAGCTGTGGTTCATGAAAAGAACAGACATGCAATAACACTGGTGGATCCATGTGTGTTTCGTGACGAGAACACACATCCAATGACACTGGTGGATCCTTATGTTGGGTCCGCAGCATAGAAAACAAATATTTTCCTACGATGAGAACTATACGCCAAGATCTATCTACTAGATACAGAGCAACGGGTGGACATACATCCATGGATAACTTACCCTCGAAGACAACGAGTTTTGTTAACAAGTAGGAACTCGTGGTTAATGTAGTCGTACGCTTGCCGATCTCAAGATCGTGTGGAAGTCCGAGCGCCGCAAATCAGCAGCGCATCCGTCCTCGCACACACGTTCAAGCCACCGAACAACCTCCACCTCCTCGCTCCAGGGAATCAGCGGAAGCAGCAACTCCTTCCAGACGCAAGGCCACCGGGAACATGTATCTCGCTAATCCGAGACCATGGGGAAATATCTAGAGGGGGAGAGAGATCCTTCGCGAGGAGGTGTAGTTTGTGAGAGGGGAGAGGGGGGATTTATATAGGAGGGAGGGAGACCCCTCCCCTCCCATAGCCGGCGCATGAGGGGGGGACTCCTCCCCTCCTTCATTCATGTGGTGAACCTCCACTCACATAAACATGGCCTCCACCCAAAATCCCACTCACATGTATTTAATTTCCACCAAATTAAATGCAACTCTCAATTAATAAAACTCTTTTAATTATTTTTATTCAGAATTTTGTTAATTACTTTAATTAACAAACATTCACATAAAACCCCTTGCAACTTTTCAATATCACATGCAGAACTACTTTCTGCAATCTCACCCCAAACAATTCCGGTTTCTATCGAAACAATTCCTCTTTCTATCGAAACATTTCCTGCGCTTTGCAAACCTTTTGTCTAGAACATATGTGCTCCTAAATGGTGTCCGACAACCCTTAAGTGTGTCACCCTATGGTTTGCGAATAATGCAGACATGATTGAGACTCCTCTCAGATCAATAATCAGAAGCGGGACCTGGAGATCCATACTGACTCCTACATATTCAACGATGACTTCTGTGATCGTGAGAACCTTTAACGTCAACAATTTAATCCCTTTGTCTCATGATATAATACATGTCCGAGATTCGATCATCGGTATCCAAATATCTAGTTTGATCTCGTTACCGACATGCACTCTTTTCTCGTTCCCGTGATATAACATTCTAGTGATCACATCACTTGATTGCAAGATATCTTAATGTGATATCACTTAGAGGGCCCAGAGTATATCTATCCGTCATCAGGATTGAAAAATTCCACTCTTGATCCATGAGCCTCAACATAACACCTTCATAGCACTGAACCCACCTTTATGGTCACCCTGTTACGGTGTGACGTTTGATGTTATCAAGATACTCTTCCGGTGTTAGCAATTAACATGATCTCATGGTCTAAGGACTAAGATTACTTTGTATGATGTTATAGCAATATAAACATAATGACTTGATAATGCTATACTTGGATGAATGTTCATCACATCATTTCACAAATGTGACCTTGTTATTAACAACATCCAATGTCCATGATCGTGAAACTTTGATCATCTTGTTAATCAACAAGCTAGTCTATAAGAGAGGCATAACTAGGAACCCTTTTGTTTATTAAACACACATGTATTGATGTTTCCGATACAATTCTAGCATGTAAAATAAACATTTATCATAAACATGGAATAAGATAATAACCACTTTATTATTGCCTCTGCATATTCGCCTGATCTCCACTTGCACTAGAATCAATAATCTAGTTTGAAAAACTTTGCGTATTGAACACCTATGGCTTTCTGGTGTTGCATATACGCTATTGCTAGTGGTTAACATAATCTTTGGATCTGACAGTTTCAGGTCCGTGTGTATTTGGATGTCTCTGCGTCTCTATGCATCACTCATTCTCAAATGAGAAGGCATTGTATAGATTTGTACCTTTGGTGAGACCTTTAGTTCGTTCGGCTAAAAATATGTTGATATTATTGTCACACAATATATCTTCATAGTATTAGCCCACTTTGAACCACACCTAGTTTGATAACAAACTACTTAACACAAATGCCCTCCTTTGCTGCTACTATAGCAGTCATATACTTAGCCTTTTGTTGTAGTATCCGTCACAATGTCTCAACTTTGGAACTCATCCAAATCCATCATGGAACATCCTTTCCATTACATTGTGCCACCCATAGTCTAAATTGAGATAAATTTAATTTGAATCTTGTGACAAAACTAGTATCAATGTAACACTTTACAATGAACTACCTTTAACTGTTTGTCACTTATACATTATATATTCTTAGTTCTTCCAAAGCTCATAAGAATATCTTTACTATTGTCCAATGATCATCTTATGAATCATTTTGGTATATGCTCATAACATTTAGAGCATAGGACATTCTGGATATATACATATCATGGTATAATCGATCAAAATCTTCATGTGATTTTACTCACCAAGTGTTGAAACACTTGAATTTTGATACAATCCTTTCCATGCAGCAAGAACCTTTCTTGTTGTTTCCATATTGAACCCTTTCAATATCTCATATATGTATGTCTGGCACAACCATATTAGCGCCTTAATCTATCCATATAGATATTGATGCCTAATATTCCAGGTTTGCCCAAGTCTTTCATCGAAATCTTATTTTAATGAAATTCTTAACTTGTGTCAATACAAGATACATCATTTCCAATCAACAATATGTCCTCTACATAATGTATTAGAAATATGTCTCAGCGCTCCCACTTAATTTCTTGCAAATGCAAGCATCTTCATCATCTCCGATGAATTTAAACTCTTTTAACAGTTTCATCATGGTGAAGATTCCAACTCCGTTATGCTTACTTCAACTATTGAAGTTTACATGCCCTTTTAGCACCCTTTGAATTAACAAAACCCTTCGGGCCATGTCATGTACATGTCCTAGGTTACCGTTCTATTAGAAGAACCTTGTTTTGTTTATTCAACTACCATATACCAAATTATATGTAGTGGTTGCTACATTAATCCGTCAAGACTATATATCGCTATAAAAGATCAAATCTTGTCATAGTCAACTCCTTGAACATTGTCGTAAACTTCTTTCCGACATGTCGACTATTTCATAGATGTTAAACATCCATGTCTTATTTCTTTATAGATCCAAACATGACCGATAGGCTTCACGCCTTTCTGGAGGGTCTTCCAAGTTTAGAAACTTGATTTCTCGTGTATGGATACTACCACGGATTATATGACTTCTAGTCATTTTATGGAGTCAGGGCCCATCATCGCTTCTTTGCATGTAGTCGGTTCATCATTGTCAAAACAATAACGACTTGTTTATCAAATCTTACTATTTGATTCTTACCGACCCACATGGTTCTATAGGAACTCTAATCTCCGAGATCACACCTTTTGTAATAACGAGAGCCATGAGCATTATGGCCGCCACCAGGACACTTTCCGGCGCTGCGCTACTTAGCACATATAGCTAAGGTTCAACAACCTTATCAAAGTTCTATTGTCCTCCCACTTAACTTTTCACGAAAAATTCCTTCTCAAGAAACTTGACGTTCCAAGTAACAAACTCTTTTGTCCTCGGTGTTATGGAGAAATTCCCAACAAATTCTTTGGGATAACCTACAAAGACGTGCTTATCCGACTTTGGTTGTAAACATTTTACTTATGCATAGCATACCAAAATTTAAGAAAAGACAATTCGGGTTTTATCCCAAACCATAACTCATATGGTGTCATTTCAATGGATCACGATGGTGCTCTTTTCAAAGGTAAAAGGTAGTCTCTAAAGCTTCAATCCTTAAAACATAATGGCAGTTTTATAAATGACACCCTTGATCTTACCATGTCAAACATGGTTTGATTTTATCTCTCGAATATGCCATACTCCTATGGTTTATCGGGAAACACAAATCATGGAACAATTCCTCAAGTCTTAGGTGTTTTTGCTAAACATGTAACTCAAATATCTTCCTTTATGATCGAATCATAAACTCTTTATTTTCTTGTTACAATGATTTTCCACTTCATCTAAAAAAGTCTTTGAACAATTTTCAAATGTTTCATACTTCTTCCTTATTAAGTAAATATACAGATATATTCACTCAAATTTTCGGAGAAACCATATGAAGCAAAAAGATCCATCGCATATGGCTACACATAATGGACTATGCACATCAGCATGCACAATTTCCAATAAGCTAGTCATCCGTTCCTCTCTGGCCTATGGACAGAGTTTCAATTATCTCGAGGAAAGTCTCACATGCGTCAATTGATCAAAATCAAAGACTCCAAAAATCCATGAACATGGAGTTTCTTCATGTTTTCTTTCAAATATAATTTAAATAGCGATGTCACTTCATAAGTGATCTTTCAATCAATTGTCTTGCGACATTTTAGCAATAGTGTTTATGGATGTGATTTCTCCAACTAGACTTGTAAAAGTTTATCCATCCTTTATGGAATACGGTAATTATTTGAACAACCATTGTTCTCATGATACCGGAACAAAATAACAATTATTTAAACAAATCTTGCAGGCTTGGTTTGATGACAACGAAAAACACAATAACACTTTATTTGTTTTCGATGAACATCATCACTCATTCTCTTGCTGGTTTACTTAGGCCATTGTAGTTCATGAATTGCGTTGTCCTGTATGACACTTCATACCAACCAATTCGGTATCCAATACCTAAGAACCACATTTTTTTTAACAAGCAAGGAATACAACCATAACATGTATATCTTCTATATACCCAAGTTGGACATCTCCAACCTTATATTTTCTGCCAAATATTTTATAGATTCTCTTTCAGTAATTCCTTTTTCTTTTAAAAGAATCTATCAACATCAATAGTGGTGTCATTCACATGACACATAGTACAAAGCGTATATAGTCAAATACTAATACCTTTGGACTTGCACTTTGAAGTGGATCACCATCATCAAATGTTTGGCATTCTTTCAAAAATCCATTCTTTAGTAATCTATTACTGTAGTAAACATTTTACTTACATCTTCTATTCATCCTTATCATGACAACTTTCATGATCAAGCTACTATAGCTTATAAGGAAGAATCACGAGTATAATATCAGTTCCCAAAACCTTTTTGGTAGATTCGGATGCCTAGCATCTCCATCCTTCACAAATTCTCATACAATATGAGAACATGTATTTTGCAAAATTATACTCTATCATAATGCAACCAAAAACATTGTTTCAGATATCACAATATCTTTCACACATGATGGTTTCTGAAACAATTTTCAGCTCCAATATAATCTTGATATTAAAACAACTTTTGAATATCAATAATCATGTAGGCAAACATGATACTTTAGATACTAACATTGGAATTCTTACTCTTGATTTAATACTACTATTAAACTTCATGGAGTAAATAGAGTTTCCTGAAAGTTTGCAATAGGACTTATAAACTTTAAATTGACATTCAAAACAATACGATACCAGTTCATAAAGTAAATATCCAGAATTCTATAGTTCTATTATCTAAAATAAAAACTAAGCATAAGGTAGAAAACGAATGCCAATGACTACAACAAACTATGCAAATTCAATTTGATTTAATTTATGACAAATTTGGTTCGACTAATCCAAATTAGAAATGAACTCCCACTCAAAACGACATCCCTCGTGCCTTTTTGGTGATTACATGAACCAAATCCACTACACCAAGTCCGATCATCACGTGAGTCGGTGTAGCTTCAAAGGCGAGCATCTATATGGGCATCATATCAACTATATGACTCATGCTTAACCTTTCGTCCGTGTTCGAGGCCATGTCCACATGCTAGGCTCGTCAAGTAAGAACCTTAGTATTCAAGGTGTAAAACTGTCTTACACCCGTTGTATGAAAGCGTAGAGTCGAGAACACCCGATCATCACGTGATGCCTCAAAACACGATCCACAAAACGGTGCATACTTAAGGAAGAACACATTTTATCTTGATATCTAAATGAGGGATCATCTTATAATGCTACCAAAAGTGCCAAACTAGCAATATAAGATGCTAACATCTAATGTGTGAAGTGAGGTGATATGGTCCATGCATTTGATCTCTATCATTTGCATCGTGGTATGATCTCTATCATTCCTTTGTGTGTAAGGCCAAGGTCTATGGAACTTACACGTTAAGTGAGTTGTAAGAGTATCTATCATACATCTACTTACAACAATACCATATCAAGACACTAGCCCAAAGAACGATCTAAACTAGACGCCTCTAATTTATCAATTGCAAGTTTTACGTGGCTTAGGGCTTTCGGAGATAGAACCGGTCTTACCTACGAACAAGAACCACAACGAGGATAACCAAGTTATTAGCAACTCGTTGTAAATCAGATATTGACTATAGTAGGAGAGATACACCGCCTAGCCACTTATGCAAAACTAGTTGCATGTCGACCGTGGAACCGTCTCGTGTACGATGACATGTAAGGTTGGTCCGCCGCTTCATCCCACTATGCCACCAATATCCAAAGTACATAGCAGATGCAATAACATGATCATCATTGCCCACATATAAACATATGTGTACTACCCGCAAAGCACCTACGGATAGATCAGGCTCGATACCACCGTTGGGTCCGCAAAGATAGAAAACAAAAATTTCCTACGATGAGAACTATACGCCAAGATCTATCTACTAGATACAGAGCAACGGTGGACATACATCCATGGAGAACTTACCTCAAGACAACGAAGTTTTGTTAACGAGTAGGAACTCGTGGTTGATGTAGTCGCAGATTGCCGATCTCAAGATCGTGGAGTCCGAGCGCCGCAAAACAAGCGCAAGATCCGTCCTCGCACACACGCTCTGCCCGGACAACCTCCACCTCCTCGCTGCAGCTAATCAGCGGAAGCAAGAAATCCTTTCCGAGCTTAAGGCCACGGGAACATGTATCTCGCTAATCCGAGACCATGGGAAATATCTAGAGGGGGAGAGATCCTTCACGAGGAGGTGTAGTTTGTGAGGGGAGAGGGGGCTTTATATAGGAGGAGGGAGACCTCCTCCCATATCCGGCGCATGAGGGGGGGACTCCTCCCCTCCTTCATTCATGTGGTGAACCTCCACTCACATAAACATGGCCTCCACCCAAAATCCCACTCACATGTATTTAATTTCCACCAAATTAAATGCAACTCTCAATTAATTAAACTCTTTTATTTATTTTATTCAGAATTTTGTTAATTACTTTAATTAACAAACATTCACATAAAACCCCGCAACATTTCAATATCACATGCAACCACTTTCTCGCAATTTCACCCGAACAATTCCTGCTCTATCGAAACAATTCCTTCTATCGAAACATTTTCGCTTTGCAAACCTTTATGCGGAACATATGTGCTCCTAAATGGTGTCCGCAACCCTTAATTGTTTCACCCTATGGTTCGCGAATAATGCGTATATGATTGAGACTCCTCTCGCATCAATAATCAAGTGGGACTCGAGATCCATACGACCTGCATATTCAACGATGACTTCTGTGATCGTGAGAACCTTTAACGTCAACAATTTAATCCCTTTGTCTCATGATATAATACATGTCCGAGATTCGATCATCGGTATCCAAATACCTAGTTTGATCTCGTTACCAACATGCACTCTTTTCTCGTTCCCGTGATATAACATTCTAGTGATCACATCACTTGCTTGCAAGCTATCTTAATGTGATATCACCGAGAGGGCCTAGAGTATATCTATCCGTCATCGGGATTGAAAAATTCCACTCTTGATCCATGAGGCTCAACATAACATCTTCATAGCACTGAACCCACCTTTATGGTCACCCTGTTACGGTGTGACGTTTGATGTTATCAAGATACTCTTGCGGTGTTACCAATTAACATGATCTCATGGTCTAAGGACAAAGACTACTTTGTATGAAGTTATAGCAATATAAACATAATGCCTTGATCGTAATGCTATACTTCGGATGAATGTTCATCACATCATTTCACAAATGTTGTGACCTTGTTATTAACAACATCCAATGTCCATGATCAAGAAACTTTGATCATCTTGTTAATCAACAAGCTAGTCTATAAGAGAGGCATAACTAGGAACCCTTTTTGTTTATTAAACACACATGTATTGATGTTTCCGATCAATACAATTCTAGCGTGTAAAATAAAAATTTATCATAAACATGGAATAAGATAATAACCACTTTATTATTGCCTCTCGGGCATATTCCCTTCAAGAGAGATGCTAACTCCAAGAGAGCAGGTATTTATGCTCGACAAGAGTTCATGCCTCGTAATATGGGTAAGTGATGTAAACCCTAAGGTACTAGATGTTGTTACATTAGGGAGAAAACAACAATCCTTTTGTTCATAGAACAATCGGGTAGATTGTTTACTTTACACACTGATTTGTAAAGCAACAATTGTTGCTTGCAACTTAATCTTGGAGGGGGTTCATATGATAACACGAAGGTGGATTATTAGCTCATAGATCACGCTTGGATGGCGATTACTATGTATACACAATGCCCAATCAAGTCTCAAAAAGATCTTCAGAGATGATTAGTATATGCACATGTACTGGCTTTCGCGTTTGTCAATTGCTGTTCTCATTTGTAATTTGTATCCCACACTCAGCATGTTATTCTATCTTAAGGATGAGCCACCTCTAGTGAACTATGGATCTCGGGTTCCTTGTCTTTTTTTTACATACAATCTTGTTAAATTGTTACTTTGCTTTGTGTTTACTTTCATACAAACTTTTACTTCTTTCCATTCACATATCATTTTAATCCTTTGTTTTCTACAAACTGCGTAGTGAGATTGACAACCTTACATCGCCACCAAGTTGGGGACAAAGTTCTGTGAATTTGTCAGGTTGTGCGCCCCACGCTGTTACTAGCATCATGGTAAAGGCGCTCAGCCAAAGCTCAGCTAATGTAACACCTTTGAGGTGTTTCCTTGCTCCCATCAACTGGATTTAAATTAAACCTTGAACTTTTACATACTAAGGAAACTCCTGTCACAACAGTGCTCACTCAGTACCTTCCACTCTTGGGGTTCCCCAACAAGCTCACTGCAATCCACGAGCGCCATCAAAGTATTTTATATGGGGCGCCGTTGTCTGGGGAGTCAAGGACATCTTCTTCACAAGGGGAGTCCCCTCATAACCAATCTCTTGCATTACTTTGTTGTTTTGTTTTGCTTAGTTTCTTTTTGCTTTGTTTGCTTGTTTTGTTATCAAAAACACACAAAAAAAATTAGTTTTAGTAGTTTGTTTTCTTTATTAAAAAACACAAAAAAATTAAGTCTCCTCTAGTTTTTGCCTCTTCTTTAGCTCATCATGTTGATCCCTAAATTCACCCTGAAAGACCTTTCAATAGGTAGTGGTTCAATAATTGGAAAATATAATATTGAAGAATTCTTTTAATCATGTTAGCAAACATGAGGATGTTGAGGATAGATCCTTGCGTAACTTGCTCCAAACTAACAGAGATTGCTGCAGCTTCTTTAGTCTCACATGTTGGAAGCTAGCCTGTTAACCTCTAACCCTTAATGCCTTGTAATGTTTCTTAATCTTAAAGAAGAAAATTGAGGACCTCGAAAAGAGGGATTTTATTCTAGAAACTTTGTTTAAGGAATTCTATGATGTTGCTAGAAGCTAGTAGAAAATGTCTTTGACCATTTCAATATGCTAGGAATCATGTACTTAGATGTTGTTGTACACGAGAAAAAGATGAACAAAACCTGGACCTAATGGGGAGGAGACTAAGATACCAATACCCTTTAAACCGGTAGTAATGCATGAAGCCACTAGAAAAGAATCTTAATCGGATCGTTCTCAAAACCTGCTTTGATGAAAATAGTGAACCTAAGAGCATTGAGAGAGGATCCACTTGAACTTATTTGCCGATGAGATACCTTGCCTTGTTGAAGATATTTCTGATATTAATCTTAATGCTTCTTCATTTGAGAACACTTGAGTCTTTTTCTTGCTTCTTATGCCTAACTTGGGGGCATGTTAAAGAAAAGTACTTATTGGGAGATAACCCAAAAGTTTTAGATGAGTCTTGGAAGTTATTACTTTAGTAATAACCGCTCCTTATCCTTTTTATTTGCTTTCTTTTTGTTCCAAAGAGTAACCTCTCATGAGAGAGAAGTAATGATTGGGAAGAGTTCTTTACGTCTTTGAAAC
The DNA here is from genome assembly GCA_023614405.1 of Avena insularis. Taxonomy (NCBI): domain Eukaryota; kingdom Viridiplantae; phylum Streptophyta; class Magnoliopsida; order Poales; family Poaceae; genus Avena; species Avena insularis. The sequence continues at coordinate 426,641 of JAJUPC010000238.1, forward strand.
AGATTTCTCGTGCTTCACCGTAGAAAATTCGTGTGAAATCTCCTCGAAAGTCCTTTTGAGGCATGAATTTTGTTCTTATGCCTCTAGGTTGTTATCTAACTTCAAGTTAGTTCAACACTTTTGATTTAACGAGCAATGGAATAGTCTTCAAAAAAAATTCATCTTTACCTGCTGAGTCCGGTCTTGATGATTTCGCCATTTTCTCGCATTTGCTTCTTGTTGGTTTCTTTTTGAGTTCTTTTGGGAATTGAGATTTTGGGGAAGTGCTTTCACGGTAGCTAGTGTTCTAATGGAAGTTTATTGGTGTTAGAACTGAACCTAAAAGACTTATTATCTTGAGTACACTAATGTTGCTAATAAAGATTGTGTGAAGTTTTGTATGAAGGAAAATTTTGGTGTAAGGAAGGAATGAGTAATGAGATGAAGGATGGACTAAAGCTCAAGCTTGGGGATGCTACTGTCAATTCCTAAGAAATATCCAAGAAGTACAAGCTGCTTAGAAGTTGGGGATGCCCAAGGTATCCCCTCTTCATCAATAAAAATCAGTTTTCTTCCAAACGCTTTATTTTATTGTTTCACGCACGCTTGTGTTGTTCTTGGAGCGTCTTCTTTTTGTTTTGATTTTGGATTTTCTTTTGTTGGTTTTCTAGTTTGCTGAATAAATTGTTCGACACCTCTTTCATACATTGGTTTTCAAATAGTTTGGTTTGGTTTGGAAAAGAGTAGAAAGGTCATGCTTAAGTGGTAAAGAGAGCTTGTTTTTACTGGTGGGCTTACGCTTTGTCATGCCATGCTTGATATTGTTTTGGCTTTATGCTTAGTATTCTTTGTTGTAGAATGACATGTTATAAACAATTGATATTTCTTAATGTGCCTTTGGAAGAATCACGTTGTTTTAGCATATTAATGCATAGTATTGTGGTATTCTTCGTTGATGCTTTATTTGGGTTGACTTGGCGCTCACACCATGTTATGACTATCCCAAGTCACCATAGCCTTTATGATCCTTCTTTAGTTTTGACTCGTAGTATCACTTTATGCTTTGATCAATGATGTTTTGTTAGCTCTACATGATTATGACCATTATTGCTCTCTTAGTTTGTCGCTCCCATCTTTTGCTAGCCTCATGACCAAGTATGAGTTCCACTCATGCATCCAACTCCCTAAACCAAGTTATTCCAAAGAGTCCACCATACCTACCTACTAGCTTATACTATTCCAAGTATATTTATGTTTTTGTTACCTTCAAATTAAACTTGTTATGAGAAAACTAGTGATTAAAGCTCTCATTTAACTTGATGACACAATTTACTTTTGTTGCCCTTAATAAACTTGAACCATTGTGTCGCCTATGTTGTATATGCTTGCACTTATTTGTTGGGGATTAGAGAACCATGCTGTCATGGGGAATCGCTTTCCAACATTGCACGGGTACTTTGTACCTAGTTGATATCATGCTCTTTTGTCTATGGATGTCGGTGTGAAATGAAAGGAGCTGTAAGTCCATGGAGTTATGTATATGTGTTAGAGAAACGCCTGGGCCGGTCTAATCCATGCTGGCATGGTGGAAACTGCAACGTAACTATAATGAGCTGTCTATGAAGCATTCTTCTTATAAAAAAGAGTCCTATATTGAGAAAAAAGAGAAAAAGAGAAAAAAAGAGATTATGAAAAGAGGAAAGAGAGAAAAAACACCATTTTCCCATGGTAAATAAGAAGATTGTTGAGATGCTCGTTGTCTGCTTACCTTACCATTTTGATATGGGGATTCTTCCGTATCATCGGCAAGGGGTACCCCGTTGGCGGTTCTCTATGATACACATGTACTTACGATGACAAGAACTTACCGGTGACTAAACTTGACTAGCATGAGGAGGCTCGTATTCAAGGGACATGAGATTCCTAACATTATACTGTCAAGCATGTACACCATAGTTTATTCACTTTAACCTTAATCACTTCAAGATGCTTATGATAGGGGCAATGAGAGGTTAAAGCTATAAGTACCATAATTTTTGGAAGCTCTTTATGAGACTTGAATCCCTACTTCCTTCTATGAAGGCCTTTCTTCCACCATTATATTGAGTCTCCACCTTCTATCTTTATGCACCTACTTTGAGAGCATAGTGGCCATTCTTAGTTCTATGTGCATTGTCCCAAGACTAGTTGATTGATGCATAACTTGATTTTGCTTGTTTTAAACTATTTGTATCTAGTCACTCTATGAACTTTGAAGGTGTCCTATGCATTATACTTGCTACTCTATGAGGGACAAGCTGAATACTATTATATAATGTTTTCTTTATGAGAAACAAACAAACATCTTGCAAAGCATTGTTATTCATGAATCTTTTGTTTGTGCCTTTTCATGTTGCAACATAGTTTCTTTGTCTTATTGCTAGAACTTTGTCTTTCATGTTATGATTGAAGTACTATGATCCTAGCTTTGAATATTTTACAAATACTTTGATCAAGTTTTTGATGGTGCATGTCACCTCAAAAATTATTCTTTCTTTATCACTTACCTACTAGAAGGACGAGGAGTTAAGCTTAGGGACGTTGATACATTGCAAATGTATCTATAATTTTGACGTTTCATGCTTGGTTTTATCTACTTTCTTGTGTTTGTCCACACTTTGGAGTACTTTTCATATGATTTCTTGGATAACCTATTAATACAAGAGCCACAAGGCTTGCCTGTCTTACAGCTGTTTTGGTTCCAGGAAAGTCATAAAATGAATATTCTCGGAATAGGATGGGACAAAAGCCAAAGTCGCTAATTTACCGGAAGACATCTGGATCCAGAATACGAGACGGAGAAGGGCTAGGGCCCTGCCACACCACCTGGCCGCGCGTCCAGGCTTGACCCGCGCCAGGGTGTGGTGTGGTCGACCCCAACACCCCCTCGGCCTCTCCTTCCGCCTATATATTGCCTTCGGGACCAAAACCCTAAGTACCTGATCAAAAATCCATGAAAGAGTTGCAGAGCGATTGTCATCTCCATCCCTAGATCGGGAGGATCTGAAGCTCTTCCACTGCCGAGAGGGAATTCACCACAGGCCTTCTTCATCATCATGCAAGCCTTCGGTGTGATGCGTGAGTAATTCATCTCTGGACTACGGGTCCATGTAGTAGCTTGATGGCTGGTTCTCCTCCTTTGTGCTTTCATGTCTAGATCTTGTGAGCTCCGTTCATGATCAAGATCATCTATTTGTAATTCTGCATGTTGTGTTTGCGGGGATCCGATGGATATTGAGATGCTATTTTAGATTGATTATTGATTCTATCATGTCTTTGTTATTTGTGATCTTGCATGCTTTCCGTTGTTAGTAGCTATCTTGGCCAAGTAGATGCTAGTAACTCCAAGAGTTAGTATTTATGCTCGATAGTGGGTTCATGCCTCTGGTAATCTGGGGAATTGACAGAAATCTCTAAGGTACTAGATGTGTTGTTGCTACTAGGGAGAAAACAACAATCCTTTGTTCATAGAACAATCATATTGTTTACTTTACACGCAATTCGTAAAGCAATAATCTGTTGCTTGCAACTTAATATTGGAGGGGATTCGAATGATAACCTGAAGGTGGATTATTAGTCATAGATGCAGTTGGATGGTGGTCTATGTATAATGTTGTAATGCCCAATCAAGTCTCAAAGGAGTCAAGATGATTAGTATATGCTTGTATGCTTTCTTGATGTTTGTCAATTGTCCCGTTGTAATTTGTTCACCCAGCATGTTATCTATCTTAAGGAGAGCCACCTCTAGTGAACTATGGATCCCGGTCCTTTCTTTTACATACAATCTACAAACTATTTACTGCTTTGTGTTTACTTTCTGCAAACTATTACTTCCTTCCATTCGATACGTTTAATCCTTTGTTTCAACAAAACCGGTGAGATTGACAACCTCATCGCAAGTTGGGGACAAAGTTCTGTGGTTGTGTTGTGGTCTCCACGCTGCTACTAGCACCGTAGTCGCCTGCCAAGGCTCAGCTAGCAACACCTTTGGGGTGTTTCCTTGCTCCTACTGGTTCGATAACCGTGGTTTCATAACTGAGGGAAACTTACTTCTATGCTCATCATACCTTCCTCTTGGGGTTCTAGCCATCTCATCAATCACGAGCCATCGAGGTGGGGCCGATGGCGTTTAGTTTTGATTGGGGTTTTGGAGGAGAGGCGGCGACAACTAGCAAGGCGAGAGTCTATCAAGCTGAAGGCCAAATGACCCTAAAGCGGCATGGCGGCATTGATGCGATACTTCGTATTGGTGTGCAGTGGTAATGGCCGTCACGATGCTGGAGGTGAAGTGAGATGGAATCGAGGTAAAGAGAAATATGGAATGAAATCAAACCAAGCGTGCCTTCTTCTCTCTACGCTAAATCTACGTTTATCGAATCGGGCTACGGAGATGCTCAAAGCGGCATGGCGGCGTTGGCGTGTGCTTTAAGGTGGGCGAGTGGGGATTAGCGAGAAGATGGAGAGGAAAGAGGACGAAGAACAAAGGAAAATAGAATAAATCGATTGAAATCATACCGCACCGAGCGTGGTTTTTCTCTCTCTCTGCGTTTCTGTTTATCGATTAAATAGGCCAGGCCTAGCCTAGCACGGGATGAGATCTGTCCTCTCAAATAAATGGTCATGGCAGAGAGATGGTTTGGACTATACCGGATCTCCTCTTAGCCAACGTATACTAATCCTTTGATCTTCTACATTCATCATCTTGTGCAGTCCCATGCTACTACTACTATCGAATTAATAAACACATAAAGTTCCACCGTAATTAATTAAGGAACCAAAACTAGGAATACTACTACTCTCGAACTCTTGTGTAGTACAATAACAAAATGCTCACAAAATGGGTTACCATCTGGTACCATACACCCACACGGCCACATAAATAAGCTCACCATACACACCGCCCATTTCCTCTCTCCTAGCCTTTACGGACCCAAAAATCTAACATCTCTCGTTCAATAAAGAAAAAAATCGACCATCTCTCAAAAATCAACCATCCACCAAAAGAAAATCCATTGTCTAATGCTTCCGTCCATTATGAGCAGACCAGTCACAATTGCTCGAGCGCCGAGAGTAGTAGTTGTCCGAGCTCTTTGGTTGTAGCTCCGCGAGCACGCTACAAAGCTGAAAGCGGAAGAATTTATTCTCTGTTAGTGATGTAAGAAGATCGGCGATATGCGACCAAATCAACAAGTCGTGGCTTTGATACGTCTAACGGAGAGCTGACACGGTGGTGAACATCTTGAAGCCTTGTTGAACAGTGCCTTTAAGGCATACTGATCGCACACCTCCATTCGATTTAGGATGGTCACATAGTGCTAAATAACTTAGACTACTCGAACTTGCACATGTACCTTCATCATAGTGGGTAACAACATGTGTAGTGTCACGCAAAAGCCTAATTAATTAGGTTATACTCCCTCCTTTAAAAATATAAGGCGTTTTAGCTTTGTGGATCGAATGTATCTAGGCGTCTATTAGTGTATGGGTTCAGAGGTTAAGAGTGAACCTATACACTAAAAAGCGTCTAGATACATTCATCTCACAAAACTAAAGCTATTTATTTTTAAACGGAGGAGTAGAATCATATACTACTAGTCTTGGTATGTGTGATGTTATGGTAACTAGCTAAGTTATTACATCACTTTTTCATTAATTAACTCTGAAGACATTTTATTTGAGACAAGTATCTCGCATACTTGTAGTTCAAGTTTGTCAAGATGCAAAATCTTGGAAGAAGTTGAACCTCTTGTCAAAACTCTATGTGGTTTACGATATGGAGTATATTAATTGTTGTCCGATGGTGCCTCGAAAAGCTTTTCTTAAAACTTTCAAAGCAACCTACAATTTACTTGTAGTTCAAATTTGACCTAATTTTGATTAATCTACATAGAGTAATTCAAGTGGCGGAGTTAGCTAGGAAGTTTGAAAACTCATAAAACATAGATCGTTAGTACACCATGTTGGTCCACTATATATACTAGTAAATTACGCGTGCCTTGCACGTGAGACTCGAATAGTAGATGTATGACATATCATCACTATATTTAATTATAATTTGTAAAACTATAAAAATTATATATTTGATCAACATCTATATAGTATGGGTGTATATTTGGTCCTTGTAGTTTGTATCATCATGTAGAAGTCAAAGATTATTAGCTACCTAACACTGAATTTTTGATAACATGGTGCAGAGAAACAAGGAGAAGATTCTAGTATGATTGAGAAGTGTGTTTTGAGGTTTGTGCATAACATTCATTATGTCAAGACTATCAATAGAATCTTCTAGATGCTAGAATGGAAAAAAGATCCAACTAGAGAAGTTGGGATTAGTGAGTCTTGATCCAACGATCGACATTCAAAGTTGATTCGTACACTATATAGTGGTTTGTAATGAAGACTATCAATAGAACTTTCAAGATTCTAGAATAAAAAGAAGATCAGCGACTAGAAATGTTTGGATTCGTGAGTCTTGATCCAACGGTCAATATTTAAAGTTGTTTGTACACTATAGTGGTAATATCATGTAGAAGTCAACGATTATTAGCTACTAGTAACTTGCACATGAGACTCGAGATAGTAGGCGTATGACATATCATCACCATATAAAATTATATTTTGTAAGCACAAATTTTTTTATAAAATTGATCAACATCTATAAAGTATGGATGTATATTTGGTCCTTATACTTTGTATCATCATGTGTAGAAGTCAGAGATTATTAGCTACCTGCTAACACATGAAGTAACATGGTGTCGAGAAGAAAGGGAGGAGATTCTCGTCTGATGGAGACGTGGGTTTTGAGGTTTGTGCATAGAATTCATTATGCCAAAGACTATCAATAGAATCTTCTAGATGCTAGAATGGAAAAGAAGATCCAGAGCTAGAAATCTTTGGGATTCACGGGTCTTGATCCGATGATCGACATTCAAAGTTATTCGTACACTATATAGTGGTTTGTAATAAAGACTATCAATAGAATCTTCAAGATGCTAGAATGGAAAAGAAGATCCAACGACTGGAAATATTGGGATTCACGACTCTTGATCCAGCAGTTGATATTCGAGTAAGTTGTTTGTACACTATATAGTGGTAAAGTTAACGATTATTAGCTACTAGTAAGTTGCATAGGAGACTCGGATAGTGAGCGTGTGACATATCATCACTAGATAAAATTATAATTGGTAAAGCACAAAACATTATAAATTTGATCAGCATCTATAAAGTATATGAGTGTATATTTGATCCTTGTACTTTGTATCATCATGTAGAAGTCAAAGATTATTAGCTACCTAACACATGAAATTTTTGATAACATGGTCTAGAGAAACAAGGGAGAAGATTCTAGTATGGTGGAGAAGTGTGTTTTTAGGTTTGTGCGTAGCATTCATTATGCCGAAGATTATCAATAGAATCTTCTCGATGCTAGAATGGAAAAGAAGATCCAAGCTATAAATCTTTGGGATTCATGGTCTTAATCCAACGGTCAAAATTCAAAGTTATCCGTACACTATATAATGGTTTGTAAAGAAGACTATCAATATAATATTCAAGATGCTAGAATGGAAAAGAAGATCCAACGACTGGAAATGTTGGGATTCGCGAGTCTTGATCCAATGGTCAATATTCAAAGTTGTTTGTACACTATATATAGTGGTAGGATCATGTAGAAGTCAACGATTATTAGCTACTAGTAAGTTGCACATGAGACTCGAGATAGTTGACGTATGACATATCATCACTATATAAAATTATAGTTTGTAAAGCACAAAAAATTATAAATTTGATCAACACCTATAAAGTATGGGTGTATATTTGTTCCTTGTACTTTGTATCATCATGTGTAGAAGTCAAAGATTATTAGCTACCTGCTAACACATGAATTTTTGATAACATGGTGTAGAGAAACATGGGAGAAGATTCTAGTATGATGGAGAAGTGTGTTTTGAGGTTTGTGCATAGTATTCATTATGCGAATACTATCAATAGAATCTTCTAGATGCTAGAATAGAAAAGAAGATCCAACGACTAGAAATGCAGGATTCATGAGTCTTGATCCAGCGGTCAACATTCAAAGTTATTAGTACACTATATAATGGTAAGATAAGATAAGATAATAAGATAAGATAAGATAATATACTAGTAGGTTGCCGTGCCCTACGGTGTGGCTCAGATAATAGGCGTCTGCATATCATCACTATACAAAATTATAATAGGTAAAGTGGAAAAATATAAATTTGATCAACATCTATAAAGTATGGGTGTATATTTGGTTCTTCTACTTTTGTATCATCATGTGTGAAGTCAAAGATTATTAGCTACCTAACACTTGAAAATTTTGGTAACATGGTCTAGAAAGCGAGGGAGAAGATTCTAGTATGATGGAGACGTGTGTTTTGATAGGTTTATGCATAATGCATTCAACGTGTTCAAGACTATCAATAGAATCTTCTAGATGCTAGAGCGGAAAAGAAGATCCAATGGCTGGAAATGTTGGATTCATGAGTCTCGATCCAACAGTCAATATTCAAAGTTATTCGTACACTATATAGTGGTAAGATAAGATGTCTAAAACATAGCTTGTGGCATCAGATCCATACTCTTGTCCTTTACTGAAAGGAACAATCTACATCGTCACTCGGAAAATTAAGAATGATATTTCTACGATATTTGGAAACTCATCAAGACATTGTTTACTACAAGAAGATGCACTGTCTACCTCCCAAAAAGACAATTAACTCAAGAGCAATCTATCATATTTACTTGTAGCTCAAGTTTGATATAATTTTATTAAATTGTCAAGATGCAAAATCTTAGCAAGAAGTTGAACTTGTTGTAAAAACTATCGGTGGTGGTTTGTGATATATTAAATCAGCCCCCAATGGTTACCTCCAAAAAAAGTAAATCTTTCAATGCAACCTACAATTTACTTGTAGTTCAAAATTAAACTAATTTCAATAAATCGACATAAAATCAATTTCAAGTGGGAAAAGTTAGCTATAGAATAAGTTTGAAAACTCATAAAACAGAATCATAAGTACAACATGAGGTCCACCATATGTCTGAAATCTTGGCTTGTGGCATTAGGGTCCATATCCTTCGGACTTTGTTTACGAAAATGAACAATAATCTCATCATCACTGGAAAATTGAGAATGTTCTTTCACGATGGTTGGAAACTCACACCAGTGGTACTGATTACTACAAGAAGATGCATCCATCTACCTCTAAAGAGACATTTAATTAAAGAAAAATCTACCGCGCTTACTTTTAGCTCAAGTTTGAGCTAATTTTTCGTTAAATTGTCAAGATGCAAAATCTTGATTAGAAAGAAGTTAAAAACCTATTGTCAAAACTCTCGGTTGTTTTCTGATATATTAACTGAGCCCCAATGGGTACACCTCCAAAAGTTTTTGTAATTCTTTAGAAGCAACCTACAATAATTTAGTTGTTGTAGTTCAAGTTTGACCAAATTTGATAAATATAGGCATGAAGTCATTCAAGTGGGGCAAGTTAATTAGCTACATCCGGAGTTTGAAAACTCATAAAACATGAGAATCATAAGTAAAACACGTTGGTCCACTTAATATGTCTAAAAGCTTGGCTTATGCGGGATCCATATTCTTGGACTTTCTTTACATAAAGAACCATCTCTTCATCACTCAAAAACTGAGGATTTTCTTTCCTCATAGTTAGAAACTCACATCGATGACATTGTTTACTAGAAGAAGATGCCCATCTACCTCTGCAAAATACATTTAATTTAAGAGCAATCTATCAACACTTGTAGCTCAAGTTTCATCCAATTTACGTTAAATCGACAAGAAGTCCTTTGAAGTGTGCAAAGTTTGCTAGGACGAAGCTTCAAAAATCCTAGTATAAAAACTTGGGCATTACGTATAAGAAACCGTTGGTCCAGTTTGTGTGATAATTGGGGTGGTTGCATTTTCTTTTAACTATGGTAGGTTGAAACGTTACAAATGTATCCATAATTTTTGATGTTCCATGCTTGGTTTTATCTACTTTCTTATGTTTTGTCCACACTTTGGAGTACTTTCTATACACTTTCTTGGGTAACCTATTAACAAGAGTCACTCTGTTTTGCTGTTTCTAACATTTTTGGTTCCAGGAAAGTCGAAAATGAATATTCTTGGAATTGGACAGGACAAAAGCCAAAGTCAATTTTTCACCGAGAGGACACAGATCCAATCTGAGGCGGAGAGGGGCCGAGGCGCCACACCACTGGCAGCGGCAGCCCGGACCACGCCAGGTAGTGGTCAGCGCCTCAGGCACCCCTCGGCCTCCCTTTCGCCTATAAGATGCCTCCGTCCCGAAACCCTAAGTACCATCAAAATTCCACGAAGAGTGCAGGCCGCCATGATCTCCATCCCTAGATCGGGAGGATCTAAAGCTCTTCTGCACCCTACAGGGAGGAGAACTCACCGAGGCCTTGTTCATCACCATGCAAGCCTCAGATGTGATGCATGAGTAGTTCATCCTTGGACTACTGGTCCATGTAGTAGCTAGATGGCTGGTTCTTCTCCTTTGTGCTATCATGTTTAGATCTTGTGAGCTCCGTTCATGATCAAGATCATCTATTTGTAATTCTACATGTTGTGTTTGTGGGGATCCGATGGATATTAAGATGCTATTTCAGATTGATTATTAATTCTATCATGTCTTTGTTATTTATGATCTTGCATGCTTTAGTTGTTAGTAGCTATCTTGGCCAAGTAGATGCTAGCAACTCCAGAGTTAATGTTATGCTCGATGGTGGGTTCATGCCTCTAGTAATGGGAAAGTGGCAATCTCTAAGGTACTAGATGTCTTGTTGCTACTAGGAGAAAACAACAATCCTTTGTTCATAGAACCATCATATTGTTTACTTTACCAATCGTAATACAATTATCATTGCTTGCAACTTAATCTTTGAGGGGTTTGGATGATAACTTTGAAGGTGGATTATTAGTCATAGATGCGGTTGGATTACGGTCTATGTATAATGTTGTAATGCCCAATCAAATCTCAAAGGAGTCAAGATGTTTAGTATATGCATGTATGATTTCTCGATGTTTGTCAATTGCCCCGCTGTAATTTGTTCACCCAACATGTCATCTATCTTAAGGAGAGTGATGACCCACAAGTATAGGGGGTGTATCGAAGTATTTTCGATAAGTAAGAGTGTCGAACAGCGAGGAGCGAAGGTCTTTGGCTAGTGGCTAGGGCAGAATTCTCTGTAAATACTTAGCAAACAAATTTTCGGGGTTTTGATAATGCAGTAAATAAAGTACGAGTAAATAAAAGACAATAAGAATAAATGCAGCAAGTGGCCCAATCCTTTCTTTAGCAAAGGACAAGCCGGTTGTATTACTTAAGATGACCAAACATTCTCGAGGACACACGGGAATATAAATCAAGTCTTTTCGCTTCATGTAGTTGATTAATCTTCTTTAGTTTGCTAAGTGTTGTGTGGGTGAACTTTGTGCTAATGTACCGACCTTCCTAGGACTAATACATACTTGTGATTATACCCCTTGCAAGCATCCACAAGTACAAGAAAGTAATTAAGGTAGAAACCTAACCACAAATTTAAACTCTAAGACCCTGACATCCCTTGTGCAATGGTTTCCTAACGGGGTTCAGGTTTACGTAACTGCAACCCCTACGATTAGTAGCCAAATACACAATGCATTCCCTAGGCCCATATAGGTGAAGTGTCATGTAGTCGGCGTTCACATGACACCACTAAGTAAATACACAAAACTTAAATATCAAACTCTGAATCTTTCTCAACACAATTCCACTACTAACAACATGACTTCTCCCATGTCCTCAATAACAAAATGAACTACTCACAAGACATCATGATCAGCGATGAAATAATGATGTATAAAAATCTTAACATAAACAATAATTCAATGTTACACTCAATAGCATCAACTACAAAGAGTAATCAACACCGAGAAAGTTTCCCCTTAGAACTATGCAAGATTCAACCAAATTGTTACATCGGTATGGAGGTGGTGATGATGGTGCTGGTGGAGATTATGGTGGTGGTGATGATGATGATCCCGTTAAAGTCCAGCTTGATGGTGGTGTTGATGGCGATGATCTCCTCTCTCCGGGAAGGAATTCCCCAGGTAGAATTCTGTTTGCCGGAGAGATCTTTCTCTCTCGGTGTTTTCCGCCCCTTGAGGCTGAATCTTTCTATGGTGGCTCCCGAGCCTTAGGGTTTCGGGAGGATAATATCGCCTAGGAGAGCGGAGTGGACAGGCGTCCACACCACACAGTGGCGCGACCTAGGGTGGCCAGCGCCAGTGGTGTGGGCCCTGTGGCCATCTCCACTTCCCTCAGCTTTCTTCGTCATCTAGAAAAATAGGATTTTCCATGTATTTTCCCGGATTTTCTGATCTTCGCGAATTTTGCCTCCAAGCAGCACATTTTCCATCAGAATCCTGACTGCAGCGGTCCATGCTCCAAAAGTTATCAACCATGCAAAAACAGATGAAATAACATAAGTATCATCTCTTAATATGAAATATATCAGCGAATAACGATGAAATTATGATATAGAAAAGTGATGCAAATGGACGTATCAACTCCCCCAAGCTTAGACTTCCTTGTCCCCAAGCGACTGAACTCTATAAACATGACCTCAGGTTTATGGGTGAAGAGTCGATAAAAAGAATACACAAGAAGCACCACATTCATCAATAAATAAGTCATAATAGAAGACAACTCACTATTATATAACTTAACTTGCAATAAGTAAAGGAAACATAGTAAAGATACATAAAGTAAATCATAATAGGTAATGGCAAACTTAGCTCTCGGTCGAAGGATAGTTGACAATTTGCTGGAGTTCACAAATAACTGATTTTCAAAGATGGCTTTCAAAGTAGTAGACACTAAGATAAGATCAAAGTGCAAAACAAGGAACATAAGAAACATGATTGAATAAATCATCATATGAATGAATGAAACACAACAACTCAAAATACTTGCTGAGATAGAAGGAATAGGTTTCTTGACTCAACTAAAAGGTAAAAGAAAGCCCCTTCGCAGAGGGAAGCAGGGATTTCAAGTTTCATAAAGAGCTTCTAAAAATTATGGTACTTATTAGCTTTCAGCTCTCATTGCCCCTATCATAGGCATCTTTAGGTGGTTAAGGTTAAAGTGATCAAATATGAGGATATGCTTGACAAGTTGCAAGTTGAAAATATCATGTCCCTTGAATACGAGGACTCCTCATCTACTCAAGTTTAGTCACCTTGATGCAAGTTCTTGTCATAGTAAGTACATGTGTATCATAGAAAACCGCCAATGGGGTACCCCTTGCCCGATGATACGGAAGAATCCCCATATCAAAATGACAAGGCAAGCAGACAACAAGCATCTCAGCAATCTTCTTATTTACCATGGGAATATGGTGCCTTTTTCTCTCTTTCCTCTTTTCTCATCTTTTTTTCTTTTTCTCTTTTTCTCAATCTCTATCTCTTTTCTCTTTTTTATAAGAAGAATGCTTCATAGATGCTCCTTATAGTTCTGACTGCAGGTTTCCACCATGACATCATGGATTAGACCGCTGACCTAGGTGTTTCTCTAACACACATACATAACTCCATGGACTTACAAGCTCCCTTTCATTTCACACGACGACATCCATAGACAAAAGAACATGATATCAACTAGGTACAAAGTCTTGGTGCAATGTTAAGCGTTCCCCATGACAACATGGTTCTGCTAATTCACAACTTACAAAGTCAAGCATATACGCAACATAGATGGGCACAATGGTTCAAGTTTATTAAGTGCAAGAAAGTAAAGTGTGCCATCAAGTTCGTGAGAGCTTTAATCACTAATTTTCACATAACAAGTTTAATTTGGAAGGTAGATAAAAACATGAATTTACATGGAATAGCAATAGTGCTAATAGGTAGATATGGTGGACATAAATGGCATAGGTTTTGGTTTAAGGATTGGATGCACGAGAAGAATTACCTCTTAGTACAGGTTTTTGGCTAGCAAGGCTGGGTAGCAAGCATAAGAGTTGAAGAAACAAACATACAAGTGATAAAACAAAATGCAATCTTCCTCAAAAGCACAAAAGATCTTAACTAGAGAATACTAAACTTATGAGAAAATCAAGAAAGAAGGATGATGAAATTATATTTCCTTAAGAGTACTTTTATCTTTTTATTCAATTCTCAAAATAGTGTTGCTACTGATCGAGCCAGATTTGCCAAAACCAACTAGATTAACTCAATGATCCCAGAGTGATACCAATACTAACAACAAGATCAATCAAATAACCATGAATTGAAAATTAAAATAAGATATACAAAAGTGTAAATGCTAGAACTTCTCATTAATATTCCATAAGCAACTCACACCAAGGGATACATAGATATCTAACAAGAGGGAGACACTTGCATAATGCAAACCATCCTACATGATAACTTCTCTATTCATGATATGGATCTACTAAAAGGTAAAAGGTAGAAGATAGTGATGTGATCTGCGGCACTCCCCAAGCTTGGAACAAGCGAAGGGATGCCAAAACGATAATGAATTACTCCTTCGGTGGTGGTGGTATTCTCTCTATGAGCTTTTTGATTAGTTTCCCCAAGTCCTCAATCTCGAAGGTGAGATTATGAATCAACTATGAGTTTTTCTCAATGCGGCTCATGATCATGTCGGGTTGAGAATTCTAGCTCTTGCGATTCTTTCCCCACTCTTCCTCCTTGAAGTCTTCTTTTCTGCATGGCTAGAGCGAGGCAAATCCCAATTGGAGGTAGTTTCTCCTTGGGCATATTCTGGTATTGATGCTCATGGATAAGGGTATGGAAAGGATTCTTAGTGCGTGGAGGAAGTGGCAAGTGGAGCCAAAGAGTGACATGGAGTTTCCCTCCGATTGACATCCGTCCGATCCTTGATCCTGGCAGGTTTTGCCAACACTCTAATGCTTGCAATGGTAGTGCCGGTGTGTGGATGTTGGCTTTGCTTTGCCTCCTCTTCATCTTCACTCTTGATCTCCTTCTCCTGCCGGGGTCTTGGAGATCTTCCTCCATAGGGTCCTTTCCCTTATCCTTGGCGGACACCATTGTGCTTCTAACTTTCAAGAATAGTTCTGGCGAAAGCGGTCAAGCGAAAACCACAGGAGAACACGATACTACGAACCTCGGGGATCCAGGGATTATATATTCTGAGTTTACAACCAAAGGAAAGTCTTTGGGAGAAAGCGGGTGGAGTCGGCCACCCACACCACCTATTTGGCCAGCGGCCGGGGGCTGCGCCAGGTGGTGTGAGCCACCACGGCTTGTTTTCGTCCCTCTTCGCTCGTAGCTTTCCTTGTTGGAT
This sequence comes from Avena insularis, assembly GCA_023614405.1. Lineage (NCBI taxonomy): Eukaryota > Viridiplantae > Streptophyta > Magnoliopsida > Poales > Poaceae > Avena > Avena insularis. Next base: position 442,018 of record JAJUPC010000238.1, read on the forward strand.
AAAAACTACAAAAATTTAACTGGATAGAATTTTCGTGGAACTTTTCTTACCAGAACTGTTACCTATTCGAAAACAGACTCTGCAGGTCTCTAAATTTGGCATTTGGTAGATTCTTACAGAGTCACCACTTGGATAACATCAATATCTTCATCTTCATACACTTATTGCTCGAGTCATGAAACCCCTCACTTTCTTATTCGCCATTTTCTCCATTAACACGAAAAATTCTTTCAAACAAACTTCACCCATTTCTCATAAGCAACAATAGTGTAAGCGAGGTAATACACCTTTTAAAGTCCAACATCAACTGAAATCCATCAAAACATAAGCTACTGTAGCAACTCCTTCCGAAAACCGAAAAGAATTCAAAAAGGAAGTCGATTTAAAAAGCAAATGCAAGAGTGGCAAAATCATCAAAACAGACCCGACCCGGTAAAGATCAATTTTTTATAAAATCTTCTATTGCTCAAATCAAAAGTGCAAAACTAACGAAAGTTAAATAATAACACAGGCGAGAAGCACAAAAATTAGCTTAGTCAAGATTGTAAGCATTTTTAATAATAATCTGTCAAAACATAAGTTGCAATAGCTTGAGAGTCAAGACCGTAAGCATTTTTAATATTTTGAAAGTCATCAGTTCCCATAAAAGATTCAATGCATTCATAATCATAATTTATACGACTTTCTTCCTTTGTCATTCTCCCATGCTTGACATTGTCTTGAATCTGATCCGAAGATCCCATTTAGCTTCTTCTTCCATGCGAGTGAATGATCCAACACAAGAAGCATCAATAAATCCTTATCATGAAGAGAAAGCCTTGCATAAAAGTTATTGATAATAATATTGTTGGGGAGCTCATGAATGGGACATTTGAGCATTAGTAACTTCAATCTCCCCAAGCTTGAGTACTCTCTCCATCAAGAGGCCAAAAGTTGTATATTTGATTCCGATCTTTATGAATCTCACTAGGAGGATAAAACTTTGAATAAAAGAGAGGTACTCTTTCCTCCCATTCAAGAGCTTGACCATTCTTCAGCAGCTTATGCCAGTCCTCAGCTCTTCCTTTTAGTGATAATGATAATAACTTCTTCTTTGCTTGATCTGTTGTAATACCTGCACACTTGAACAACCGCATAATTCGTGTATAAAGAGCAAATGATCACCAGGATGGACAGTTCCATCTCCAACATAATAGTTATCCATAACACGATCAATAATTCTTGTAGGTAGTTTAAAGTATCATTCTCAAGGTGGTGGTTCATCTACTACCTTAGCAGTGGTAGTAGCATTACGAAATAAGAAACTCAGCAAATTATCCATATTGAAAATAAAGCAACTAACAGAAGTAAACAATACTCACAGTAGAAGTTTCCTTTACCGGTTCCACTCTCCAATAGCGCTTATCTCCTCGGCAACGGCGCTAGAAAATAGTCTTGATGACCCACAAGTATAGGGGGTGTATCGCAGTATTTTCAATAAGTAAGAGTGTCGAACCCAACGAGGAGCAGAAGGTGCTGGCTAGTGGCTAGGAGCAGGAATTCTCTGTAAATACTTAGCAACCGGATTTTTAGGGGTTTTTAATAATGCAGGTAAATAAAGTACGAGTAAATAAAAGACAATAAGAATAAATGCAGCAAGTGGCCCAATCCTTTCTTTAGCAAAGGACAAGCCGGTTGTATTACTTAAGATGACGAAATGTTCTCGAGGACACACGGGAATATCATCAAGTGCTTTCGCTTCATGTAGTTGATTAATCTTCTTTAGTTTGCTAAGTGTTGTGTGGGTGAACCTGTGCTAATGTACCGACCTTCCTAGGACTAATACATACTTGTGATTATACCCCTTGCAAGCATCCACAAGTACAAGAAAGTAATTAAGGTAGAAACCTAACCTGACTTTAAACTCTAAGACCCTTACCTCCCTTGTGCAATGGTTTCCTAATGGGGTTCGGGGTTTATCACTCCGCAACCCCTACGATTAGTAGCCAAATACACAATGCATGCCATAGGCCCATATAGGTGAAGTGTCATGTAGTCGACCTTCACATGACACCACTAGAAGAAGTACACCAGAACTTAAATATCAAACTATTGAATCTTTCTCAACACAATTCCACTACTAACAACATGACTTCTCCCATGTCCTCAAGAACAAAACGAACTACTCACAAGACATCATATGGACCATGATTAGAGATGAAATAATGATGTATAACAATCTGAACATAAACAATAATTCAACGGTTCACTCAATAGCATCAACTACAAAGAGTAATCAACACCAGGAAAGTTTCCCCTAAGAACTATGCAAGATTCAACCCAATTGTTACAGTGGTATGGAGGTGGTGATGATGGTGCTGGTGGAGATGATGGTGGTGGTGATGATGATGATGATCCCGATGAAGTCCAGCTTGATGGTGGTGTTAATGGCGATGATCTCCCCTCTCCGGGAAGGAATTCCCCGGCAGAATTCTGTCTGCGGGAGAGATCTTTCTCTCTCGGTGTGTTCGCTTGAATGGCGCAATCTTCTGTGGTTGCTCCCTGAGTCTTAGGGTTCGGGAGGATATCTCATGGAGAGCCAGGGGTGGACCAGGGCGGCCACACCACCTGGTGGCGCGACCTAGGGTGACCCGCGCCAGGGGGTGGTGTGCCCCCCCTGTGGCCCATCTCCACTTCCCCTTCTGCCCCTTCTGGCTTTCTTCGTCTTCTGGAAAAATAGGATTTTCCATGTATTTTCCCGGATTTTCTGATCTTCACGAATTTTGCCTCCAAGCAGCACCTTTTCTATCAGAATCCTGACTGTAGCGGTCCATGCTCCCAAAGTCACCAACCATGCAAAAACAGATGAAATAACATAAGTATCATCTCTTAATATGAAATATATCAATGAATAATAGTAAATTATGATATAGAATAGTGATGCAAAATGGACGTATCAGAGAGCCACCACTAGTGAACTATGGACCCCGGTCCTTTCTTTTACCATCAATATACAATTGTTTACTGCTTTCTGTTTACTTTCTACAAACTATTACTTTCTTCCACACAATACGTTTAATCCTTTGTTTTCAGGAAAACCAGTGAGATTGACAACCTCACTGTAAGTTGGGGCAAAGTTCTGTGGTTGTGTTGTGCAGGTTTCCACATTGCTGCTGGCGCCGGTAGTGCGCCCTGCCAAAGTCCATCTAGCAACACCTTGGAGGTGTTTCCTTGCTCCTACTGGTTCGATAAACCTTGGTTTCATAACTAAGGGAAAACTTGCTGCTGTGCTCATCATACCTTCTTCTTGGGGTTCCCCAACGAGCTTGATATATTTTGGGCCATCAAGGACTTTTTCTAGCAGATTCTTGGGAGTCAAGGTCATCTTCTGAGGTGTCTCTCATAACCAATCTATTTACTTTGTTTTATTTATTTTGCTTAGTTTATTTTTGCTTTGTTTGCTTGTTTCTTCATCAAAAAACACATAAAGAAATTAGTTATACTAGTTTGCTTTCTTTATCAAAAACACACAAAAAATTATTATTAGTTCGCACTTCAAGTTGTTTTTATGTCTAGCATTGCTCCAATCACTATGTCACCTGAGGAAATGATTTTCACTTTTAAACAAGGAATTGAAGAGAGTTTCAAAGAAGCTTGGTCTAGAATCTCTGATCTACATGAAATAACTGAACCTAAAATGACTCAAAGCTTGTTCCTTAGTAGTTTTTACCTTGGAATTGCTATGTGCTATAGATATGCTTTGGATGCTGTAGTGGGAGGAGATTTCCTCCAATGCAATGAGGATGGTGCTTTTAATGCCATAAAGAAGTTGGTCTTTACTTACAACTTGCCTAGCAAATCTGATTCTTCCTTCATAAACAGATTTGCTAGATTGAATACTCTTGAGACCAGCACTGCTAGTTTGAAAGATTGCTATAATACACTTAGAGAGCATCATGACTATGTTCCAATAAATTACGAACCCTCAAAATGGCTTCCCACAGTAAAGATTGCTATAAATAGTGAAACTTTTCATGCTCATTTGTGATATCATGTCTAAATTCTGTCTTATGCCTAAAGATATCTATGAATCTTTGAATCTTTGGGGACTTTCTGAAGGAGGAGAAGAAATATTTCTTGCTAATAATGCCACAATATCACCAATTGGAATAGCTTAAGGAGTCTTTACAAAGATCCTAGCGAAAATGGTTTCTACTGATTATCTTGTTATTGAATGTGTAGGAAAAGGACAAATTACACTTGGAAGATCCTACTTAAACTCCTTGGAGAAATAATAGATGTGGAAAAGGGCACCATGCACTTTGCTTCTCCATAAACAATCATATGTTCCCCAAGGTTAATAAAAGTAAGAGAGGTAAGGGCAAGAAATTTGGTTTTAATGCTTCTTCATCTGAGAATACTTGATTCTTTTCTTGCTTCTTATGCCTAACAAAGGCGTTAAAGAAAAGTACTTATTGGGAGATAACCCAAAAAATTTAGATGAGTCTTGGAAGTTATTGCGTCAGTAATAACCGCTCCTTATCCTTTTTATTTGCTTTTTGAGCCAAGAGTAACCTCTAATGAGAGAGAAGTAATGATTGGAAAAGTTCTTGTCGAAATAGATTTACGTAGTTCACCGTAAAAAATTAAGTGTAAAATCTATGTACGTCGTTTTGAGGCGTGAATTTTGTGCTTCGAGGTTGTTATCTAACTTTCGTTAGTTCAACACTTTTGATTTGAGCAATAGAAGGTCTTGAAAAAATTGGGTTTTACTGTTTGGTCTTTTGAGAGATTTACGCCATTATTTGCATTTGCTTCTTGTTGGTTCCTTTTTGAGTTCTTTTGGGGAATTGAGCTTTTTGAGGGAAGTGCTACAGTAGCTTGTTTTTTAATGGAAGTTTTATTGGTGTTGAAACTGAACCTAAAGACTTATTATCTTGAGTGCACTAATGTTGCTAATAAAGATTGTGTGAAGGAAAAATTTCAGGTGTATGGAGAGAATGGTGTAATGAGATGAAGAATGGACTAAAGCTCAAGCTTTGGGATGCCACCCCAAGAAATAATCAAGAGGTACAAGCGTCAAAGCTTGGGGATGCCCAAGGCATCCCCTTCTTCATCAATAAAAATTCCAGGTTTCTTCCAAACACTTCATTTTTATTGCTTCATGCACAATTGTGTTGTTCTTGGAGCGTCTTTGTTTTTGTTTGCTTGGTTTTCTTAGTTTGCTGAATAAATTGGTTGGACCCCCTCTTTCATGCATTGGTTTTCAAATAGTTTGGTTTGGATTGGAAAAGAGTAGGAAAAGTTCATGCTTAAGTGGTAAAAGGAGCTTGTTTTTTACTGTGGCATATGCTTTGTCATGCCATGCTGGATATTGTTTTGGCTTTATGCTTAGTGATCTTTGCTATAGTATGACATGTTATAAACAATTGCGATTGCTTAATGTGCCTTGGAAGAATCATGCGTTGTTTTAGCATATTAAAGCATAGTATTGTGATATTCTCATTTGATGCTTTATTTGGGTTGACTTGGCGCATGCTCACACCATGTTATGACTATCCCAAGTCACCATAGCCTTTATGATCCTTTAGTTTTCGACTCGTAATATCACTTTATGCTTTGATTAATGATGTTTTGTCGCTCTGCATGATTATGGCCATTATTTCTCTCTTAGTTGGCGCTCCCAGTCTTTTGCTAGCCTCCATAACCAAGTATGGGTTCCACTCATGCATCCAACTCCTAAAACCAAGTTATTCCAAAGATTCCACCATACCTACCTATTAGCATTTGCTATTCCAAGTATATTCATGTTTTTTATCTACCTTCCGAATTAAACTTGTTATGAGAAAACTAGTAATTAAAGCTCTCACGAACTTGATTGCACACTTTACTTTTATTGCCCTTAATAAACTTGAACCATTGTGTCGTCTATATTGTATATTCTTGCACTTATATGTTTGGGATTAGCAGAACCATGCTGTCATGGGGAACGCTTCCAACATTGCACTTGTACTTTGTACCTAGTTGATATCATGCTCTTTTGTCTATGGATGTCGATTGTGAAATGAAAGGGGAGCTTGTAAGTCCATGGAGTTATGTATGTGTGTTAGAAAGCGCTGGGCTGCTGGTCTAATCCATGTTGTCATGGTGAAACCTACAATAACCATAATGAGCTGTCTATGAAGCATTCTTCTTATAAAAAAAGAGTCAGATATTGAGAAAAAAGAGAAAAAAAGAGATATATGAGAAAAGAGGAAAGAGAGAAAAAACACCATTTTCCCATGGTAAATAAGAAGATTGTTGAGATGCTCGTTGTCTGCTTGCCTTGTCATTTTGATATGGGGATTCTTCCGTATCATCGGGCAAGGGGTAGCCCGTTGGCGGTTCTCTATGATACACATGTACTTACTATGACAAGAACTTACCGGTAACTAAACTTGAGTAGCACGAGGAGCGACCCTTGTATTCAAGGGACATGAGATTTCCAACTTATACTTTGTCAAGCATATACTCTATAGTTTGATCACTTTAACCTTAATCACTTCAAGATGCTTATGATAGGGGCAATGAGGCTGAAAGCTAAAAGTACCATAATTTTTGGAAGCTCTTTATGAACCTTGAATCCCTACTTCCTTCTATGAAGGACTTTATTTTACTTTTATGTCGAGTCTCCACCTTCTATGTGCATTGTCCCAAGACTTGTTGATTGATGCATAACTTTGATATTGGTTGTTCTTAAACTATTTGTATCTAGTCACTCTTATGAACTTTGAAGGTGTCATATGCATTTATGTTTACTGCTCCATGAGAGACAAGCTGAATGCCACTCTGCTATGTTTTCTTTATGTGAAACAAACAAACGTCTTGCAAAGCATTGTTATTCATGAATCTTTTGTTTGTGCCTTTTCATGTTGCAACATAGTTGCTTTGTCTTATTGTTAGAACTTTGTCTTTCATGTTATGATTGAAGTACTATGATCCCAGCTATTAATGTTTTACAAATACTTTGATCAAGTTTATGATGGTGCATGTCACCTCAAAAATTATTCTTTCTTTTTATCCTTACCTACTAGGTGAATGGCAGGAGTTAAGCTTGGGTATGTTGATACGTTGCAAACATATCCATAATTTTTGATGTTCCATGCTTGGTTTTATCTACTTTCTTGTGTTTTGTCCATACTTTGGAGTATTTTCTATACACTTTCTTGGACTAACCTATTAACAAGAGCCACTGGTACTGCTTTTTTTTGTTGTTTTGGTTCTAGGAAAGTCGAAAAATGAATATTCTTGGAATTGACGGGACAAAGCCAAAGCCACTTTTTCACGAGAGGACACGGGCTAGAATACGAGGCGGAGAGGGCCGGGCGCCACACCACTGGCCAGCGCCCGGTGATCTGGCCTCGGGCACCCTCGGCCTCCCTTTCGCCTATAAGATGCCTCCGTCTGAAACCCTAAGTACCGATCAAAATTCCACGAAAGAGTGCTTGCCACCGTGATCTCCATCCCTAGATCGGGAGGATCTGAAACTCTTCCCGGCACCCTGATACATTGCGAATGTATCTATAATTTTTGATGTTCCATGCTTGGTTTTATCCACTTTCTTGTGTTTTGTTCCAACTTTGGAATACTTTTCATATGATTTCTTGGACTAACCTATTAACAAGAGCCACAGTGCCTGCCTGTTTTCTACTATTTTTGGTTCCGGAAAGTCGAAAATGAATATTCTCGAATTGGCGGACAAAATCCAAAGTGCCTATTTTTGGATGTCATCAAGTGCAGAATACGAGGGAGGAGGGTGGGCCTGGCCACCATGTGGTGGCCGGGCTAGCCTGGTCGCGCCACCGGTGGTGTGAGCCCCTCAGCCTCCATCGACCTTGCCCTTTCGCCTATAAGAGCCTCCCGTGCAAACCCTAAATCATCAAGCCTCCGGCCACGAAAAGTTCCACAGTGCCGCCATACCGAAAAGGAGATTCGGGGACAGAAAGTCTCTGTTCGGCACCTGCGGGACAGGAAGTGCCCCAGCCATCTCCATCAATCTCCACCACCATCTCCATCGCCATTGCTGATTCCCATGATGAGGAGGAGTAGTTCTCTCGAGGCTAAGGTTTCTACCGGTAGCTATGTGTTCATCTCTCTCTCTATGCATGATCATATTGTGATCATGAGCTTTGTAATCAATTAGATCTACCTTGCTACTCAAGTGCTTTAATAGATCTCTGCTCTCCCCATGTGTGTGAAAGTGACAGCGTGCACACCATGGTAACACTAGTCTAGAGATTTCAAATACTTGTTATGAGTTATATTTGGAGTTGGATGTCTTTATGAAATTATGGTGTTTGTTGGAGTCATCTAGTACTCAAGGTAATAGTGTGGGGTTTTCTAGATGGGAAAGGCTTACTTTGAGGTGTGCTGTTATAGCCCTACCATCGATTAGAGTGTCCAACCGGAGAGTAGTTAAGAGTAGTATCATAAAGAGAAGATATTTATATGAGAGTGTTCACTAGTGAAAGTATGATCCCTAGGCCTTGTTTCTAAGCATTGAAACACCGTTTACAATCAGTCATGTTATATGTTTGCTTGCTTCCATCTTTATTTCAGTTTTACTTTAGTCTTTTCCACGCCTTCAAGCTATTTTCTATCACCGTTACCACTTATAATTATCCATACCACTTGTATTTCACTATCTCTTCACCGAACTAGTGCACCTATACACCTGACAAGTGTATTGGGTGTGTTGGGGACACAAGAGCCTTGTTGTATCTTGATTGCAGGATTGCTTGAGAGGGGATACCTTTGACCACTTCCTCACTGAGTTCGATAAACCTTGGGTGATCCACTTAAGGGAAAACTTGCTGCTGTTCTACAAACCTCTGCACTTGGAGGCCCAACAACTGTCTACAAGAATAGAAGTGCGTAGATATCAAGCTATTTTCTAGCACCGTTGCCGGGGAGGTAAGGTAAAAGGTACTCACATCCTCCGGTGTGAGTGCTCGAAGTTATTTCTTTTAGATTCTGCATTTTTGTCTTTTTGTTTCTTGTTTTCACTAGTTGAAGCAATGGAAAACAACAAAAAAATTAGAGAGCTTTATAGTATTTATCTTGAGTTAGGACATGAAGTGTTTGAAGAGAAAACTAAAAAACCTTTGGAACTTTATTTGCATGCTAATAGCAATGTTGTTAGTATGAATTCTTTGGACACCATTATTGCTAATGCTATGAAAAAGTCTAAGCTTGGGGAATCTAGTTTTTATGTAAACGATCTTTTTAGTTCCCCAGCTTTGGAAGATAGCTATTCTATTGCTTATGATGATACCAAACCTCCAATTTATGATGATTACAATGATGAATACGATATTTTCAGTCCACCTACTATTGAGGAGAAATTAATTATGACTACAATATTCCTTCTATATTTGATGATTATGGTGATGAGAATAATAATGATAGCTATTTTGTTGAATTTGCTCCCACTATAATTAAAAGAATAACCATGCTTATGTGGAGAGTAATAATTATTATATGCATGTGGCTCATGATAAGAATGTTTCATGTGATAGTTATATTGTTAATTTTATTCATGATGCTACTGAAAGTTATTATGAGAGAGGGAAACATGGCTTTATGTATCTCAACAATATTACGTTTCCCCTCTTTATGTTGAAAATTTTGAAGTTGCACTTGTTTTGCATTCCTATGCTTGTTGCTTTGTGCTTTCATGACTTGTTTCTTTACAATATTCCTATGCATAGGAAGCGGGTTAGACTTAAATGTGCTTTGAATTTGCTTCTTGATGCTCTCTTTTACTTCAATTCATATTTCTTATGTGAGCATCTTCTCAAACTATCATGCCTAACTTAAAGGCGTTAAAGAAAAGTACTTATTGGGAGATAACCCAAAAGTTTTAGATGAGTCTTGGAAGTTATTACCTCTGTAATAACCTCTCTGTATCCTATTTAGTTGCGGTTTGTGCCAAGAGTAACCTCTAATGAGAGAGAAGTAATGATTGGGAAGTTGCTGTCCCGAAACAGATTTTTGTGCTTCACCGTAAAAATTGGTGAGAGAGATCTGTATGTCGGATTGAGCTGTAATTGTTTGTGCTTCTGCCCCAGGTTGTTATATAACTTCCGTTAGTTCAACACTTTTTGATTTTAGCAACATAAGGTCTTGAAAAAATCGTCTTTACCTACTGGTCTCTTTTGACAGATTTCTGCCATTTACGCATTTGCTTCTTGTTGGTTTCTTTTTGAGTTCTTTTGGGGAATTGAGCTTTTTGAGGGAAGTGATACAGTATCTAGTGTTCTAATGGAAGTTTATTTGGTGTTAGAATTGAACCTTAAGACTTATTTATCTTAAGTGCACTAATGTTGCTAATAAAGATTGTGTGAAGTTTTGTATGAAGGAAAATTTCAGGTGTATGGAAGGAATGAGTAATGAGATGAAGAATGGACTAAAGCTCAAGCTTGGGTATGTCACGCGTGTCACCCCAAGAAATATCTAAGAAGTACAAGCGTCAAAGCTTGGGGATGCCAAGGCATCCCTTCTTCATCAATAAAAATCGGGTTTCTTCCAAACGCTTCATTTTTATTGTTTCATGCACAGTTGTGTTTTTCTTAGAGCATCTTCTTTTTCGTTTTCGTTTTGGTTTTCATTTGCTTGGTTTGCTGAATAAATTGGTTGGACCCCCTCTTTCATACATTGGTTTGCAAATAGTTTGGTTTGGTTTGGAAAAGAGTAGGAAAGTTCATGCTTATGTGGTAAAAAGAGCTCGTTTTTGACTATGGCCTATGATTTGTCGTGCCATGCTTGATATTGTTTTAGCTTTATGCTTAGTATTATTTGCTGTAGCATGACTTGTTATAAACAATTGAGATTGCTTAATGTGCCTTGGATGAATCATGCGTTGTTTTAGCATATTAAAGCATAGTATAGTGGTATTCTCCTTTGATGCTTTATCTGGGTTGACTTGGCGCATGCTCACACCATGTTATGACTATCTCAAGTCACCATAGACTTTATGATCCTTTAGTTTTCAACTTGTAGTATCATTTTATGCTTTGTTCAATGATGTTTTGTCGCTCTGCATGATTATGGCCATTATTGCTCTCTTAGTTTGTCGCTCCCAGTCTTTTGCTAGCCTCCACAACCAAGTATGAGTTCCACTCATGCATCCAACTCCTTAAACCAAGTTATTCCAAAGAGTCCATCATCGTGCCTACTAGCTTATGCTATTCCAAGTATATTCATGTTTTTGTCTACCTTCCAAATTAAACTTGTTATGAGAAAACTAGTGATTAAAGCTCTCATGAACTTGATGGCACACTTTACTTTTTTGCATCTAATAAACTTGAAACATTGGGTCCTTCTTAGTTGCGTATATGCTTGCGCTTTATAAGTTGAAATTAGCAGAACCATGTATCATGGGGAACACTTTCAACATTGCACTTGTACTTTGTACCCCGTTGATATCATGTTCTTTTGCTTACGGATCCCGACGGTGTGAAATAAAAGTGGAACTTGTAAGATCATGGAGTTTGTATGTGTTTTAGAAAGCGCTGGCGCTAGCCTAAGCCATGCCTAATCATGGTGGAAACTTGCATCACCATAATGAGCACTCTATGAAGCATCCTCAATAAAACCTATGCAAATAGTAAATAAAAGATCGTTGAGATGCTCATTATGCCTTGTCTTGTCATTTTGATTATAAAGCTCCCGTATCATGTGCAAGGGGTACCCTGTTGGTGGTTCTTAATGATACACATGTACTTACAATGACAAGAGCTTACTCGTGACTGAAGTTGAGTAGCATGAGGATCGGTCTTTGTAAGTAAGGGGCATGAGATTTCAGCTTATAACTTGTCAAGCATATCCTCTTAGTTGTGTCACTTTAACCTTAATCACCTAAAGATGCTTATGATAGGGGCAATGAGGCTGAAAGCTATAAGTACCATAATTTTTGGAAGCTCTTTATGAGACTTGAATCCCTATTTCCTTCTATGAAGGCCTTTCTTTTACTTTTTTGTTGAGTCTCCACCTTCTACCTTTATGCACCTACTTTGAGAGCATAGTGGCCATTCTTAGTTCTATGTGCATTGTCCCAAGACTAGTTGATTGATGCATAACTTGTCATTGCTTGTTTTAAACTATTGTATCTAGTCACTCTTATGAACTTTGAAGTTGTCCTATGCATTTATGTTTGCTACTCTATGAGGGACAAGCTGAATACTATTATGCTATGTTTTCTTTATGTGAAACAAACAAACGTCTTGCAAAGCATTGTTATTCATGAATCTTTTGTTTGTGCCTTTTCATGTTGCATCATAGTTTCTTTGCCTTAATGCTAGAACTTTGTCTTTCATGTTATGATTGAAGTACTATGATCCTAGCTTTGAATGTTTTACAAATACTTTGATTAAGTCTTTGATGGTGCATGTCACCTCAAAAATTATTCTTTCTTTTTATCACTTACCTACTCGGGCAGCAGGAGTTAAGCTTGGGATGTTGATACATTGCAAATGTATCTATAATTTTGATGTTCCATGCTTGGTTTTATCCACTTTCTTGTGTTTTGTTCCAACTTTGGGTACTTTTCATATGATTTCTTGGACTAACCTATTAACAAGAGCCACGATGCAATTTTGTTTTACGCTGTTTTTGGTTCCAAGAAAGTGAAAATGAATATTCTCGGAATTGGGCGAGACAAAAGCCAAAGTGCCTATTTTCGGATGTCATCAAGTGCGAATCTGAGGCGGAGGAGGCGGGGCCTGGCCACACCATGTGGTGGTCTTGGCTAGCCAGCGCGCCACCAGTGGTGTGGGCCCTCTAGCCTCCATCGGCCTTGCCCTTTCGCCTATAAGAGCCTCCCGATACCAAAACCCTAAATCATCAAGCCTCCAGCCACGAAAAGTTCCGCAGCGCCGCTTCCACCAAAAAGGAGATTCGGGGGACAGAAAGTCTCTGTTCCGGCACCTCGGGGCGGGAAATGCCAGGCCATCTCCCTCGATCTCCACCACCATCTCCATCGCCATTGCTGATTCCCATGATAAGGAGGGAGTAGTTCTCTCTCGAGGCTAAGGGTTCTACCGGTAGCTATGTGTTCATCTCTCTCTCTATGCATGATCATATTGTGATCATGAGCTTTGTAATCAATTAGATCTACCTTGCTACTCAAGTGCTTTAATAGATCTCTGCTCTCCCCATGTGTGTGAAAGTGACAGCGTGCACACCATGGTAACACTTAAACTAGAGATTTCAAATACTTCTTATGAGTTATATTTGGAGTTGGATGTCTTTATGAAATTGTGGTGTTTGTTGGACTCATCTACTACTCAAGGTGACAGTGGGGTTTTCTAGATGGGAAAGGCTTACTTTGAGGTGTCTTTGTTATAGCCCTACCATCTATTAGAGTGTCCAACCGAAGAGTAGTATCATAAAGAGAAGATATTTATATGCGAGTGTTCACTAGTGAAAGTATGATCCCTAGGCCTTGTTTCTAAGCATTGATACACCGTTTGCAACTAGATCTGTTACATGTTTGCTTGCTTCCATCTTTATTTCAGTTTTACTTTAGTCTTTTCCACGCCTTCAAGCTATTTTCTATCACCGTTACCACTTATAATTATCCATACCACTTGTATTTCACTATCTCTTCTCCGAACTCGTGCACCTATACACCTGACAAGTGTATTGGGTGTGTTGGGACACAAGAGACTTCTTGTATCTTGATTGCAGGATTGCTTGAGAGGGATACCTTTGACCACTTCCTCCTGAGTTCGATAAACCTTGGATGATCCATAAGGAAAACTTGCTGCTGTTCTACAAACCTCTGCACTTGAAGGCCCAACAAGCTGTCTACAAGAATAGAAGTGCGTAGACATCACACCCTATGGGAGGAGAATTCACCACAGGTCTTCTTCATCACCATGCAAGCCTCCAATGTGATGCGTGAGTAGTTCATCCTTGGACTATGGGTCCATGTAGTAGCTAGATGGCTGGTTCTTCTCCTTTGTGATATCATGTTTAGATCTTGTGAGCTCCGTTCATGATCAAGATCATCTATTTGTAATTCTACATGTTGTGTTTGCGGGGATCCGATGGATATTGACATGCTATTCAGATTGATTATTGATTCAATCATGTCTTTGCTATTTATGATCTTGCATGCTTTCCGTTGTTAGTAGCTATCTTGGGCAAGTAGATGCTAGCAACTCCAAGAGTTAGTATTTATGCTCGATAGTGGGTTCATGCCTCTAGTAATGCTGGGGAAGTGGGAAATCTCTAAGGTACTAGATGTCTTGTTGCTACTAGGAGAAAACAACAATCCTTTGTTCATAGAACAATCATATTGTTACTTTACATGCAATTAAGTAATGCAATTATACATTGCTTGCAACTTAATCTGGAGGGTTCAAATGATTATTAGTCATAGATGCAGTTGGATTACGGTCTATGTATAATGTTGTAATGACTAATCAAATCTCAAAGGTGTCAATATGTTTAGTATATGCATGTATGCTTTCTCGATGTTTGTCAATTGCCCTGCTATAATTTGTTCACCCAACATGTCATCTATCTTAAGGAGAGCCACCACTAGTGAACTATGGACCCCGGTCCTTTCTTTTACCATCAATCTACAACTATTTACTGCTTTCTGTTTACTTTCTGCAAACTATTACTTTCTTCCACACAATAGGTTTAATCCTTTGTTTTCAAAAAACCGGTGAGATTGACAACCTCACTTTGTAAGTTGGGGCAAAGTTCTATGGTTGTGTTGTGCGGTTTCCACGTTCTTCTTGCGCGGTAGTGTGCCTGCCAAAGTCCGACTAGCAACACCTTGGAGGTGTTTCCTTGCTCCCTCTTGGTTCGATAAACATTGGTTTCATAAGCGAGGAAACTTGCCTTGTGCTCATCATACCTTCCTCTTGGGGTTCCCCAGCAGGCTTGATATATTTTGGGCCATCATAGGTCTCATAGGAGAGAGGTGCTTGAGAGTTAACACGATCGATGGAAGTACAACTTACATCAAGGACCTCATAAAAAATGAAAATTGCATCCAAGTCCATCCATTTAACACAATGACCGTAAAACTAAATAATGAAGTGTGTGTGTTTTGTGGTTTGCGCATACTAGCGTTCATCGTCCTAAAGACTATCAATAGAATATTTTTTAGATGCTAAGGAAAAATAGAAGATCTAACAGTTAGCAATGTTTGGATTTGGCGGTCTTGATCCGGTCAATGTTAAAGAGATTAATTAAACGGTATACAATGGTGGTATGGTATTGTAAGAGATAAGACAAGATAAAGATAAGATAAGAAGTACCACGAATGGCTGATCTAATGGTTGGTCTCGTAGGAGCGAGGTGATTGAGAGTTAAGACGGTCAGTGGAAGTACAAATTACATCAAGGACCTCGTAAAAATGAAAATTGCATCCAAGTCCATGCATGCATTTAGCACAAGGACCTTGAAACGAGCAATGAAGTGTGTGTTTTGAGGTATGCGCATACTAAGCGTCCATTGTGCTAAAGACTATCGATAGAATCTTTCTAGATGCTAATAATGGAAAAACGATCAACGATTAGCAAAGTTTGGATTTGCCAATCTTTATCCAACAGTCGATGTTCAAAGTTTGGATTTGCGATCTTGATCCAACGGTCAATGTTCAAAGTTTGGATTTGCCAGTCTTGATCCAATGGTCAATGCTCAAAACTGGTTCAAAATTGCCTTCCCTCCCGATGTTTGGCCGATCTTTTGGATAACCTTCCCTCCCGATGTTTGGGAAGCAAGTGAAAATTTCGAAAACCGATTTTTGAATTTTTTGCCAAGGACCAAAGTGGTTTCCTTCCTATGTACTCCTCCTCGTCCCTACTCCACACCAACACGTGGTTGTCAAACACGCCGAGACACGAGCCACCATACCAAGGCACACGTGCACAGCGCCCTTGTGAGCGAGGGAGAGAGATCAATGGGACTGGTGTAGCGAGAAAGGGAGGAGAGATGGAGCATCTGGAAGGAGAGAAAACACGATTTGTTTTGCATGCATAGGTCCTGAAATTTACTACTAGTAGAGTGTACCTTTGTAAGGCCCAGGGAGTATCTCGTGTGAAACCCATCATAACTTTGCTCGACATGGAACCACTTTAACTTCTCTTTGTTCGCCCTCTTCCCCCAGCGTTTATTCTCTCGGCATGTACAGCAGCGTGAAGCAGAGGTGACCATATATCTAAGCAAAGAAATATACTACTCCCGCATTGTGTAAAAAATCACACCTTAATAAGGCTCAGATAGTAAATGTATGACATATCATCACTATATAAAATTATAATTGGTAAAGCATAAAAAAATATAAATTTGATCAACATCTATACTATACTACTATAGTGGAGCAGTTTTGAATTGGATCCATAGCACCAATCACGACCGTTGGGCTATTGGATCAATAGTTCGAAGAAAGCTGGATTCGTGTTGAATAGTACCTATAGCAAACTTCACCATGCATGTTCTACAACCATCATGTCACCACCCCCAAAATTTCATAGCACAATAGACTATATTCTCTCTACTTATATACTACTATAGTGGAGCAGTTTTGAATTGGATCCATAGCACTAATCATGACCGTTGGGCTGTTAGATCCAATGGTTTAGAAACTAGATTAAGTGTTGAATAGTACTCCCTCCGCCAAAATATAAAGGCCCAAGGATTAGTCAAAAGTCAACATTTTTTAAGTTTGACCATGATTATATACAAAAATATAAAAATTTATAATACTAAATTAATATCAATAGATTCACCATAAAGTATATTTTCTTAATATGTCCATTCAATATTGTAGATGAAGATATTTTTTTAAAATATTTGGTCAAAGTTAGTAAGGTTTGACTTTTGACCAATCCTTAGGCGCCTTATATTTTGGGACGGAGCGAGGGAGTACAAACCTAGATGCTAGAATGGAAAAGAAGATCCAACGGTTAGCAATGTTTGGATTTGCGGTCTTGATCCAAATTAATGTTCAAAGTTAATCTCTACACTATATGTAGTGGTATGGTATTTATTGTATGAGATAAGAGACAAGATGAAGATAAGATAGAAATCTCTTGAATGGCCGATCTAATGGTAGGTCTCATAAGAGTGAGGTGCTTGAGAGTTAACACGGTCGGTGGAAGTACAAGTTACATTAAGGACCTCGCAAAAAATGAAAATTGCATCCAATAAGTCCTTGCATTTAGCACAAGGACCCCTAAACCAAGTAATGAAGTACTATGTGTTTTGAGGTTTGTGCATACTAGTGTTCATCGTGCTAAAGACTATCTGTAGAATCTTTCTAGATGCTAAGAATGGAAAAGAATATCCAACGGTTAGCAATGTTTGGATTTGCCAGTGTTGATCCAACAGTCAATGTTCAAATAAGTTAATCCCTACACTATGTAGTGGTGGTATGCATGGTATTGTAAGAGATAAGAGACAAAGATAAAGGTCAAATAAAATCTTTATGAATGGTCGATCTCATGGTAGGTCTCGTAGGAAGCTAGGTGCTTTGAGAGTTAACACGGTGGGTAGAATTAAAATTTACATCAAGGACCTCATAAAAAATGAAAATTGCATCCAAGTCCATGCATTTAGCACAAGTACGACCCTGAAACTAAGCAATGAAGCGTGTGTTTTGAGCTAGAGGTTTACGTATACTGGCGGTCATCGTGCTAAAGACTATTAGTAGAATATTTCTAGTTGCTAAGAATGGAAATGAAGATCCAACGGTTAGCAATGTTTGGATTTGCCAGTCTTGATCCAACGGTCAATTTTCAAAGTTAATCCGTACACTATATGTAGTCCGTGGTATGGTATGTTATTGTAAGAGATAGGACAAGATAAAGATAAGATAATAAGAAGTACTACAAATGGCCAATCTAATGGTCGGTCTAGTAGGTGCGATGTTCTTGAGAGTGAACACGGTCGATGGAAGTACACGTTACATATCAAGGACCTCATAAAGCATTCATCGTTACACGGTCGATGAAATTTGTGTTTTGAGGTTTGCGCATACTAGCATTCATCGTTCTCATCAAGACTATTAGTAGAATCTTTTTAGACGCTAGGAATGGAAAAGAAGATCCAACAATTAGCAAAATGTTTGGATTTGCGAGTCTTGATCTTGTCATCAAAAATCTCGTTGGATGGTTTCTCATCTATTAATTGTGACCCTGATGGGTACCTCCAAAAGTTTTTTCGTAGAACTTTCACAGTAACCTAAAATTTACTTATACAAGTTCAAATCTGACCTACTTCCGATAAATCGACATAAAGTCATTCAAGTGGGTGGAGTTAGGTAGGTAGTTTTGAATTGGATCCATAATACCAATCGTGGTCGTTGGGCTGTTAGATCCAATGGTCTAGAGTAGTTGGATTCATGTTGAACAGTATCTAGAGCAAACTCCACCATATTCTAGATAGTTATTATTAATATACTTAATGTATGCCTTTTTATCTAACAAGACTATTGGTTAATAACAACTTAATATTCGTTAAATCACATTTCATACAATATATACGAGTGTGGCATGTGCATGTGTGTGTGTGCGTGTGAAAACTTTGGCTTGTGGCATTTATTTAGATCAATATTCTTTGAACTTCCTTTACTGGAGAGAATGATCATGACATGACTCGGAAAATTGAGAATGTCCTTTCCTGGTAATTAGAAACTCACACCGACGACATTGTTTACTACAAGAAGATGCCCATCTACCTCTGAAAAGACATTTAATTCAAGAGCAGTCTATCATGCTTACTTGTAGCTCAAGTATAACTTAATTTCATTAAATTGATGCAAAATCTTAGCAAGAAGTTGAACCGTACCTATATATCATCAAAACTCTTGGTGGTTTCTCATATATTAATTAACCCCTCCCCTCGATAGATATGGGTACCTCCAAGAGATCTTTCGTCAAACTTTCAAATCAACCTTCAATTTACTTGTTGCAATTTAATTTGTACCTAATAATTTCGATAAATCGGCATAAAATCAATCAAGTGGGTGAAGTTAGCTAGGAAGTTTGAGAACTCATAAAACATGGGAAATTGTAAGTACAACATGTTGGTCCACAATATATGTCTGAAAACTTGCCTCGTATGTCATTCAGATCCATATTCTCCAGACTTGCTTACGGAAAGAAAATCTACGTCATCACACTCAGAAAATTGAGAATGTTCCTTCACGAGATAGTAGGAAACTCATAGTGATGGAATTGTTTACTACAACAAGATGCACCTATAGACCTCCAAAAAGACATTTAATTCAAGAGCAATCTATATCGCGCTTACATGTAGCTCAAGTTTGACCTACTTTTGTTAAATTGTCAAGATGCAAAATCTATCTTAGCAAGAAGTTGAACCTATTGTCAAAACTCTTGGTGTTTTGTGATATATTAATTTAACCCTCGATGGGTACCTCCAAAAGCTTTTTCGAAAAACTTTCAAAGCAACCTACAATATTCTTAGACACGAGACTAGTAAATTTCTAAGCTACGTATAGTAAGGCGTTAAACGATGCAAGTAGCTATAGAAAACTACTTTGGGTCCAGTTTTAGAACTGAAGTGGGTCCACACAACCATGCTAAAAATAAAAAATACATTATCCTTTGGATAGTGGGCCCTCCCAATTGATTCTCTTAGACATAAGTCTAGCACTAGAATCACCTTGAAGAATATTTTTGTTAGCACTACCCATTCCACCGTTAAGATATATGTGTAAGACTTGACACCGTTCTTGCTTTGATGTTTGGGTCCAATGGGCTCCTTCTTTGTGGGTCCCATTGTTATTAGTGGTCTAGTTATATCCTATAGCAATAGCAGAATGTTAGCTCTAACTCCTCTAGCTCTTCCTTCTCGATGAAGCCTCAATGCTCGGCTTTGAAGGATGGTTCTGAGGTAGTAGGTGCCTATGGTGACTTAGTCAAGCTTAAGCCCCCAGGATAGTGCGAAGACACAATCTTTGAGGTGCTCATAGGGGTAGGAAGTGCGTTCATGCATTCATAGGGGTGAGTGTGTGTATGCATTTGTGAGCGTGTGCGTTTTGTAGTGGACTTTCGCAAAAATGAGAGAGATGGGCCTTCCATTTGTATTAAGTTTTGCTCGGTTTTCCAAAAGTAATTATAATGGTCACTAGTGTCTAGGGTCTATGGGCTCCTACAAGGGGCCACATTATTAGTGGTTCAATTACATCCTATAGCGATCAGCGAATATGAGCTCCAACCCCTAGCACTTCCTTCACCGAAGCCTTGGCCTCGACTTTTAAGGATGGTTATGAGGGTAGTGAGGCGATGTTCCGTCAATATATAGCGAGGTGCCTATGGTGACTTACGTCAATGTCAAGATCGATCTTTAAAGTGCTCATAGGTGTAGGGTGTGCGTACCTGCATTCATAGGGGTGAGTGTGTGTACGCATTTGTGAGCGTCTCTGTTTTGTAATGGGTTTTCGCAAAAAGAGAGGGGGGCCTTTGGTTTATTTACTTATTGAGTTTTGATCTGTTTTCCAAAAAGTACTCCATGTAATGCAAGTCAAACTAGGTGAGTGATGTTTGGGGCCCACGGGCTCTCTAGCAACCCGGTTATTAGTGGTCGAGTTAAATCCAATACATAGTAGTAGCTTGATGAATGTGAGGACGGATCACGAGCTCTTCCTTCTCCATAAACCTCTGCGCTAGGCTTTGAAGGCGCTCTTTTTTGAGCAATGTCGGTAGTTCAGTCATGCTAGTCCGGCGGCTTGAACGAGGATCTTGATGCATAAAGGCGGCGGGTTGGGTAAGTATGCGAGTTCATGGTATCGGTTTATTTCTCGAATTCAGCTTATGGGTTCTCTCCTTTTGGGATTTTCTCTATTACGCCCGTCTCGATCGATGATGTTTCACAGGTTTGATGCAGCTGGACAGATGGTAGACGCGGAGTGGTACAACATCGTTACCGATGTGGATCTCCGGCTTTAGTCTTGCGGATGCGGCTAGCCTGGCGCCCGTCGTCATGTCGGCGTTCGAGAGCGAACTTGACGCAGGTTCTTGGGTTGCAACTTCTGAATGTGGCGCTGCATGTTGATCCTTGGGTAGATCTACC
Source organism: Avena insularis (assembly GCA_023614405.1). NCBI lineage: Eukaryota > Viridiplantae > Streptophyta > Magnoliopsida > Poales > Poaceae > Avena > Avena insularis. The sequence continues at coordinate 463,096 of JAJUPC010000238.1, forward strand.
ACACTCACTTTTGCTGCGGTGCGCGATGATGTCTCTATCATTATAGCTCGAGATCGCGATGACCTCGAAGAGGAGGAGTAGGAGCACCATCGGATGCATCTGGGGAGATGGTGCTGCGAGTTAATGGATGTCTCAACTCACTTTTCGATCGTAAATAGGATAGATGCTCTTAGATTTGGGTAATTAGAGCTGGACATTGGGTTCTCAACCAAGTATGGTCCCAATCTAGATATTTAGCATGCTCATGATGCTTTTGGTGGCTGGCTATAGATTCCACTAATAATTAAGTAATCCCCTTTTGTTTACTAGTACTCACCATCTCATAGTACTACCATGTTAAATTACACCAGGTTAATTAATATGGGAGTAGTTGACGATCCTTACAACCCATACAGGTTGTGGTTACTACTAATTGATCTGGTTTATGTGTTCTTGGTATCTCTATCTATATCCCAGTATAGCTAATTTTTTGCACATTTGTGCACCTCCCCCACCACACACCTTCTTTACCGGCGTCCACCTTTCCATCACATCGGTCTGATCTCCGGTGAGTCTGTGACCATCTGGATGGTTGTTTAGGAATTGCTATTTGAAATGTAGATCTATATGCCACATTAGGAAGCTGGGATCACCATGGATGTAGCCATGGAATTAGTTATAAGGTCCACTGAAAATAGGTAAGTATATCTTTGCCAAGAAGAGTCTTTTGAGGATGGGAAGCTTGCCCTGGCTTTATTTCTGAGCGGTCCTCTGTGAACAATGCGGGCGTAATTTTGCATATCGTTCATAAATAGATTGTTGTTTACGGTGTCCTGCATTGCTGAGTTCTTTAAATTATATTGTTACGTTAAAGGAAACCGCCCAATCCTTGGCATCGATTAATGCCGTATCCTTCTTTGCATTGCGAAGTTGATGTGTGCTTTCCTAAAATTCTTGGTTTTGCTGCATTTCATTTAGCATCATCGCATGTCCCACCCGTGGAGGAGGCATTGTCGAGTGACAAGTGTTTTATGTATCAAGCTGCTTTGCTAAATTTTAGTAACTTATGCTTTGTCCCGAAAACATTTGATAAAGGCGCTTTATTACTTAAAATGTCACCTAAAATATCTTGATCATTTTGTTGCATCATGATTTGTAGAAACGAAGTCATTACGATCTGTTGCCACTTATCACCAAGGCTAGGACTGCTCATGTGCGGCTAAGAAGGCAAACCACAATACGGCCATTTTCATGTGATTCTGTTTCCCATGTTTGGGAAATATGCCTCTATAGTTCTTTGCCATTTGCGGATGGAATACATCAATTTCAGTTGCTCATGATCTTTGTTGATTTTCAAAAGTTCGTGGTGACAACTTAGTCCCTGAGTTGCACGATGTGGATGGCGACAAGCTGATTGGCAGTGTCGACGAATCTTGGAGCAGTGGGAATGCAAGCGACAATCTTTTCAATTCGGCTCTAGAAGCGATGAGACCACAGAAATTTGAGATTCTCCACTTATCGATCCTGAATACGCAAAAGAAGAGGAAATCATAAACCATATTGATCGCCCTACTTTCATTTTGAAGGTTTAGGTCTCTTGTGAGGATGACTGTTTGTTAAGTCAGGTACTATAACTTTTTTTTTTGCTCTGCTGGTGTGTGGTGTCCATGAATCTATATATTTGATGTACTATTATGACATATATATTGGACCTAGCTTTACGTGACTATATTTGGCAACAACAGTCATCTTATTCGAACTTGCGGTGGTTTTTTATCTTTCAATTTTTTTCCTTCTGAGATTTGTTAATGATGATGTTAATGCCAGTTGTGAGTGATTTTTTAGCATGTTTCTGGTAGTAAACCAAAACTTGTAGTTGTAGATTGTGGAATTTCAGGTCGATGTTTGAACTCTAGATCTTGATGTCATAGAAAGGGCTGGCTTCTACCACGGAATATTTTATGACAATTGATTGTATCCACATGAATAAGTGCACAAACTTGATGTACTGGGTGGGAAGCGAACAGCAAAGTGCACAAACTTGTATTAGTCGTGTGGTTGCTACTATTAATACAGTCGTGGTTTCCCCTAAAAAAGGCGGGGTTCGCAAAAAAATAAAAATAAATAGTGGGGCGAAAGTTAGTTTCGAGTTCGAGGTAGCTCAGTCGTGTGCCCCTTGACGCCATCGTCATGTTCTCCGCCTGGCCGCCCTCCCTCGATCGGACCGTCCGCGCGCTCACCGTGAACACCACCTCACATGCAGATTCGATTTGGTATGTCGTCCCAACCTCCAGCCATTACGGGCTTTCTAAAGGATAGAATGTATTTATGTTTGGGCATTGCGAGCTAAATAAGCTCGTGGCGTTTACAGGAAATGGAATCAGTGTTGGCAGATGCATTTGCTTTCTGACGGCGGATGCTTATAAAGCGGTGGATCTTTGAAGCGGCACCGGCGGATACATGTGAGGCGGATCACGGGAGGCGATGCTTATCTGCGCCAGTCTTGGGCAGTATTAGTGATGTTGGAAAGAGGTAAGTCACGGTCAAAATCCTCGTCATTGCTTTGGAACAAATTATTGGCTATGTTGGTACTGCCCGTTACCAAAGCAATTTGCGTGGGATGCTAGGAATCGTTAGCTTCGTGGTGGCGCTTCTTGAGCGTCGGCTATGGCTCGTCGACCGTCGGTGGCGCCTGCTCCATCTGCTCGAGCTCGTCACCCATTGTAAGCTTTGCATTGGATTTTGTCTCACGACTTCCTCCCTCTTTTTGATACCTTTCAGGGGTTTTACGGATGCGATGGATATGATTTAAACTAGTAGTAGTAGGAACATAAAAACTATTTAATCACAAACTAGTGATGCCGAATGGGATGAAACTTTCTGAGATTCAAACCTAGGCACCAATGATTTACTATTTTGTCAATTTTTTGAATAGTTTTACTTTTTAGTTCAAATCTGAACTCTTTGTCATACGTTTGATCTAAGATGGAAGGTGGATCACAGGGCAAGTCATAGTGAGACTTGGGTTCACCAAGTCCTTGAAAGCTGCATCCGTTTTTCTCCTCTTCTTTATGATAAAACCATAAAATTTAGATAGAGGCATTTCATCCTCCCCATTGACCTAAAAAGGTTCTTCATTCCATTTACCCAGTTCCGATATGCTGAAGCATTTTGCAGTGCTTTTGTACTACACTGGTTGATTGCTTGTGCTGTTTAGGTTATTTTGTTGACAGACTCTGCTTTTTAGGTAGTTTTTCAGATGTGTGCAGTTTAGGAAATTTCGATGATAAATTTTCCTATCAAACCAAACTATTTGAATACTTTTCAATGTATGAAAGAGGGGTCCAACCAATATAGTTCAGTTTTTGCAAACTAAGAAAACAAAGCAATTTGCTCATGCAAAAAACAAAAGTACGCCCAAGAACAACACAAATTATGTATCAAACAATAAACATATGAATAGTGTTTGGAAGGAACACATGAGCGATTTTGCTGATGAAGAACACTGAACATATCCAGACTGATCCCCAAGCCTTTAGACGCTAGGCATTTTATGGATGATTTCTTGGGGTGACACGTACGTTATCCCCAAGCTTGGGCTTAGTCCATTCTTCATACATTACGAGGATTTCTTCCATGGACACCAGATAATTTTCCTCATACACGAGGAATCTCACAAATCTTTACTAGTCAACATTAATGCACTCAATGACATTAGGACCTTTAGGTTCAGTTACAACACCAATAAAACGTTCCATTAAAACACAAGCTACTGTAGACATTTCAAAAGGCTAATTCTGAGGCTAAAGAACTCAAAAGGAACCTCAAGAAGCAAATGCAATAATGGCAGAAATCTGTCAAACCATGACCAGTAGGTAAAGATCGATGAATATTTCGAAAATCTTCTGTATTTTCAAATCGACATAAGTACAACTAACAGTTAGATAAATAACCTGGGGTATTCCACAGTTCTAACATTTCCACATAAATTGTATAGAGTATCTTGCTAATGATATTTTGCCATGAAGCTAAATTTCTGTTTCTTGGGTTGACAGCAACTTTCCCAATCATTAGGCCATGACTTCAGAGGTTAACTCTTGGCACATTGTCTAGGTATAGAGCGTTGATTACTCGAAGTAATGCCAACTTAACCAAGACTAACTAAAACTTTTTAATCATTCAATTAAGTAGCTTTTCTTTCAACGCCTTAGGGCTCTTAGGCATGATTAGTTTGAGAAGATGCTTCAATTTTACTGCATAAGAAATATCCGGTTAAATGTAAAAATGTTAGATGCGATTCAAGAAGAAAATTCAAAGCACATGTTTTCTATTAGTTCAACCCAAAACTTGTAGTTGCATAGGAATTTAAAGGTGAAACAAGTTTGAAAGCACAAAGCAACAAGCATAGTAAAGCAGCAGTGCAAATTCAGCACTTTGAACATAAAGAGGGAAATTCGCACATCCTGTTGAGATAAGTGCATAAGACCATGTTTCCTCTCTCATAACAAAGCATCATGAATAAAACTTGTAATAATATAATTATCACATGAAAACATCTTTATCAAGAGACACGATGCATAAAAGCGAATTAATACTCCACATAAACAATACCTATTAAGTTAGTTTGAGTTGAAAATAGCTTAATATTATTATTGCCCCTCGATCACCATAATAAATATAGGAGGTATATTGTAATCATTAATTTTCCTCCTGAATAGTAGGTGGACTGAAATATCATGAACACTGCCATTGTATTCATCAGTATATTAGAGATATAGTATCAACCTCCAAAGTGTAAATTCTGGTTCTCCACAAAGATGGGGACTAAAAATGACTATTTTTGGGTGTCAAAAACCAGCTAAATAAGCTTAGAGTGGCATTTGATAGGCATTCAGGCGTTGGCGGATGCATACTTTGCATTGGCTATTAGCATGCAAATAAAGTTCCATAGGATTTTTAATTTTCAACCTGACAGATACATCATGTCCCAACTCAAGATAAATACTTATGTTTCGGATCATAATTTTTTGGCGGTTGTTTTGATTGTTTAACTAGCGGAAAGAGTGACAAGAAACAAAAGATCAAAATCCTCTCTAAAGAAATTACTTAGAGCACTCAATTCGGAGGAGAGTACCTTGGCGATCCATTTGCGATGCAACGCGCCTTAGGAATATAGCTTCATAGTCATGCTTCTTGGCCGTCGACGTGGGAGCTTGGCTTCTTCATTCGGTCCCCGAGCAATTTTGGTCAGAAAAATAGCTTGATGTCTATCGCACCTTATTTCTAGAGACAGTTTGTCCTTACTCCAAGTGTAGAGGTATTCAGAATGCTCTGAGCAAAGCTCAAGGGATATTGAATTGAAACTCAGGAGTGTGGTCATAAAAATCCTCTCAAGCAACCTCACAGAATCAAGTATACATAAGAAGTCTCTTGTGTCTCAAACCTGAGCACCCGATGATTTAGTGATTTTTTGTCAGGTGTATAGTGAACTAGTTCATGTTTTAGTTCAAGGGAAATACAAAGGTATAGATAATTACAAGTTTAATCGTGTGATAGAAAACAGCTTGGATGCATGGGGCAAGTCAAAACTGAAACAAAGACTTGGAAGCAAGCAAAGTCATAATATATCTAGTTGCAATGGTGTTTATGGGGCTAGAAACCAGAAATTCGGCTCTAGAGGACTACTTTCACTAGAACACTCTCTACATAAATATCGTTCCTTTAAGGATACTACTCTTTTAACTACTTGCGGTCCGTTCGATACTCTAATCGATGGTAGGGCTATATTGCTATTTCAAAAGGTTATTTCCGCATCTTAGATAGACTCCCACACCGTCACCTTTGAGCACTAGATGGTTCCAACAGTTGAAATTTCCATAGAAACATCCAACTCCAAATATAATGCATTGTATTTCTTAATCTCTTTTAGCCTAAGTGCTACCATTGTGCATTGGGTACGCTTGTTTCACTTACATTGGGGATGATGCAGAGATCTATTGTGCTAATTTGAGTAGCAAGAGACCACTTGATGATTAAAGCTCATGATCGCTAACATGATCATGTATAGAGAGATGAACATATTTGGCTACCGTGAACCCCTTGTAACCCCAGAGAGAATTTACTCCATCCTGCATCATGGGAATCAATGTCTATGATGGAGATGGTGAGATGGAGACTTCGATGGAGAATGGCTCTCACATTTCAAAAGGCTAACCTGTCATCTGTAGAGAATAGGTGCTTGAACAGACTCTCTGTCCTGCCCCAGTCTCGAGGCCAGCTTCGATGGCGGAAGGCCAGTGGGGTAAGCTAGCGTGAGAATGTTCCCATCGGATTGACGCATTTAGGGTTTTTGCTTTGGGGCGGAGACTAGACATGCTAAAGAGGAGCAAGTTTGTAGCGATTGGGTTGGAGGCCCACACTATGCCCCTGTGCGCCAAGGATTGAGTCAAGCCTCAGAATCCATTATCTTGTTCGGTGAGTGTGCCGCCAAACCCCTAATGAGGTGCCCCTCATAAGTCTCGTTGTATTTTGGCTCTGTGAGCTTCCTCAAAATATACCCTTTCAGTCGACGAATTCGTAGACATATTCATTTTCCTGCCACAACTTTTCGCCTCCAAAATCCTAAAATCCAAAAATCGGGAGTAAGTCATGGCTCTTGTTAACTAGGTTAGTCCAAGAAATCCGAAAGTACTTTCCGAAAGTGGACAAAAACACAAGAAAGTAGATAAAACCAAGCATGGAACATCAAAATTATGGATGTTTGCAATGTATCAAGTCTCGCTTAAATTCCTGACCGTATATGCTCAACCTACACAACCTTTTTCTTAATAATAAAAATCACTTATTTAAAATTCAAATCGTAATCGGAAGTTGGAAAAATAACCCAATCAGAAATTTCTCAAGCATTTCAAGATCCCTCCTGCTTTCAAACATTTTCAGGCAAAATCACCAATCGAGGTAGTACCATTTTTATATTATTACATGGACGCTATCCAAATTTAAAATCTATGTCAAGCAAAAAAATGTACCGCTTTTATGTCAGGTGAATGGAAGGTATCCAAGCTTCAGGCAAAAAATGTTTATAGATGATCGCCTGATGTGACTCCTCGCCCTTGAATTCCCTGGATGATAGCCTGTGATGGTTCTACTACCTTTTTTTCTATTAGTAGATGAAGGCTAGCCAAATTCAAAATCTCAATTGAGCGCTACAAAACTCACCCACCTACCAAGCATTTCCCGCCCCACCATTTCAAAAACTTTGAGCCAAAATATCCCACCTAATCGGGAGTACCATTTTATATTATTATTATTAGTTGGGCGAAGCTTGCACTGAATTCTCAATCGAGTGGCAAAACCAATAATAATCGACCTTTGAAGCATTTAGCGCCCTTCCGTTTCAAAACTTTAGAATTTAAAATTCCAAATCTACCCATTGTTCAGATGCCAAATGGGCATGCAAGTCGGTAGCTCGAGGGCATGATCAGCATTATTTTTCTTCACCCCTATGGTCCCGATTCCCCTAGTTTTCCTCCCCAAAATCCCAAGCTCCTCTATCCCTCCACGACCACCAAGCCGACTGGCTTGAGCTGCGGTCTCATGCACCTCTCACGAACCGCTTCACCGATGCTCACCCACCAGATCTAGGAGCTGCAGAGCCACACGCCGATGGCATCATCGACCAAGCTCGCCTCTCTACCGAAAAGCTACCCAACCTTACCAGATCCGCTTCACCTGTGTCCACCGGGCGTGATTCTAGTTCAAAGAGTTCCATGTCCACCGCCTGCACCAAATGGCCGTCACTGTTCACTACACCGGATCTCGCCTCAAGATGCTCTCATCCACCGCTTAAGCTGTATCAAAGACGATCGCCAAGAGTCAGCTTTCGATGCCAACAACCACCATAACCAAGAACACCTCTGTGACCTAGACGTCACTTGCACTGCACGACTATGCTTAGACGCCTCTCCAACAAAAGCTTAACCAAATCTCCAACCTGTTTTGTTTTGTCACAGTATAGTGATGCACCAAAATATATCGAGCTCGTTGGGAACCCTAAGAGGAAGGTATGATGAGCACAGCAGCAAGTTTTCCTTAGTTATGAAACCAAGGTTATCAATCCGAGAGCAAGGAACACCTCAAAGGTAAGTTGGAAGTTGAGCTATGGTGAGCGCCACTGCATGCCAAAGAACGCGGAATCCTGCATAACACAACCACATAATTTTCTCTCAACTTCATGGCGAGGTTGAATCTCACCGGTTTTGCTGAAAACAAAGGATTAAACGACGAGTGGAAGAAAGTAATAGTTTGCGAAAGTAAATAGAAAACAGTAAATAGTTGTAGATTGATGGTAAAAGAAAGGACCGGGGTCCATAGTTCACTAGTTGTGGCTCTCCTTAAGATAGATAATATGTTGGGTGAACAAATTACAGCGGCAATTGACAAACATCGAGAAAGCAATCATGCATATACTACTCATCTTGACTCCTTGAGACTTGATTGGGCATTACAACATTATACATTACGCCATCCAACTACATCTATGACTAATAATCCACCTTCAAAGTTATCATCCTAACTCCTCCTAGATTAAGTTGCAAGCAATATATAATTGCATTACGATTGCATGTAAAGTGAATAATATGATTGTTCTATGAACAAAGGATTGCTGTTTTCTCCTAGTAGCAACAATACATCTAGTACCTTAGAGATTTCCACTTCCCATTCTCAGACTAGAGGCATGAACCCACTATCGAGCATAATATTAACTTTGAGTTGCTAGCATCTACTTGGCCAAGATAGCTACTAACAACATAAAGCATGCAAGATCGCAAATAAAAAGATATGATAGAATCAATCAATCTGAATCTGAAATCGATCTCAATATCATCGATCCCCACAAAACCATCTATCAAATTGGCCCTCTGTGAACCGATTCAATACATGTCCCAAAACGCGAATCAGCTGAGCTATTTCCATGGACATTGACATGGAGGTAGACGCCAACCCGGAACTACTCGCAAACCGGGACTACCTCGCTAGACCCGGGACTGTTCAGCGTGATCCGCTGAAGTTATGCCGGTGGATCGATGGAAATTGATGAGGAGATGTTCTCTCGGCATGAGCTTAAAAATACTTATTTGGCAGCCGGGCACCGCCATATGCAGTTATATACCGCTTGAAAGATGGAACGTTACCCATCGAGGAAGTGCTATCCGTGCAAACCGTGAGGAGAGCCAAAGCTACACAATCATCAATTCCGAACAGACAAACGGAGGTAACCAATGTCTCCAACAGTGTGTTGACCCGGAGAAGGACTTAACATCCTCCGAGATATACACCAAGGAGAATGCGGCATCATGCCTCATCCCGGGCCTTAGTGGCAAGCATGCTCAAGATGGATTCTATACTGGCCAAGTGCCTTGGAGCAAGCGAAGATATGGTGAGAAAATGCAATGGTTGTCAAAGATATGCCACCAAGACACATATGCCTATGTCAGAACTTAAAACCATACCAATTACATGGCCATTTGCTATGTGGTGCTTGGATATGGTTGGCCCATTCAAACTAGCAACAGGAAACATGACACATTCTGGTCATGGTGGACAAGTTTATTTAAATGGATCAAGTGAAGTTTATAAGAAAATGTGATGGAGCTATGGCCGTGATGTTTCTCAAAGACATCATCTTGAGGTACCTTATCCACACAGCATTATAACTTGACAATGGAACTAATTTCGTGGAAGGAGCATTTATGCTGCTTTTGCCGGAGACAAGAAAATCCGACTGACGTAGCCTCGCAGCCCACCCCGCATCAAACGGACAAGTGGAAATATCCAACGGATTAGTGCTATTCGGATAAAACTCCGGCTCATTGAGCCGCCGGCAAGATCAACGGGTGCCGGATAGAAGAACTACAAATGTATTGTGAGTTTAAGAACAACTCGAATCGATCAACAGGCACAATCGCTCTTTTCTGGTATATGGGGCGAAGTTGTATTACAGCCTTTATATAGAGCATGATTCGCTTAGGGTCACCCAATACACAAAAGCTGAAGTGCAAGAAGCCTTGAAATGATGTTGATCTTGGAAGAAGCGAGAGAATCAAATCGCCCAGATCTCGCCATATATCAGCAAAATCTCCGACGCTTATCATAGCTTAAAGTGTGCCCCGAGTCTTCCCGAAGGCGACCTGGTCTCGTTGGTACAGACACCATCAATCGGCATGCATAAATTATCCCCCATGGGAAGCGACCATTTATTGTGAGCAAAGCATTGCACAATGATTCCTACTATCTTATAGATGCGGGCCAGAAAAGAACAAGGCGGACAGGTCCGGAGAGGAATCAAGCAACCATGGAATGTAGCACTACTGCCCCTTCTACACCTAGCTAAGAAGTGTATGTATCCGAATCCTCTCATATGTCGGTATGTATGTCAGCAATGAGCTTATCAATGAAATAGCGGAGCCTCGAGCAGTAACTCGGGGACTGCCTTAATAAATGATTGTTGTTACTTTTACGTTAGCTGGAATGACTCGCTTCACTTAACCCGATTAGTAATGTGAGCACCAAAAACCCAACCCTTTGACTTGCTGCTGTCCAACAAGAATTGGCTTCATGGCAAGCAAGGAACAAGTTTGAATTATGAGTACATGAAAACCACTATGAAACGATCTTATTCCAGCTAACGCTTGCTTTTCTGACTAACCCGTATGTACTTTCAAGTTATTATGTTGAATTATTTTGAGCCAAGCCTCAAAGTTTCTCAAGATTGTTAAAACGATTCTTGAGGCTCGGATTCGTAAGTCGTGAAACCGAATCAAGGTAGACACGGATCGAGCTGCAGAATTGGACGAACAAGAAATGGAACTCGGGACTACGCCTAAGTTAACCGGGCGACAAGCATAGTAGCAAAATATCATGTATTTAGCATACAATGGCACCCGCATACCGGGATCTCGATAAATTTCAAGTTTTTTCCACTAAGGAGACAGGAGGAGGAAGTTAAGGCCATCATCACTGTCTTCAATATCTGGCAAGATCTTCTCCATCCTCGCCCGACCCATCCTCCACGTTCTCCATCTGCTCCTCCTCGCCGGATTCTAGAGCTCGGCCCTCAACCCAGTCATGGATGGGAGAATATTCGACAAGGTCAGGGCGCAAGCCTGGCGCCAGCTACCCACTCCGGATCATCACCCATTTGGATCCGGCCAAGCGTGTGAGGAGGCTCAGTCGATCTTCTCAGACCATGTAAGGATATGATGGAGGAGGGTATCTGCGCACGCCTGACGGATTCTCTCCAGAGATCAAGCTGTCTCGTTTCCACAGCTTCTCAGCAAGGAGTGTGATCTCTTTCGAGCGCCTCGCCACGTAGTGTTGAAGATCCGGACCGCAACGTCGAGGAGATCTTTCCCATAGTTCTGATGGTTTCCACCGAGTGACACGCTGACCAACAGGTCCTCCATGTCTAAGGGATGCTCTCACCATCGTGAGTGACGGAGTACCTCTCTCTTATGGAATTTGGCAATGGCAGCAAAGGCGATGGGAGTACCCTCCGGAAAGTTATCTGAAAATAAGGAAAGGGAAGATGCTGAAGCGAAGGCATATGAGCTAACCCGGAAAACTATGTCGGACAAGGGGAAGAAACTTACGTGAGATATGACGATGGATCCGGGTCAACTCCTTGATACAACTGTCGTGTCTGTGGCGAAGTTGTTCAAGCTCGCCGAAAGCACCGACTCCAAGCTGGACCTCTGATTCCTTAAGCAGGTCCTGGTCCTTGGAGATCTGAAGGGTAAAGCGCCACGCCTTCGTGAAGTTCGCCAACTTTTTGGAGTTCGGTTTTGTGTTGGGCTGCTCATCTTCCATCTCAGCCTTGAGTTTGGCTATTTCAGGCCCTTGGTCCAAGGAGGGCAAGCTCATCGCTCTTCTTCTTCACGGCTTGATGTTGTCTCCTTGTTCGAGAAAATGCAGCATCATATCAGTACGCACACTCATCCTCAAGCGATGCTGAAATAGTGTGTTGACCGCAAAGCCGAGGGAGTGAATGTTTGCTTGAGCCAAGGAGAAGAAGGAATGGAAACACAACAATGTTGGCCGAAAGAGGACATACCTCGGATTTCCTCCAAGTTCTTCCGTATAATTTTGTTTTTAGCCTCCACCCCAGCTGCAAAAAACCGAATAAGGAGGTTAGTCCGGCAGAAACAAATGAAACGAAGAGGTGTCTAGAGAGGAATTACCCCTTTTCATGCTCCGCGCCAAGTGCAATATGTTTTATGCCATAAGATCTTGTGGGTATCAGCAAAGCGCTGAAATTCAAGGCTCTGCGATTGGTAGTTACGACAAAGGTACAGAGTGTAAAGTTAGTTTGTTGCATATTTGAAGCATACAAGATCCGCCAAGCGAACTTAACCGCTCTAGGTGTGTGCATATTCAGTATACGAGATCCGCTGCTGAACTTAACCTGCTCTAGGTGTGTGCATATTCGAAGTATACAAGATCCGCCAAGCTTAACTTAACTGGCTCTAGGTGTGTGCACATTCGAGTATATAAGATCCGGGCCAAGCAGAACTTAACCTTCTAGGTGTGTGCATATTCAAGTATACAAGATCCGCCAAGAACTTAACCGGCTCTAGGTGTGTGCATATTCAGTAAAGTAGATCCGCCAAGTGGAACGAACCCGCTCTAGGTGTGTGCATATTTGAAGTTTACATACAGCCACGTTGATCTTCTATCGAGCATCCGCCGAGTAACAAGTTATTCACGGAGGCTCTGGGACTAATGGTTATTATCTACAGCAGGTAAAGAAGAAACAACATACCTCCATCATTCGCCCAATGAGGTTAATGGCCTTGGCGGCGATTCATCTGAAAGCGGAAAATTCAGCAGGGTCAACTTTTCCGGAGATCGCTGCTAGATTAATCCGCCTTATTCCAGTTCATAACGAACTCGATAAGGCTCGGAGGGTACCGCTCGCCAAGGCATGTGGGTGCTACCAAGCCCTTTGCGTGAGCTTCCTTCCTCTCAATCAGGCAAGAGCTGGCTAGTGTGAAGAACCATCTGCCGCGAATCGGCTGGTTTCAAGCAGAGGATCCGCCCCGCCGGTGACTTCTTTGGAAGCATTGACGACAAGGTTAGCCGCCTGCCTCGACGGAGGTAGGCTTGCCTTTGGCTTGCCGAGGATGTGACCACAAGGATTTGCCCTTGAAGCCATCGGAGTGGTTCTCGCCGAGATTGGGATGACTTGACGAGGCGCATTTAACTGGCACGAGCTTTGGTGGCGTGGACTGGAGCCGCTGTGATTTCTTCGGAGCCGGGACAGGCGCTGGTTCGGTGGCTGGTGCTGGAGCTGCTGCTGGTGTTGGAGTTGCGGTAGACCTAGTGGTTGCTGGTTGCGGCAATGCCAAAGTGACGAACGCCGTTGCCTCGACCGATCCGACCCCTCCTGATCCGAGGTCGTGTCCCTCTGAAGGAGGTACTGCGGAACCCGGAGCGGCCGCAGAGCCCTCCGGAATAGGGCTCAGCGTGCGTGACTCGTCGTCACGAGCAGGGGAAGGACTGGACCGAAGGGGAGAAGAGATGCTCGATCCGCTCTGAGGGACCTCCACAGGACCCCTGCAAAAGAAAATAATGTCAGGAGTGAAATTACCCTGATGCAGGGAGAAGTGTGTTGCGCAGTGAAAAATGACTTACGCATCCGAGGTCTCGGCCTCCTTAGGTTTCCGGGCCCTCCGTGCCGGGGCTTTGCCTGCCCGCTTGGAGGCGCTTGTCTCCTTCTTTTGCCTTTTGGTAGGCTGAGAAGGTTCGAAGAAGAACTTGACGCGATCCGCGCTTCTTCTTCGATGCCACCGAATAAAGCTCGCCTGCGGCAAGTGGAGGATCCTCGTGGATGTGCCCATCAGGGTTAGCTGATGTCGGGAAGGCAAAAGAAAGAGGGACAGCCTCAACGGGTTCAATCATGTCGATATCCGAGTCATCCTCATCATCGGGCCAATCTCTAAGAGAAGAGAATTTACCGCTGGGTCGTTTGGTGGCGTCGGTTGTGGGGAGGAACATCTCCTGGTCCAGCTCCTCCTCATCCGGGATTTCTCAGTCCGAGGCCCACTTAAGGGTCGGATTAGTACCATCCTCGAGGGTTTGCTGGAGAAACAGCTGAGAAAAAAGCACAAGGAGCAGAGTCAAAAATATGATAAGAACCGACACGCACTGGTCCAAATAAGTTTACCCCTGCTAAGCTTATGGAGGGAGCCCATCACGGCAGTAATGCTCGATTCTCACGCCCATTCGGCGGAAAAATCCTTATGGGTGGTGAAAAGAGCCTTGACCCAAGTGAAGATCTCCAGATTGCTCAACTCGAACGAGGAGGTTCTGGGGTCGCTGCTGAAGCTCATATGGCACAACTTGTGAGTGCGCTTGAGGGAGAGATTCGCCATTGCGCATTTAATGTGATCATGGCATCTTCATGCTGCGCAATCCGAGCTTCTTCAGCTCCGCGAACCTTTTGTGGACTTGGTTGGCGAGCTGTAGGTTTTTGTCGACCTCCACCTGTAAATCCGTGTCCAGGGACCCGGAGCATAGGGAAGCAACCGATCAAGTCTTCGTGCCTTCATTCAACGTAGAAGAAGGTCCGGCCCATCCTTTGCAGGAGTCAAGCGGACCCGGGAAAGATTGAAAATCTCCGGCAAGATCGAGGCAGCCCAAACTGAGTGAGCCGCTTTGTCCTCCCATCGACGTGGATGTTGGGGACGACGCTATGACGGAGGTCAAGAACCGGATCCACAACTCTTCAGGCCATAGTCCGTGTAGCCCTCGATCAAGAGACAAAAGCGACAGAGAGGTGATGGCGTCACGGGAGATGATGTGGTTGTAGATAGGTCCGGACCCAGTCCGTAAGAAATCACTCACCGGAAGACCAAATCTCGCTGGAAATGGGATAGAAAACAACGAACTCACCGGATTGGGTGAGGGGCCAATTCGAGGAGGGAGACGAGCGGCGCGCGGCGAATACGCTGGTCCGGTGAGAGCCGGATGTCATCTGGCAGACCCATCAACCGCCCACTCACGTGGTCTCCCCGCGCCGCGCGTCCTCCTCCATCTCTTGCTCGACGATGATGAGCTCCTCCGCCGTTATCTCGAATCGCTGTCCTTGCTGGAGCTGGCGGCGGCTCGCGGTTCAGGACGAGGACCGTGGCTAAGCAATTGTGCAGCGGTGGCTGCGTGCGGAGGCACGGAGAAGGTGCGCGCGGGCGGCGTCGCTGCAACGGGCATCAAGGCGGCGCGGTCAGCGAGGAAGAAGAAGAGGAACGCGCAAGGGGGCGCGGAGATGGAAAAAGTGCGGGCACGCCCCTATTTAATCGCCCCCAAGAATCGATAAGGATTGCGCTGCGGAGAGCCACACGCCAGGCCGGGTATCACCGACATTAGCTAATAAGAGAGAAGCCACATCGGAGGCCATGAGTAAACATGATCCCATGACACGACGTGCGTCGCTATGGTAGACGAGGAGACAGCGTGACGTAACCCACGCACAAGAATCACTACCGCCATCGCGACAGCAGGCAAGTAAAATGAGGCAACGTAATGATTGACCTTTACGCGGGTCATGAGAGAAGGAAGCAACGCCGATCCGAGCCTCCCGGTAACCCGGCCGACAAGTGAAAACTTGAAATGTGCAGGGAAAGTAAAACCATAGGATCCGAAGCACAATGGTAACCCGACCAAGTGAAAACTTGGAACGCAAGGCGAACGAATCCATATAATCCGAGACAAGAAGTTAACCGGAACTAACGCCCGAGGCTCGACACGAATGAACCTGATGTGGCCTTAGCGACCAAGGCCACTAAGGCCGCACCAGCTTCGGGGACTAATGTTGGGGGGATACCCCCGGGTAGGGTCACTTCGGGGTATAAGGGCCGAGTTAGCCGAGGTTCGGCAAGGTCAAAGCGGATGCTGGCCGAGTCACCTCAACGCAGGCCAGATCACGGAGTAACCCGGACCAGGGGGGTCGCCTAACATTGTCTCGTCCAACTTAAGGAGTAAGTCAGAAATGCTTGTCTAACTTATATGCAGCAACAGGTGTGGCCGGATCTACCGTGATCCGGATACTCGCTTGGCTTCTAGGAGAAGGAAGGAATCTCTCTGGTCAAAAAAGAAGGTCCAGTGCGTACTGGATGAGCGAATAAAGCAAGGGCAGGACCACCAGATCATGGCCGACAAGGGTGACGACGCTCACGTCGGCTGACGCGGGCGCCGCAGAGGCTACGTCGCTAAAGCAAGTGTGACGCAGGGGGAAAGCACCCCTGTCGGGTTACTACTTTGGGAGGGGGCATATTCTTAGGAATATGCCTCCATGTATGCCCTAGGCCAGGACCGAACCACCTCTATATAAGGGGGGTTAGGGTTCTGGTAGGGGGGTTGGTTTTTTCTGATACAGAGTTGGGATAATTCTAGTTGGTTGAGCACTAGTGGATCTAGGGTTCTTGGGCTAGTTGGTAGGCAAGAGTAAGAGAGTTTCTTCTTCCTCCTCTTGTCAATACAGCTCAAGGAGCACTTGTAATCTGGGAGATAGAACATCAATACAAAGCTTTTGTGTAGAGAATCACTCTACTATCCCTCCCTGGATTCCCCTAAGCATATTAGTCCCCACCTTCACCTATCCATGGCATTTGCCGTGACACCACCACAACAGATTACAAATAGATGATCTTGATCATGAATGGAGCTCACAAGATCTGAACATGATAACACAAAGGAGGAGAACCAGCCATCTAGCTACTACATGGACCCATAGTCTAGAGATGAACTACTCATGCATCACGGAGGCTTGCATGGTGATGAAGAAGGCCTCGGTGAATTCTCTCCCAGTGGTGCCGAAGAGCTTCAGATCCCTCCGATCTAGGGATGGATATGACAGCTGCTGAGACTCTTCGTGGAATTTTGATCTGCACTTAGGGTTTCAGATCGGAGGCATCCTATAGTCGGAAGGGAGGCTGAGGGGTGCCTGGGCGCGACCACCTGGCGGGCCAGATAGGCTGCGCGACCAGGTGGTGTGGCAGCCTCCCCTCTCCGCCTCGTATCCTCGCTCCTTGTGTCCTCGGTGAAAACTGACTTTGGCTTTTGTCCCACCAATTCCGAGAATATTCATTTTCTGACTTTCCTAGAACCAAAAACAGCAGAAAACAGGTAGCTAGCACTGTGGCTCTTGTTAATAGGTTAGTCTAAGAAAGTGTATAAAAAGTACTCCAAAGTTGGAACAAAACATAAGAAAGTTGATAAAACCAAGCATGGAACATCCAAAATTATGGATACGTTAGCAACATATCATATAGCAGGTTCAAGCCTGTCGCAGTGAACTACATTTTTGTAATTGTGCTAGTACATACAAGTCACTGCGCACGCCTGTTCTTCGTGCTAGTACATGCAAGGTCATTAGTGATGTTGGTTTGCATTCGCTGCTCTACAAATTTCAAGTCATGCACATGTCTGTTATTTTGTCATGCACATGTTCTTAGCTACCCATACACCAATAATTTCCTGCCCGTGTAATTCTTTCAAAATCTATAGTCGCGGAAAATATTAGTGTGGATTCTCTGCTCTATAGTTGCTGAATCTATCTGGTTCGTCTTGAGATCAGTTCCTGCTATTATTTCCTCCTTGGCATCCTTTTGCTATGCTGTAGTAGCCGTTTAAACTCTTCGTACTAATTCGATTATAATTTTGTTGTTGCCATAATGCCATCTGGTTCTTCGAAAGCTGCATCACTAACTATTTCCTTTTTCTTGCAAAGAGCTCAAAATGGAACAATGAACATGTTGGTTTGCATAGCCTATTCTACAGGTTCACAAGGGATGCCATTACTTCCTTATCTGGTGCTGGTTCGTCCTGAGCAATGGCATAATTGTCCTCTACTATGTAGTTCACTCGTGGTTTGCATTTCTGCTCTAGAATTTCTCTTATGATGCCATTATAATTTCTATTTGGTTGATTTTTAGCTATGACAGTAACTACATGCCATTGTGTATCTCACCGCAAATTCTCGAGTCACCCAACCACTCTATGCATTCCAGAGATGCCGCTTCCATATATATTTGCTGAAATTCTAAGAAACACTTTGTTTGATTGCTCATTTCATTCTAGGCACACTTGTCTAATGCTTGTTTGTCCTGTTCTCTGAGATACCAGCGATGCCATTATATCTCATATGGTTCGGTGTGGCTCATTCCTAAGTCACAACATAACTATCCTCTACAATATATAGTTCATTCGTGATTTGCATTCCTGCTCTACAGGTTCTCGTATGATGCGGTTATAATGTCTATCCGATTTATTCTTCGCTATGACAGTAACTGCATGCCATTTTGTGGCTCAGCGCAAATTTTGAGTCACCCAACGTCTCTTGCATTTTAGGTATAGAACTGCTTCCATATATATTTGTTCAAAATGACCTGGCTAGTTTATATCTACTGAAATTCTAAGCCACACACACACATTTTTTGATTGCTCGTTTCACGGTAGTCACACTTGTTAAATGCGTGCTTGCTTGTCATGTTTGTTTGACGTGTTGGTCAATAATTGAACCATTGACCAGGTGTAAACTCTAGGTCATAGCTCCTGTCATATCAGTCAAATGAGTAGTTTGTCTTGTTTGATGTATTAACTTGTTATTACTTAGTTTCAGACTGCAACTATTGCTAGCCCCACCAAAGAGGGGGCTACAAGATCATGTCTCCTCCAATGTAGTTGTCACACTCAATGGAAGATGAAGGTGATCGATTGAGAAAGCAAATTGAGGACTCTGCTATCAACTTGATTGTCAACTGAAATGCCGATTTTTCTTTCCCATGAGTTGATAACATGTAATAATTTTAAGAAGTTTGCAGCTGATGTAATATCTAGATAACTCGTGTAGGCCATGCAGGCATTTACTTGACACTATCCACACATTGCGGTAGTCGTTACGGTAACTACGCCAAGCAGGCTGATTAGGGAACAATACAGTGCTTTGTTATTGGCCCGTCGTGTATTCGGCCGACGATGAATAGTAAAAAATGCTGGATTATTATACATGTTTTATGGTATTGGCATGGGCTTCAGAAATGACAAAACTGTAAAAGGTCAGAACATAGCGGCTAATACGCATGTGGTAACAGTCAGAATGTAACAGCCTAACGGTAATAACAATAACAAGCCGTAATAGTAACAGGCCGTACCAGTAACATGCTGTAATATTAGCAGGGTAGAACAGAAACAACCCATTACAGTAACACGCAAGAAACTGCAAAAATCATAGAACAGTAATATCAACACCCTGATTTTTAATCCCAGACGCCTGTTATGACATTTCTCCCAATCCCAGGATTACCATTTTTGTGATACATAACAGATTGGATATCATAGTACATCATCCATTACAAACCATAATAAGGTTTTACACAAATAAAGAATCTCAGGATCCAGTCTGAATACAATCAAGCAGCGGAATAATAAAGCATAGTAGTGGGCTCCATCTTCAGGGTCACAGGCAATGCTGACGATGGGAGATGATCCTAGTTGTTATAGACATCCGGTTGTCCGTCATCTTGGTAGTCCTCCTCATAGTCTGACCACGGGAATAGCCAGGGACAAAGCCATGAGTACTCTTGAAGTACTCGCAAACTATCACTAACAAGTAAGTTAGTTCTAATAGGAATCTTAAGCTCTAGGTTTATTTGCAAAAAGGCAGGTTTATCTTAACTGATTTTAGAAGTAAAGAAAACTACTTTAATGTTCTAAATCACTTAAGTGGGAAACTAGTTTTCATATTCACAACCCTGTTGTGGTCAAGTCAAAATCATAGTTCACTTCACAAGTCATTTTGAAAATAACCGACGACGAAACAGTATGGTCACTCCAATTATCCATGATCGCGGATGCGGCTATTCGAATAGTTTGACACTCTTCAGAGGTGGTACACTTTCACCACAAAATTCGATACATCCGTCAGGGATAACCTTGAATCATCATACTTAGTATACGGATAATAAATCATAACCTTTCAATTACACACTCTAGTATAGGCACCTCCCCTATGAGCTTGGCCTCCCAGCCATGGCCATCTGCCATCCTGGGCACTGCATAGGTGGACATCATCAAGAGGTTGCCTCAGCTCAAACCTCTCCCGCGAGGGAACCCATACTAAGGTATATAAACTTCCGGCTAAGTCCTACCCAATTCAGGTATTGTGGTTGTACGGTAAAATTGGAATGGTATCGCATCCGAACCCAACCATCAGTTTTTGTAAAAGGGCTAAGGCTCATGCCTCAACATTTTCATCATCAAATCATTGTGTGTCTCAACACATGTCAAAACATCTCAATAGAATGAATCATCATTCCAAGGTTTTCATAATCATTTTCACCAAGTATTCCCATCTAAAGTGATCAACTTTTATGCTTAGCACTAGCCACTAAGGTTAAGAGTGTTCACTAATGAGGGGTGCTAATCTCCAATCTCATGCCATAGAATGACATCTAAGTATAACTAAATAAGCCTAGTTTTATACTCTTTATGCTATCTATACTAAAAGCAAAGAACTTTGATAAAGTAAAAGAATAAAGCTTGCGACTAAAAATTGGGATGTGGTATAATCAAAATGGTATAACCAAGAATGCCTAATGCATCTTGCTTAGGTTAATACTTGCAATTAGTGATGGATTGCAAGTAATAGCTTGCTAATGATAGCTTGCCTTGATTGGTGTAGTGATTGAAGTTTTCTTCTTCGTCTTCGTGGTAGAACTCCTCCTCCTCGTATCCTTGGCCCAGTCTTATCGCCTATGCATGAATATGGGGTAACAATCACCAAACAATACTTAACTAATTCTATCTAGCAAACTAAGGCTCACACTTGTCGATCTACCATCATCACCATCATCACATGAATTAAATACTTAATCTTCTTTATTTTATTTTAGAAAAGTAATTTCTACTCATTGAAATTAATTAAGATTTAATATTCTCCAAATATAATATGGGATCCTGTGGACATATGTCATCACCACATATTCTAATATATGGGAATGTGATTTAAAGTGTTGGTCACATTTTATAAAGTTTAAGATTATCATTTAATAGATTTAAAGTGACTAGAAATGCCCTAATAGCCTTCTTTTGGTACTAGTCCAAGGTCACTGCATGCAAACCTAAATGTTTTTACATATTCAGATAGATATTGTCAAATGTGATTTTTTGAGAGTTGGACACTCAAAAGCTATTATGGTTGATTTTTCAAAAATGTTTGAAGTTACAAAAGTCTTTGTCTTTGTTATTTTTACTATATGTGATGTCTAACTCCAAATGATTTAAATCCAACGGGCCTATATAGATAATTTAATTAAATTTCTAGCAAAATTTGAATCATGAATTTTGGTTCAGTGAAACTCTCTAAATTGATTTTTGAATTTGTGGACAGAAACTAGTTTAAACTAAAATGGAAAATCAATATTTGAATTTCCTGGGCTGCGCGGGAAAGCTAAACGGGCCAAACTACATGCAACAATGGGTCGGCGAGAGGGGATCCACTCGTCAGCGACTACATCTAAGTGAAACCGCATCTACGCATTTGAGCTGTGCGATCTAATTCTAATCTAACGGCTGGGAGTCATCATCGACGACGAACTACTCTGGTGAGGAATCAACCCTAACGCGGCGGTGGGGGTCTGGCTAGGCTCACCTGGGATCTAGCTAGGGTCAGCGACTGGGGCAATCGACGTGGTAGACGACGACGGTTCGAGGCGTGGTCACGACAGGTCTTGGGGTGGTCGAAATCAACGGCGCCCTTCTCCTCC
Source organism: Avena insularis (assembly GCA_023614405.1). Taxonomy (NCBI): domain Eukaryota; kingdom Viridiplantae; phylum Streptophyta; class Magnoliopsida; order Poales; family Poaceae; genus Avena; species Avena insularis. Next base: position 484,896 of record JAJUPC010000238.1, read on the forward strand.
AATAGCGGTGGGCTCCGGCCAAATTCTGGCAAGAGAGAGCTCGCCTTGCTCTGGGAAGAAGTGGGCGAGTGGCTATGAGGAGTGGGGAGTCCAGTGGTGTGGAGAAATGAGGCAGGGGTGGCCTCCTTTTATACTGCGGCGAGGGGACCGAACTGTGCAGGCATGAGCTCGTCGGTGATGATGCTACAGGCTGCTAGCGGCATGGCGGAGGCTAGTGGGCGATGTGTTCCCTCAGCGGTTCTTATGGGCGTAATGGCGGTGTGGGCGTTGTGGTTTGGTATGAGTGCATGCATGCGGCACTCTGGACGTAGAGGTGTTTATGTGTGGTGGCGTCGCGGTAGGCTAGCGGTGTGGTCGCCACATGGAGAACGGGTTGTCTCATGGGTTGGGGTGTTCATGGCGAGCGTGAGCATGCACGGCGAGGGTGCGGCACGGTCTGTGCGAGCTGGTCGGGCGCGGCGAGCTGGCGCGCTCTAGACATGGCACAGAGACATGGTGCGTGGCGTAGCTAGGGTGGTCTAGGGATCGTCTGCGGTCTAGGCTTGGACAGGGGGTGGCGGTGGAGTGCATGTGCAGTGCGCGTCATGGGAGAGGGCAGCGTTGCCTCGCCTCTTGTCGATCGACGATGACCAAAACTGGCGGCTCACTATGCACACAACAAAGGGAGGCTTGTCTAGTGCTTGGTTAGGCTCGAGGAGACAGGGGGTTTAAGAGGGGACCAAATGGTCGAGGATTACTGTGCAAAACAGTGAAGTTAGGCAGCTGTTTAGTTAGTGTAAATCAGGTGTTTGATGAAATGGCCGCAAGAGAATTAGTTTGAAAATTTTGATTCAAATTTTTTGAGTGATCTTAACTTAAGCTTGAGAGTCTATGTCTGCTTGGAAAGGTCAAGTGGAAATGGTTTGAAGGGTTTTTGAAAAAGTGGGATCTTAATTAAATTGATTTGAAAGAGGTTTTTGTAAGTTTTTAAAGTGGGCCTTGATACACTTTTACTTGGTCTAGCAAGGGGTGAAAAGAAGTGGAATTGTTTCTGTTAGAAATCATCTTCTAGGAACACACAAAGTGGCCTAGTGGTTTACGTTTGTCAAAATGACCATTTGCTTTATTTAATCATATTTGATTTACTTTTCTTTGGATTTTGTTTGTAATTATTCTAGATGATGTAGTATTCATCCTTAGATTATTTCACATCATTTGTAGCAATCAAGCATGGAAAATTCAATCAATTCTACACTAATGCAAACCACACATGCATTCATATTCAAATTATTAACAAAAGTTTTTGTTAACCCTAACTTTGGGTGATTAGAACTTGATAAGCTTGATTAGAAGTTTTTGGGATGTTACAAGTAATAGGCCAAAACTGTAGCGAACCACAATAGTAAAGGCATAGCAAGAAAAGGCTAGAACAGTGACGAACCTAAACAGTATGGGTCGAGAAATTTCTAGACGAGGGTAGTAACAAGCCAACAAATTTACCAGGCTAGAACAGTAAAGGGCCATTTGTGGGCCTGAATAGCTAAATACCAGAACAGTAACAGGCCAGAACAGTAACAGACCATCTTAAAGAAGGGCCATCAGTAGGTCGACGATGGGCTGCGATAACCGTGATGGGTTGACCGTAGTCCTTATGTTTACTGAGCGACTTGTCACGGCCACTTAATACGCATAGTGTTGGACCAACATGGGCCTTCTATAGGCCAAAACAGAATCAGGTCTGAAAGTTCGTGGGCCGTTGCTGGCTGCATTTTTGGGCCCATTTCAAACAATGTAGGACAAAATAGTAACGAGTCATGTTCTTATTGGGCTCCCCTAATGGGTCAGCCCGTAACATCCCAAAACTTTAATCCAAGCTTATCAAGATCAAATCATCCAAAAATGGGGTTAACAAAAACTTTTCCAAATTTAAAATGAAAGCATTCATATGTGTGCATTTAAAATAGGAGTTGTTTTGAATTTCCATGATTGTATGATCCAATGCTTGTAAATGTTTCTTAGGTGATTTTAAACATCATCTACATCATTCCCAAACTTTTCCTAAAGAAAATCAAATCAAAAAGGATTAAAAAGTAGGAATGGTCATTTTGGCCATTTTAATCCACTACACTACTTTGGCTATTCCTAGTACTCAATTCTTAACAGAAACAATTCTTGATCTTTGTACCCCTTGCTAGTACACATAATGAGGTACCAAGGCCCACCTTTCGATCTGCTAAAAACATTATGTTACTTATTTTAATTGGCATTTGAAAATTGAATCTAATGCATATGCATAGATCACCCCTATTTCAAAACCCATCTATTTGAGCTCCACTTTCAAAACCCTTGCAACCAGAGACTACCTAGCACTAGTGGAGATCACTCAAAAATTTTGAAATCAAAATTCAAAACTTTTTCTCTTTCGGCCATTTCATCAAACACCTTGCTGGCAGGATCATATTGGCCTAACTAATACTGTTTTGGGTTGATTTTGTCTAGCAATTTTAATGTGCTTTGATCAGCTTTGTCGCCTCCTAGCCTAACCAGACCACCCCCAGCCTCTTCCCTACCTCCTAGCTACATTGCCTTTGCCATGCCGGCACCCTCTCGGGCCGACCATGCACTCGCAGTGAGACCATCTCCCCCTCTCTCTCCATGTCTAGGAGGTAGCCAAGAGCTCACCGCCACCCCCTGTCCTCTACCCGAGCCTAGCCCTGCAGTGGACCACCAAGGATACCACGCTCCCAGTGCTACCGCACCATGCCGGTGCCTCCCCCAGAGCGTGCTCTATCCTCGCTCGCTCAGACCGCCTCTTGGCTGCAGCCCGCACCCGCCGCTCCGCCACGACCTGGAGAACCCCCTAGACACCCCCGCTGACCGCCCAATGCCTCATAGCCACCGCTCGCCGTGGACACCGCCGCCTCTGCCTCTCAGAGCGCCACCTCGCCCAGACCGCGCGCCACCGCCCCTACGGCCGCATTCAATTCCTAGAGCACCGCCAGGGGACCGCCCATCGATCGCCACCCCTGCCATGCCTCTACCCGGCCGTAGCCTTGTCGCTGAGTCGCCCATCCCACGGTCTCACCGTCGGGCCTATAAAAGGCCTCCCCAGCATCTTCTCTCCATACCATTCCACTCCCCTCACCTCTCTGAACCTCACGCACCTCTACTTGAGCAAAGGGAAGCAACTTGCGGGTGGAACCGAGCCGCCACCTCTGGAGGAGAAGGGCGCCGCTGATTGTGACCACCCCAAGCTCCACCGCAACCGCGCCTCGCCTCCCTGTTGACCACCAGTTTGTTTGCCCGCCTCACCCACCTCAGGAGCCACTGGTATGTCCCAGCAGACCCCACCGAGCCGCTGGGGTTCGAGCTCGCCCGACCTGTTCCGTCGCGGCACCCCTCATCCATAGATTCCTATTCTAATCCTCACGGTCCACATGGCGTACCGTTTAGTGTTTTAAGTGCCAGCGACAAGTGGGACCCCCCAATCAGTGCGTGGGCATGTGGGCCCAAGTCTTTTCGCTAGCCCACCCGTTCAAATCTAGATTTTTCTTTTAATTTGAATCTAGTTTACGTCCTGGTTTGAAAATCAATTCAGAGTTTTAGAAATCCAAATTGCATGAAACCAATTTTGTCTGAAGGGTATTGAAATAATATATCCAAGCCCGTTGGATTTAATTCAATTAGAGTTATAGATCTCTCCTAATAAAAATAACAAAACAGAAGCATTTGCAACTTGCAACATTTTTATAAAATCAACCAAGTTAGCTTTTGAGTTGATTCCAACTCTCAAAATCACATTTCATCATATCTATCCAAATATGTAATAATATTAAGGTTTACATGCAGTGACTTTGGACTAGTACCAAAATAATGCTATATAGGCATTTCTAGTCACTTTAAATCATTAAATAATGAACTTAAACCAAAGTAATATTGATCCAACCCTTAAATCTCATTCCCACATGTTAGAATATGTGGTGATGACATGTGTCAACATGATCCCATATTTTAAGTGGTGAATATTAAATCTTAGCTAAATTTTCAATGAGTAGAAATTACTTTTCTAAATTAAAAAGAATGGAACTATTGAATTAAACTTGTGATGCTTGTGATGATAATAGATCATCAATTGTGTGTCTTAGAAAGCTATCTAGCCTAGTTAAGTATTGTTTGGTGATTGTCTACTCCGTATGTATTGCTATAGAAGATAGTACCAACCAAGCTTACGAGGAGGAGTGCTATCAAGAGGAAGACGAAGAAAATTTCAACCACTACACCAACCAAGGCAAGCCACCATTAACAGTGCAAGCTACCCTTAGCAAGCTAGCAATACCCCAGAGTTAACCCTTGCAAGTTTAGTGCTTAGCAAACTAGAAACAAACTAGATGGTTTAGCAAAGATGCCTTAAGCCTGCTTTGATCACACCCCCTTTAACTATTAGTACTTCAAGTCTTATTGACAAGTTTTACCTCCCTTAGTTTACACAAAGTTCTTTACTTGTTTTGAAGGTAGCATAAAAAGTATAAAACTTGACCTATTTTAGAACCCTTTAGATGTCATTCTATGGCATGAGATTGAACCCATCATTTCCATCTTAGTGAACCCTCTTAACTTAGTATTTTAGAGTAGATCAAAAACTTGAGTCACTTTAGATGGGAACAATTGGTGAAAATGAATTGTGAAAACCTTGGAATGAAGAGTCATTCTATTGAGATGTTTTGACATGTTTTGAGAAACACAACTGGTTTATGATGATGAAAATGATGAGGCATGACCCTTAACCCTTTTATAAAAGCGATGGTTGGATTCGGATGTGATACCATTCCAAATTTACCATACAACCACATTACCTGAATTGGGTAAGGCTTAGCTGGAAATTTATATGCATTAGTATTAGTTCCCTCATGGGAGAGGTTTGACCTGAGGCTACCTCTCATGATGTCCACCTATGTCACGATTGCCCAAGATGGTGATGGTCATGGTTGGGAGGCCATGCTCATAGGAGAGGTGCTTATACTAGGGTGTGTAAAGGGAAGGTTATGTTTGATTATCTGCATACTAAGTAGGATGATTCAGTGTTATCCCTGATAGATGTATCGAATCTTGTGGTGAAAGTGTACCACCTCTGCAGAGTGTCAAACTATTCGAATAGCCGCGTCATGATTATGGGATTGGAATGGCCATACTATTTCGTTGTCGGATGTTTTCCAAATAACTTGAAATGAATGATGAACTTTGACTTGACCACAACAGGGTTGTGTTTATGATGATAACTTCCCAACTTAAGTGATTCTAGAACTGTACTTTATCTTTCTTTGCTTCAACTCGACTTAGGTTTCAAACTTAACTTGATAGTTAAACTTAGATTTAGCACTTTAACTTAGAACTATAGTACTGTTAATAGTAGTTTTGTACTTAAAGAGTACACATGGCTTTTGTCCTGGCTATTCTCATGGCCGGACTATGAAGGAGACTATCGGAGGATGGTCATCGGGGCGGCTATGATAACTAGGACTATCTGCCTTCACATTACTGTGCCCTCAAGATGGACCCCATCGCTTTATATTTATTTCTGCTTGTTGTATTAAAGACCGGATCATGAGATCCTTATTTGTGTAAACACCTTATGTATGGTTTGTAATGGATGATGTCTTGTGATATCCTATCCGTTATGTCTCATAAAAATGGTAATCACAGGATTGCGAGGTATGGCATAACGGACATCTGGGATTAAAAATCCGGGTGTTGACAAGTTGGTATCGAGCCATCGACCATAGGAGACCCTAGTTAGAATGGATGTCCAAACCAAAACTTATCTTCAAAACCAAAGTGAGTATTTATGAAAAACTAGTTCCCCTCTTACCCTTGTGAACTTATTCTTTCTCAAAAATTCATGTTCCTCAAAATTCTTACATTACTACTTAAAAATTTGACACACTTGATCACTTCACTAACTTCCTCATCCTTAATTCTTGTAGATGGAGACCGGTTCAGCAAGTTTTACCAGTTGAAGCGGAGGTCAGCTTATCTTCGAGAGGGATCTGGATTCACTGTTGGAGTTACTGTGACACCCACATCCGGAGTTACTTGCAGCTCAACTTCCAGGACCCCCAGGAGGAGATCTACAGTGGCTAGTCACCGCAGATATTCGCGGAAGCGTTGATGCACCACCTTCTGGAAGAATTCAGTTCTCCGTGAGAGAGAACAACTGGCTAGATGGATTAGCCAGGGCAATGCATGAAGCTCTCGCACGTCTATGTGCCCTCAGCATCAACAAGATCCAAGGAACCCGTTTTGCCCACTATGCAAGACGTGACTTCATGGGAATGCCGATGGAGATGCCAAGTCACCCAGAATTGAGGCATCAAGTGGAGAACCTTGACTTCTTGCTTCATGACAGGCAGAAGCCGGACAATGCCGAGGATTTAGCCAACAGAGCAGTGTTATTGACCGAAGGCCTAGACTTTCGCCTTTGCTTGTCCAAGATCGCCAGTCTCTTTGCCGCCGTGCAAAGAAGGATCGCTCATCGCCCGTGTTGCAAGAAGGTGGCCGACCTCGAAGACCGTCAAGGAGCGAAGCTCAGCTTGCCGCCAAGGAAGAAGAAGATGAGGTGAAGACATCCAGGAGACATGGATTCTTACCTCAGAAGCGATGATGACTTTTACGGAGGAGGATCTTTGTGGACTTCTACATTGATGATGAGGACTCTGATTTCATCGACGATGAGTAGATGCACTAGAGCACTGTCGTAGCATGAGATGTATCATCTCATTGTATCATAGCTTGCAGAATGGTTCTTCAAACCATCTGTTTTCCCCTTTGTTTGTTGTGGTGTGTGTTGTATCGGGTGCTTGCTTGCATGAATGAAAATGAAGTTAGTTGAAAAACCTGAGTCTAACTCAAAGTTTTAGCTTTGAAAAACCAAAACCGTGAACCTTAGAATTTCCCTCTTACCCCTATATCTATCTCAATCTTCATATGACTCGTGGAAACTAAGGAGGGAGCAGCTCGTCGCTGGACCCATTGCTGCAGATCTTGCAGAATCTCATCGCGGACCGTGAAGCAAGCAGGGCCGAGCGTCAAGCCAACTTAGCAACATTGCAGCAGATCGCCCAAATGGCTCTCAACAACCAAGGACATGGAAATCAGGATCACCATGGATCAAAACTCAAAAAATTTCAGAACACCAATCCATAATCTTCAACCAATCTAAGAACCCATTAGATGCGATGGTAGTCACAGACCATGGAAAACAACCTCAAAGTTGCAGGAGTTGATGAAAATGAGAAAGTTCTATTCGCCACCCACTATCTGGCGGGAGATGCAAGAGCTTGGTGGAATAGCATCCGCAATATGAACCATAGCCAGGTGATGACCTGGGAAGCATTCAAAGTCAAGTTCAGCCGCGCACCCGTCGCAAGGTCTCAAATCAACGAGGATGAGAGATGAATTCAGAATTGAAGCAAGGAAGAATGACTATGGTGGTACCGTGACAGATTCTGTCACTTGCCGAATATGCACTGATGAGATCAACATGGAGGCCAAGAAGAAGGAGATTCTTGAGCGGACTGCATGATGAGATGCGACTATCCCACATCAACATTCGTTTCGAGGATCTCGAAAAGCTAGTCGACTACGCCATTCGGATGGAAGGAAGATTAACCCGCAAGCGACAACATAGCGTCATTATGATGCAGCGATGCAGATCGATAGTCACGAAGTACCGTCCCAACCCTCACGGGATATGCACCAAGGAACAACCGACCCCAAATCCTCGCCAGTTACCCCAACCGTGGCGGAGGCAATGTGAAGTCCGGAGGAAACAATTACAACTCGGTAATGCCAACAATTTCAACCGTGCCTCCCAAGAGCAACAACAACAACACTGCCCAGGCTGGCAGCAATCACGTACTGTCGCGATCAAGGACAAGTCCCAGATCACTTGTTTGAGTGTGGAGTGAAGGTCACTACTCCAATGAGTGTCCCAAGAAGGCTATGCCGTAATGCCCCTGTGAATGCCCAGCTCAAAGCAGAAAGTGTTCAACCAGGAAGAGATTTGCCCTAGGAACCCTCACAACCATAGCGGTCATCTCTTCCACATGAACCGGAAGAAGCCAGAGCGCCCGGATGTAGTGTTGGGTATGTTTCATCGACTCAGTTTTAGCAAGAGTATTGTTTGATTGAGCATCGCATTCATTTGTCACCGAACAATTTGTATGCACTAGTAAGATTCACCCAACCAACGAAGCATGTCATGATAGTTCAAATCCCGGTTCAACTACAAAAGCTAGAAAAATTTGCAAAGCTGTACCTATCAGAATACATGGGATAGATTTTTATGCCAACCTAATTGTACTTGGAACCAAAGGTTTGGAAGTAGTACTAGGTATGGACTAGATGTCAAGGCATAAAGGGTGATGGTGTGCTAAGAAAGCCATCACCATGACCGGTAGTTACGGAGTAACGATGAGAGCATATCTACGAAACCTTACCCCGTCAATTCAAGTGCAACAAGAGTGTAGCCTGCCCACCATAGACCAAGTCGAGTAGTGCAGTGAATACCCGACGTATTTCGAGATGAATTGCAAGGTATGCCCCGGATAGGGATATTGAGTTCATTATCGAACTAATCCCATAACGGACCTATAGCCCGAAGACCCTATACCATGAACCCCTCGAGTTAGTGGGCGAAGAAGCAGTTGGATGCCATGTTAGCCACATGCTTGATTCAGCCAGCGCATCGCCATGGAGATCACCGGTGTTGATTAAATCGACAAGAAAGATGGAGGCAACACGTATGCAGATTCTGAAAGTTGAATGGCGTTACCATCAAGAACAAGTACCCTTTGCCAAAGATAGGATCTATTTGATCGGTTATTTGGGCTCGGTATTCTCAAAGATTGATCTTAGGACTGGTTATCACAAACTTAAGATTCGTACATGAGATATTACGAGACCGCCTTTACTACTATCTATGGTTTATCTGAGTATACGGTTATGTCTTTTAGATTAACCAATGCCCTTATTTCATGAATCTCATGAATAAGATCTTTATAATTTCCTAGATAAGTTTGTAGTTGTGTTTATCGGCGACATCCTTATCTACTCAAGTCGGAAGAAGAGCATGATCAACATCGAGAATCATCCTAGAAACCACGAGAGAACATCGGTTATATGCCAAGTTCAGCAAGTGTGAGTTTTGGGTTGAAAGAAGTGGGATTCCTCGGACATATTGTGTCTGCGAGGAGTCTCTGTTGATCCCACGATCAAAGATGTCGAAGAATGGGAAGCCCCAACCAATCAAACCCAAGTCAGTTCATTTCTCGGATTAGCGGGATATTACCATAAGTTAGAGAAGGATCCTCGACATAGCCGACCAATGACCCAATTGTTGAAGAAGACAAGAATTTTGAATGGACAGACAAGTGTGAAGCCAACTTCCAAGAGCTGAAGAAGAGATTGATATCAGCCCCAATTTTGATCATGCCAGACATCAAGAAGCCGTTTGATGTATATTGTGATGCATCCAAGATTGGCCTAGGATGTGTATTGATGCAAGAAGGCAAAGTCATCGTGTCTGTCTAAACAAGCTGCAGCGGCATGAAAGCGGAACTATCGACCCATGATCTTGAGCTAGCGGTATGGTTCTAGCATTGAAGACATGGCGTCATTATTTGATGGGTAATCAACTGTGAGATTTGCTCGGATCATAAGAGCTTGAAGTATATCTTCACTTAGAAGGATCTGAATATGAGGCAAAGAAGATGGATAGAGTTAATCAAGGATTATGACCTTGACATTCACTATCACCCCGGCAAAGCCAATGTGGTAGCGGATGCCCTTAGCAGATTGCCGTGTAGGCTTAACACCATGATCAAGGAGGAGCAACCAAGTTTGTATGAAGATTTGGAGCAGTTCAGGACTGAGTTAGTTAGCAAAGGATTCCTAGCTAGCATTGAACTTCAACCCCGTTGATTAGCCAAATCAAGGAAGCGGAAGGGAATGAAAGTATCGTGAATCAAACATCGTATTGGTACAAGCAAGGTACCCTAGATTCACCGAGCGAAGGATTCTTGTGGTACAAAGGGCGTATCATGTGCGGTAGATTGAGCTGAAGGAAATTATCATGAAGGAAGCTCATGATACTCTTTATTCTATCCACCCAGGAACAAGATGTATCGAGTTTAAAGATAAATTTTGGTGGCACAAGATGAAGAGAGAAATCGGAAGCTACTTTGCCAAATGTGACATCTGTCAAAGAGTCAAAGAAGAGCATCAGAGACCTGCAGGACTATTGCAACCATTGCAGATTCTAGAATGGAAATGGGATTCCGTCGGAATGGACTTTATCATCGGTTTGCCTACTTCTAGTAGGGGAAATGACTCACTCTGCGTCATCGTTGATAGACTGTCCAAAGTAGCCCACTTCATACCTATCAAGACAACCTACCAGAGTGCAAAGCTAGCGAGCTGTATATTGCTAGGATTGTTAGTCGCATGGAACCCCAAGACCATCGTCTCAGATCGAGGAACCCAGTTTACTTCAAGATTTTGGCAGAATGTTCAGGAAGGTTTAGGAACCAAGTTGAACTTCAGTACTGCTTATCACCCACAAAAAGATGGACAAACTAAGAGAGTCAACCAGATCTTGGAGGATATGCTTAGAGCTTGTGTGTTGGAATACGGATCAAAATGGGAAGGCGCACGCCTTTCGGAAATTCTCATATAACAACAGTTATCAAGCTAGTTTGTAGATGGCACCATTTGAATTCTATCTCGGAAGAAAGTGTACCCTTTGAATTGGTCGCAAGTAGGAGAGAGTCGGATCTTTGGACCCGACATTCTCAAAGCGAAGAAGAAAGTTCACAAAGTCCGTGAGCACCTCAAAGGCCGCCCAATCCAGACGAGAAGAGTTATCTTGACAAGAGAAGGAGGGCGACTTTCAATGTCGATTTTGTATATCTCAAGGTTTCACCATTGAAGGGAACTCAACGCTTTAGTCTGAAGGAAAGTTAGCCCCTAGATATATCGGACCTTTCAAGATTACGAACGTCGAGGAGAAGTATCGTATCAAGCTGCTGAAGAGATGTCGACCATCCACAATGTGTTCCATATCTCGTTACCATAAATGCTTGGGCGTGCACGAGAAGACTAAGTTTTAAAGAATATCGATCAGCTGTGGAAATCAATAATGACCTGACCTATCGGAAGTACCCATCCGTATCTTAGAAAAGCCTACAGAACCACCAGGACCAGGAGCATCAAGTTTCTCAAGATTGATTGGAGCAACCATACCGAGGAGGAAGCCACTTGGGGCGAGAAGATTACATTAGGACCGAGTTCCCAGATCTCTTTAGTTCCTAGTTTTCTTTGTAAATCTCGGGACAAGATTTTGTTTAAGGGGGGAAGGTTTGTAACATCCCAAAACTTTAATCCAAGCTTATCAAGATCAAATCATCCAAAAATGGGGTTAACAAAAACTTTTCCAAATTTAAAATGAAAGCATTCATATGTGTGCATTTAAAATAGGAGTTGTTTTGAATTGCCATGATTGTGTGATCCAATGCTTCTAAAATGTTTCTTAGGTGATTCAAACATCATCTACATCATTCCCAAACTTTTCCTAAAGAAAATCAAATAAAAAATGATTAAAAAGGAGGAATGGTCATTTTGGCCATTTTAATCCACTACACTACTTTGGCTATTCCTAGTACTCAATTCTTAACAGAAACAATTCTTGATCTTTGTACCCCTTGCTAGTACACATAATGAGGTACCAAGGCCCACCTTTTGATCTGCTAAAAACATTTTGTTACTTATTTTAATTGGCATTTGAAAATTGAATCTAATGCATATGCATAGATCACCCCTATTTCAAAACCCATCTATTTGAGCTCCACTTTCAAAACCCTTGCAACCAGAGACTACCTAGCACTAGTGGAGATCACTCAAAAAATTTGAAACCAAAATTCAAAACTTTTTCTCTTTCGGCCATTTCATCAAACACCTTGCTGGCAGGATCATATTGGCCTAACTAATATTGTTTTGGGTTGATTTTGTCTAGCAATTTTAATGTGCTTTGATCATCTTTGTCCCCTCCTAGCCTAACCAGACCACCCCCAGCCTCTTCCCTACCTCCCTAGGCTGCCTTTGCCTTTGCCATGCCGAGCCCCCTCTCGCCGGCCGACCGTGCACTCGCCACAGCAGACCATCTCCCCCTCTCTCTCCATGTCTAGGAGGTAGCCAGGAGCTCACCGCCACCCTGTCCTCTGCCCGAGCCCAGCCCTGCAGTGGACCAAAGAGGATATCATGCACCCAGTGCCACCGCACCATGCCTGTGCCGCCCCCAGAGCGCGCTCTGTCCCCGCTCACTCAGACCGCCTCTTGGCCGCAGCCTGCACCCGCCGCTCCGCCACGACCTAGAGAACCCCCCAGATACCCCCGCTGGCCGCCCAACGCCTCACAGCCACCGCTCGTCGTGGACACCGCTGCCTCTGCCTCTCAGAGCGCCACCTCGCCCAGACTGCGTGCCACCGCCCCTACAGCCGCATTCAATTCCTAGAGCACCGCCAGGGGACCGCCCATCGATCGCCACCCCCAGCGATGCCTCTACCCCGCCGTAGCCTTATGCCGAGTCGCTTTGCCCATCCTTTCGGTCTCCTTGTCGGGCCTATAAAAGGAGCCCTCCCCAGCCTCTTCTCTCCACACCATTCCACTCCCCTCACCTCTCTGAACCTCACCCACCTCTCGCCGGAGCAAAGGAAGCAGCAGCTCGCCGGAATTGGAGCCGGAGTCGCCGCCTCTGGAGGAGAAGGGCGCCGCTGATTGCGACCACCCCAAGCTCCGCCGCAACCGCGCCTCGCCTCACCATCGACCACCAGTTTGTTTGCCCGCCTTGTCGACCCCGCTGGAGCCCTAGTACGTCCCCAGCAGAGCCCCACCGAGCCGCTAGGGTTCGAGCTCGCCGACGACCCTCAGCCGTAGATTCCTATTCTAATCCTACGGCCCATAGCGCGCGTACCGTTTCGCGTTTTAAGTGCCGCTGACAAGTGGGACCCTCCTGTCATTGAGCCCAATGTGGCGCCATGGCCGACCCAAGTCTTTTCAGCTATGCCCGTTCAAATCGAGATTTTTCTTTTTAGTTTGAATCTAGTTCTGTCCTCTGGTTTGAAAATCAATTCAGAGAGTTTTAGAAATCCAAATTGCATGAAACCAATTTTGTCTGAAGGGTATTGAAATAATCTATCCAAGCCCGTTGGATTTAATTCAATTAGAGTTATAGATCTCTCCTAATAAAAATAACAAAACATAAGCATTTGCAACTTGCAACATTTTTATAAAATCAACCAAGTTAGCTTTTGAGTTGATTCCAACTCTCAAAATCACATTTCATAATATCTATCCAAATATGTAATAATATTAAGGTTTACATGCAGTGACTTTGGACTAGTACCAAAATAATGCTATATAGGCATTTCTAGTCACTTTAAATCATTAAATAATGAACTTAAACCAAAGTAATATTGATCAACCCTTAAATCTCATTCCCACATGTTAGAATATGTGGTGATGACATGTTTCAACATGATCCCATATTTTAAGTGGTGAATATTAAATCTTAGCTAAATTTTCAATGAGTAGAAATTACTTTTCTAAATTAAAAAGAATGGAACTATTGAATTAAACTTGTGATGCTTGTGATGATAATAGATCATCAATTGTGTCTTAGAAAGCTATCTATCCTAGTTAAGTATTGTTTGGTGATTGTCTACTCCGTATGTATTGTTATAGAAGATAGTAGGCCAAGCTTACGAGGAGGAGGAGTCTTTATCAAGGCGAAGGCGAAGAAAACTTCAACCACTACACCAACCAACACAAGCCACCATTATTGCAAGCTACCCTTAGCAAGCTAGCAATACCCGAGTTAGCCCTTGCAAGTTTATTTCTTAGCAAACTAGAAACAAACTAGATGGTTCAGCAAAGATGCCTTAAGCATGCTTTGATCACACCCCCTTTAACTATTAGTACTTCAAGTCTTATTGACAAGTTTTACCTCCCTTAGTTTACACAAAGTTCTTTACTTGTTTTGAAGGTAGCATAAAAGTATAAAACTTGACCTATTTAGAACCCTTTAGATGTCATTCTATGGCATGAGATTGAACCCATCATTTCCATCTTAGTGAACCCTCTTAACTTAGTATTTTAGAGTAGATCAAAAACTTGAGTTACTTTAGATGGGAACAATTGGTGAAAATGAATTGTGAAAACCTTGGAATGATGAGTCATTCTATTCAGATGTTTTGACATGTGTTGAGAAACACAATGGTTTATGATGATTAAAATGATGAGGCATGAGCCTTAACCCTTTAATAAAAGCGATGGTTGGATTAGGATCGATACCATTCCAAATTTACCGTATAACCACATTCGTGACTTGGGTAAGGCTTAGATGGAAATTTATATGCATTAGTATTAGTTCCCTCACGGGAGAGGTTTGGTGAGCTACCTCTCATGATGTCCACCTATGCGGTCATAAGATGGTGATGGTCATGGTTGGGAGGCCATGCTCATAGGAGAGGTGCTTATACTAGGGTGTGTGAAGGGAAGGTTATGTTTGATTATCTGCATACTAAGTATGATGATTGAGGTTATCCACGAAAGATGTATCGAATCTTGTGGTGAAAGTGTACCACCTCTGCCCAGTGTCAAACTATTGAATAGCGATCACGGTTATGGGCCAGTTGGAATGGCCATACTGTTTCCTTGTCAGATGTTTTCCAAATAACTAGAAATGAATGATGAACTTTGACTTGACACTTTGCTTCAGAAATCAGCTTAGGTTTCAAACTTAACTTGATAGATAAACTTAGATTTAGCACTTTAACTTAGAACTATAGTACTGTTAATAGTAGTTTGCGAGTACTTAAGAGTCTTGATGGCTTTTGTCCTGGCTATTCTCATGGCGGACTATGAAGAGACTATCGGGAGGATGGTCATCGATGACTATGATAACTAGGACTATACGCCTTCGTCGGCATTGCACGTGCCTCGAAGATGGACCCCACCGCTATGCTTTATATTTATTTCCGCTACTTGTTGTATTAAAATGGATCATGAGATCCTTATTTGTAAAGACCTTATGTATGGTTTGTAATGGATGATGTCTTTGTGATATCAATCCGTTATGTCTCATAAAATGGTAATCACAGGATTGCGAGGTATGGCATAACGCATCAGGATTAAAATCCGGATATTGACCTAACCTAGTTAGTATTTATTAGGCCTTGGCTGGGCATGGCTTCTGCCACGGTTTCTATGGCCGTTAACGGCGGTCACGGAAGCTAACGGTGGTTGTCACCTGGCAGTTTGCATGATGTCAGCGCGGCTGGAAAACAGATCTACGACGGAACAAGTTTTAAGTGGTGAAGGTGCGATCATACGGTCGAAAAAACCATGGTTAATTCATTTGTGAAGGTCTTTTACCACGAAGGCCATCCATCGCAATACTTTGGCCACAAAAATGGGCCTTCAACCGATAATTGTCCATTGTAAAGCCAACTTTTCTTGTAGTGTCTAGAACAAATCTTGTCCCAACAACCACAATAACTACAATTACATATTCCACGATAATCTTGGTGAATTACCACCACCTAAAGGAGATCCTAGTTTTGAACTTAAACCATTGCTGCGGATATGAAGTATGCATTCCTTGATGATAAGAAAATATATCCTGTTATTATTAGTGCCAACCTTTCAGATGAAGAAGAATCACAATTACTTGAAGTATTGAGAGCTCATAGGCCAGCCATTGGCTATTCACTTGATGATTTGAAAGGTATAAGTCCCGCTTTATGCATGCATAAGATTAACTTGGAAGAAGATGCAAAGTCGGTTTTGTTTATTATCAACAACGTCTTCGTCCAAAATGAAAAGTGGTAAGAAAAGTAATCAGACTATTGAGGTAGGTATTATCTATACATAGCTAATAGTAAATGGGTAAGTCATGTCCATTGTGTGCCTAAAAGGTGGAATCACTATAGTTCCAAATGATGAAAATGAACTTGTTGCTCAGCGTACTATTACTAGTCATAGAATGTGCATTGATTATAGGAAACTTAATAAGGCAACTCAAGGATGGTTATCATCTACCATTCATTGATCAAATGCTTGAGATATTATCAAAACACTCTCACTTTTGTTATTTAGATGGTTATTCAGGTTTCTCACAGATTTGATTGCATAAGGATGATCAAAGAAGACTACTTTCATGTGTCCCTTTGGTACTTATTCTTATAGGAGAGTGCCATTCGGTTTGTGAAATTATCTGCTACTTTTGAGAGATGCATGAATGCTATATTTCCTGACTATATTGAGAAAATTATGGAAGTATTTATGGATGACTTTTCTGTGTATGGTACATCTTTTAAAAACTACTTGTTCAATCTTAACAAAGTTTTACAGTGTTGTGAGGACCGACACCTAGTCCTAAATTCGGAGAAGTGCCATTTCGTGGTGGCAGAAGGTGTTGTTCTTGGACACCGAGTTTTAGGAAGATGCATTGAAGTGGATCGTGCCAAGATAGAAGTGATAGAAGCTACCATATCCGAGGGATATAAGAGGTATCTGAAGTTTTCTTGGTCATGCTGGTTTCTATATAAGATTTATCAAAGCCTCTAACAAATCTTTTGCAAAATACGTTCCATTTTCTTTTAATGATTGTGTAGAGTCTTTTGATATTTTAAAGAATTCTTTAATAAGTGCTCCTATAATTCAACCTCCAAATTGGAATTTGCCTTTTGAAATCATGTGTGATGCTAGTGACTATGCTATAGGAGAAGTTTTAGGACAAAGAGTGGATAAAAAACTTAATGTGATATATTATGCTAGTAAGACTCTTGATGGTGCTCAAAGAAATTATGCTACAACTGAAAAATAATTCTTGGTTGTACTTTTTGCATGTGATAAGTTTAGATCTTACATCATAGACTCTAAGGTAATAGTACACACTGATCATTCTGCTATTAAATACCATATGAATAAAAAATATGCTAAGCCTAGACTCGTAAGATGGGTTCTTTTACTTCAAGAATTTGACCTACAGATTGTAGATAGGAAAGGTGAGGACAACCCGGTAGCTGATCATTTATCTAGAATGCAAAACATTCCAGTAGATCCTATTCCTATTAATGATAACTTTGCAAATGAACAACTAGCAAACATTAATGTATACGCTGCTAGAGTGGTTTCACCATGGTTTGCTGATTATGCTAATTTCATAGTTGGAAAAGTAATTCCTCCACATTTCACACACCAACAAAGGAAGAAATTTGTAACATCCCAAATCTTTAATCAAGGTTATCAAGATCCAAATCACCCAATTTAGGGTTAACAAAAACTTTTTATCATTAAAACAATTAGGAATGCATATGTGTGTTGCATTAATATGGAATTGATGTGAATTGCCATGTTTGTTTGTTCTAATGGTTGTAAAATGATTCTAAGATGAATGCCACATCATCTAGATCATTCCCAAGCAAAATCCAAAGAAAAAGAAATCAAATAAGATTAATAAATGGAAGTGGTCACTTTTGCCATTTTAATCAACTAGGCCACTTTAGTGTTCCTAGAACTCAAATTCAAAAGAAACAATTATGGATCTTTGCCTTGCTAGTACATGTAAAGATGTACCAATGCACACTTTGTGATCCTACAAAAACATTTAAACACTAAATTTAAATGACATTTGAAAATGGAATCAAGTGTATGTACCTAGATCCCACTTTTTCAAAAACCACTCAAATGAATTCAATTTGACAATCCCAAGCAACCACAGATACTCAAGCATATGACTAACAACTCCACCAAAAATCATTTCAAAATTGAAAACTTTGTTTCATGCGGCCATTGTGTCGAACACCTTATGATCAGAATCAAACCTGCCTAACTAACACTGTTTTGATCAAGTTTTGTCGAGCCATTTAACCACAATTAACTTTCCTTGTCTCCCTAGCTCCAACCAGGCCACCAAAGAGCTACCATTTGGCCTAGAAGCAGCAGTGTTGTGCCACCCGCCATGCACATCCCGGTCGAGCACGGGCAGCTCATAGGAGACAGCCCCGCCCTCTTCCGTCGCTCCAGGGAGGTAGGCGTGGTAGCACCACCACCCATGGTCCCTTCCCCAAGCACAGCCAGCCACTGTACCACCACAGATAGCCCCCACACTAAGCCTCTGCGCCATGCCCAGCTCACGCCAGAGCGCTGTCCCCGACAGGCCCGCACAAGCTGTGCCTCGACCCCAGCTCGTGTGTGCCGCTCATAACCCCAACACCTGCGGACATGCCTTCTCCCTTAAGTGGGACCAGCAGCCACATCGCCCGGCGTCGAGCATCGCCTGCGCGTGGCGCCATCCTTCCCGACCAAACGCCACCGCCCCTAGCGTCACCTTTAAGCCATAGCTGACCGCCGGGAGGCAAGCCACCGTCCGCCTACATCGCCCATGCCTCTAGCGCCACGTCGTCACCCGGAGCTCACTGTCGCCCTCACGGTCCCCTCGTCGAGCCTATATAAGGAGCCCTTCCCTAGCCTCAATTGCCACACTCCCACACTCCCCTCTCACCACTGATCCTTCCCCACCTCTCGTCGGAGCCGCTCGAGTAGCCCTTTGCCGGAATTGCGCCGGAGTTTGCTGCAGTAGAGGAGGAGAAGCCCCCGTCGATTTCGTCCACCCCAGGAGCTGCTGCGACCTCGCCTGAGTCCGTAGTCGTCTCCTCATTCGATTGCCCCCATCGCTGCACTAGCTGGAGCCCTGGTATGCCCCCATTGCACCCCCACCGAGCCGCTAGGGTTCCATCTCACCGCAACATTGCGTCATCGACGATGAGCCGAGGCCGTCGATCTCGTTCTAATCGCCTGACCCACATCGCCCCATACCGTTTCGGGTTTTAAGAGCCGCTGACATGTGGACCACCCCTGTCAGATGCCCGCTGCATAGCTGAGCGTAACTGGGCTGGCCCGTTAATATTCCCGCGCTGGCCCTGTAATTCAAACTTAGATTTTTCTATTTTAACTAAATCTAGTTTCTGCCCTTGAGTTTGAAAATCAATTCAGAGAGTTCTACTTCACCAAAATTAATGATTCCAATTTTGTTGGAAATATAATTACAATATCTATCCAAGCCCGTTGGATTTAAATCAATTAGAGTTATAGATCTCTCCTAGCAAAAATAACAAGACGAGGTTTTTCACATTCAAACATTTTCAAAATCAACCACAATAGCTTTGGAGTTGATTCAACTCTCAAAATCATATTTGACAATACCTATCTTAATATGTAATAATATTAAGGTTTGCATGCAGATGACTTTGGATTTGTACCAAAATAATTCTATATAGGCATTTCTAGTCACTTTAAATCATTAAAATATTAATCTTAGACTTTATAAAATTGTGGTCCAACATTTAAATCACCTTCCCATGTATTAGAATATGTGGTAATGATATGTGTCCACATGATCCCATATTTAATTGGAGAATATTAAATCTTAGTTAATTTCAATGAGTAGAAATTACTTTTCTCAAATAAAATAAATGAAACTAGTTCATAAAATCTTGTGATGTTTGTGATGATGCTAGATCATCAAGTGTGCCTTAGTGTGCTAAATAGACTTAAGGGCACGACTAGTGTGAGCGCTCTTGAAGCGTGCGTTTCAGCCGGCGCGCATGTTTCGGCTTCCTTCGGTATTTCTGGCGCCGCGGCAACTTGGCACATGGCGTGTGGTAGTTCACCCATGCGTATTTTCAACCGCTTAAGCGTGTATTTCCGCCACCACGGCAGCCCGACACGTGGCTAGCTGCGCATGCGATTGCACGCGAAAGCGATTTCCGCAGTGCAATAAGGTAGTGCACGAGCGGTGCAACTCATTTACTGTCGACCGAAAGCAGTGCATCGCAGTACAACAAGGCAATACATGAACCGTGCACTCCAAGAACATCGCGCAGTGCACTACGACTTTAGGCAGCGCAACGCAGTACAACAAGGAAGTGCATGGACGGTGCCTTTATGCGAATAGTCGTAGTACCTTTGCCGGGACATCGCGTGGTGCATTGCAAACTAAAGCGATGCAACCAGAACAACAAGGCGGTGCATGGGCGATTGCCTTTGCACGAGCGATCGTGGTACCGCGCATGGACACCGCGATTATGCCTTTGTGAACTAAGCCAGTGCAACACAGAACAACAAGGCAGTGCATGGACGGTGCACTGCCAGGACACCGCATAGTGCACTGCAAACTAAGGCAGTGCAACACAGAACAACAAGGTAGTGCATGGACGGTGCATTGCCTGGACAGTGCATAGTACCTTTGCCGAACGCTGCGGATTACGCTGCGCGCACTAAGCGATGCAACATAGAACAACAAGGCGGTGCATGGACGATTGCACTACACGGATAGTCGTGGTACCTTGCACAGACACCGCCTAGTGCACTTCAAGCTAAAAGCGGTGCAACACGCGAACAACAAGCGATTGCATGGGCGGTGCCGCCTGAAGCGATGTAGTACCTTTGCCTAGACACGCATAGTGCCTTTGCGAGCTAAAGCGATGCAACCACAGAACAACAAGCGTGCATGGATGGTGCACTTGCACAGACATAAATGTCGTGCATTACAGCAACCGAAGGCACCGTGTACTAGACCAAAAGTTGTGCAACCTACGCATCAAAGGCGATGAGAAAAAGTTCGTGAAACATATCAACAATGGATCTAATTTTGAAGATCACGGGCGTGACTAACAAGGCCGTGAAAATGGATATCGATTTGGACTCTCTGTTTGAAAGATATCGCAGTTTTCATGTTCATATCTACTGAAAAGAAAAGGAAAAGGACCCACGACCCTCTCGCATCCACCACATGTATACGGGAGAAGGCTGGTACAACCACGTGAGGCACTCCGCGCCATGGGGGCCACATGCAGCGATGGCAATGTGCAATGACCTCCCGGTAGCGCCCTTTCTAGCTTTTAGACTAGTTAAGTATTGTTTGGTGATTGTGTATTCCGTATGTATTTATAGGCGATAGTACCGAACAAGCCTACGAGGAGGAGGAGGAGTTCTACCAGGAAGAAGAAGAGAATTTCAACCTTGCACCAACCAAGGCAAGCCTAGCACTTCAAGTAAAGTCACACTTTTATTAGCAAGCCATCATTAACAATGCAAGCTAACCCTTGCAAGCTAGATGACATAAGCAAGATGCAATAGGCATGCTTGGTTATACATTTTGACTTATACCTACCCCAAGTTTTACTTACAAGCTTTACTTTCTTTTACTTTACCAAAGTTCTTTACTTTGTTTATAGATAACATAAAGAGTATAAAACTTGGCCTGTCTAGTTAGACTTAGATGTCATTCTATGGCATGAGATTGATATTAGAATCCATCTTAGTGAACACTCTTAACTTAGTGTTTAGAGCTAAACCATAAAACTTGATCACTTTAGATAGAATACTTGGTGAAAATGACTTAGGAAAACCTTGGAATGATGAGTCATTCTATTGAGATGTTTTGACATGTGTTGAGAAACACAAATGGTTTATGATGATGAAAATGTTGAGGCATGAGCCTTACCCCTTTTTAAAAACTGATGGTTTGGTTTAGATGCGATACCATTCCAAATTTACCGTACAACCATAATACCTAAATTTGGTAAGGCTTAGCCGGAAGTTTATATGCATTAGTATGAGTTCCCTCATGGAGAGGTCTGAGCTGAGGCTACCTCTCAATGTTGTCCACCTATGCGATTGCCTAGGATGGTAGATGGCCATGGTACTGGGAGGCCAAGCTCATAGGAGAGGTGCTTATACTAGGGTGTGTAATTGAAAGGTTATGATTGATTATCCGCATACTAAGTATGATGATTCAGGGTTATCCCTGGCGGATGTATCGAATTTTGTGGTGAAAGTGTACCACCTCTGCAGAGTGTCAAACTATTCAAATAGCAGTCGTCATGATCATGGACACTTAGGTGGCCATACTATTCTGTTGTCGATGTTTTCAAAATGACTTATAGAAATGAATGATGACTTTGACTTGACCACAGTGAGTTGTGACTATGAAAACTAAGTTCCCAACTTAGGTGATTCTAGAACTTTATTTTATCTTTCTTTGTCTCTAAACTCAGCTTAGGTTTCAAACTTAACCTTGCAAATAAACTTAGAGTTTATCATTCCTACTAGAACTACCTTACTTGTTAGTGATAGTTTGCGAGTACTTAAAGAGTACTCATGGCTTTGTCCCTAGCTATTCCCGTGGCCAGACTATGAGGAGGATTATCAAGAAGATGGACAGCAGGACGACTACGACAACTAGGACTATCTACCATCGTCAGCATTGCCTGTGACACTGAAGATGGACCCCACCGCTACGCTACTTATTCCGCTGCTTGTTGTATTAAGACGGGATCATGAGATCCTTTATTTGTAAGACGTTATTATGGTTTGTAATGGATGATGTACTGTGATATCCAATCTGTTATGTCTCATAAAAATGGTAATCTTAGGATTGCGATGTATGGCATAACGGGCATCTGGGATAAAAATCCGGTGTTGACAAGTTGGTATCGAGCCATCCTGACCATAGGAGACCCTAGTTAGAATGGACGTCCAAACAAAAACTTAGTTTCAAAAACAAAGAAGTGAGTATTTATGAAAACCTATTTCCACTCTTACCCTTGGGATTCTTTCTCTCAAAAAAATACATGTTCTTCAAGAATTCTTACATTATACATAAAATTTGACACAATTGATCACTTCACTTACTCATCCTAAATTCTTATTGATGGAAGTTCGATACGATAAGTTCTACCAGGTTGACAGAGGCTAACGATCTTGAGAGGATCTTGATGCACTATCTCTAGCACTTGGAGTACCCTCATCCAGAATTCTTTGGAGCTCAACTCAATGGTCCCCTAGGAGGAGATTTACAATGGATAATTGTTGCTGATCTTGAGGCAGATGGAAGCACCACTTTCGGAGAAGATTCAATTCAAGTGAGAGAGAACAACTGGCTAGATGGATTAGCCAGGGCAATGCATGAAGCGCTCGCCCGTCTTTGTGGATAGAACATCAACTTGTTCTAGGGAACTCGCTTTGCGTACTATGCAAGGCGTGATTCCATGGGAATGCCGTTGGAGAACCAAGTCACCCAGAGATGAGATGCCAAGTGGAGAACCTTTACTTCCTACTATACGATAGGCAGAAGGAATTGGACAATGCTCGTGAGTACGCCAACCACAACCTTGCCATTGCTGCCCAGAAGGCCCATACTTTCTCACTGCTTGTTAAGGATCGTCAATCACTTCGTCGTCAACATGCAAAGAAGGATCGCACCATCGACCGTCTTCGCAAGAAGGTGGCCGACCTCGAGAAGACCATCAAGGAGCAAGAAGCTCAACTTGCAGCAAAAGAAGAAGAGGAAGAAGGTGAAGACATCTAGGGTGATGTTCACTCGTACCTCAGCAATGATGATGACTACCTGGAGGATGATGCCATGGATTTATACACCGACGATGATGACTCCGACTTCATCGATGATGAGTAGATGCACTAGAGCACTATCGTAGGAATGAGATGTATCGGTCCCATTGTATCTTAGCTCATAGAATGGTTCTTAAAACCATATGTTTTCCTTTCCTATTGTGGTGTGTGTCTGTTTGTATCATGTGCTTGTTTGATTGAATGAATGAAAGGAAGTTAGTTGCAAAACCTGAGACAACTTAAAGTTTTAGCTTTCGAAAACAAAACCATGAACCTTAGAACTTTCCCTCTTACCCCTTTATCTATCTCAATCTTCATATGACTCGTGGAAACCCCGGAGGGAGCAGCTCATCGCAGGACCCGATGCTGCAGATTCTGTAGATGCTAGTTTCCGACCGTGAAGCTAGTAGAGCAGAGCACCAAGCCAACCTAGCTACCCTGCAACAGATCACTCAGATGGCCCACAACAATCAAGGCCATGAAAATCAGGATCATCCGGGATCCAAGCTTAAGAACTTCCAGAATACCAATCCCCCTATCTTCATTATTTGGAGAACCCACTAGATGCAGATGATTGGTTACATACCATGGAGAATAACCTAGAAGTATCCAGAGTTGATGCCAACGAGCAAGTTCTGTTTGCCACCCACTATCTGGCAGGAGATGCAAGAGCCTGGTGGAACAGCACCCGTACTATGAACCACGGTCAAGTGATGATGTGGGAAGATTTCAAGACCAAGTTTAGTCGCACCCCATGTGCCACAAGGTTTAGTCACCAGAATGAGAGATGAGTTCAGAGAACTGAAGTAGGGCAGGATGACTGTAGTAGAGTACCGTGACAAATTCCTATCTCTCACTAGGTATGCACCTGATAAGATCAACACTGAAGCCAAGAAGAAGGAGAGATTCCTGAATGGATTGAACCATGAGATGCAAACGGTGTTAATCAACATCCGTTTTGACGATCTCGAAGAGCTAGTCAACTCTGCCATCCAGATGGAAGGAAAGATCAACCAAGCCAATGACAACCGCAAGCGTAGAATGATGCACCAGAATGTATCCAACAGTCACCAGAAGTATCGCCCCAACCCGTCTGCAGGATATGCCCCAAGGAACAATAGACCCCCAATGTCTCGCCCAAGCTACCCCAACCGTAGCGGAGGAAATGTGAAGTCCGGAGGAAACCACAACAACAACCTCGGCAACTCCAACAACTTCAACCGTGCACCACCCAAGTCCAAAAACAACAACAACAACAACAACAACAACAATACTGCCCCCGGATTAATCCTCTGAGAATCCCTGTTATGCATACAACCACAATCTCATGATTAGTTAGTCGTGGCACATAACAGACAAGTACCAAACTAAACATCCAATACATAACAAATACATGGCATACCTTAGTTGCCATTATGGCTACATCGATCAACATCAACGGAACTTCATTAAGCATAGACCCGAGCCATGCCTTAACCTATAGGCAACTGACTGGGAGAACGTCCTAGCTCAGCTAGTCCAACTTCATCCTCTTCTTGATATCTAACCAAGTTAATAGACAGGGACAATGCTAGTGAGTACTTTGAATGTACTCGCAAACCACCGTAAGAGAATAATAATAACAAGGGGATATGCAATATGGCTGTGGTAGTAGGAGGGCTTCAAGAGAGGTTCTTTTCTCAAATAGTTTCACTTGTAGATATAGCATCTACATATCTTTGTTGAAAACTTTTGTAAAACATTTTTAGAAACCTTTTTTAAATGTTTTGGAAAACACTAGGATTGGGGTACCCATCTGTTCCCGTCTTTAGGTATTACGACCAAACACCTTCTCCTCCTTCAGAGCCATCCCATGGTCAAAACCTTTATCCTTTACGACCATCCCATGGTCAAAACATTTCCAAAGCCATTTCTTTTCTGAAATCCTTTTTGAAATCAAGACCAGCACCGCTCTACAGCAACCTTCCCAACCTTCCATGACCGTGGACATGGCTATTCAAATAGATTTACACTCTGCAGAGGTTGCACACTTTACCCACACCATCCGGGTACACTACCCTGATCTACACCGATCGTGGGTCGAGTAACCGATCGAGACTCTCCGGATGCCCATTCCAATATAAGTGCCTACCCTATGAGTGTTGTTCCCCTCAACACCGGGACGTCGGGTACCGAGGACCAACCGGAGTGCATTTCACACTTCACACAGTGGGCGCTTTCAGTGAGGGGCCCATAGTAATGCGTGGAGGCTTGCAGACCCTTCGTTCCTTCTCTAGGTCGATGTCCCACATGGACCCTTACGTGAGAAGGCCTACCCTCCAGGGATTTTTATCCCCTGTAGTAGTTGCGAGGCAGCTTATACCAGAATAGTCAAACATCAAATCCAGCTCTGTCCCATTCCAGAGTAATGTGGTTGCACAGGGTTAATTGTTCTAGCAAAACTGCAAAGAACCGGGTGCATTTTCATAAACCTTTTTCCTCCGTCTTTCCTTTAGAATTTTGTAAAAAAAAACCTTTTTATTTCTCAACATCTCTTGGCAGGTCCCCCCTCACCAAGGTTTTATCATAAAACATTTGGTAAAACTTTTACGGGGGTCTTCCCATCCTCTAGTTTTGCTTCGGCTAAAACGGGGTCTCCAAAGGGTATGGTGTGTTACACCATCTACCATACTAGGGACAAGTGGGTGTCATCAAGGGGGTTATACTTAGTAGTACCAAAATGTAATAGTTCGGATGAGCCAAAGCACTACCATATATACATCAACATATAGTAAACCATGCGGTTTGATAAGCGAGATAAAACATGCATAAGTAAAACATTAGCACAAGGCTTATGAGCAAGACGGTGGCTTGCCTGATGGTCAGCAATATGGCAATATGTTCCTGGACTTCTTCTTAGAATACCCAATAATACCAATAATAAGAACCATCTTTCGATCTCCGATTTCATCGCAACTATCGTTGTCAAGATAGCACATGCAAGCAAACCAAACCACAATCAACACAAGGCATACAAGCACCATTACAATACAGCAAACAAACATACCACACATTACTCAAATCAGTAGGTTTTGATAGATTGAGTGGGTTGTAATTGGAATTACTTTAATTGCCCTTGTGGTCTTTGTTTTATGATGTATTTGTCCAAATACCACCTGTTAAGGTGATTTAGAACTAGATTGGGTCTGTATGATATCAATATGCAAAGATGATACCATCAGGTAGGTATTGACAAGATAAGGCAAACAAAAGTGGTTTCACTATTTTATCACTTTCCTTTAATTTCTTATGAATATTCTAGTGATAAAAGCTATAGTTTTAGGAAATAATTCACCAGAAAAGTTTTGGAGCTCCAAAAATTATTTCCTTGGATGGTTCAGTAGGGTTTTATGTACTGATCCAAAAAGAGTTGGAATCATGTCAAAATATTTACCAAAATGCCCTTAGGAAATTCCCAAAGGCAGTTCTAGAGGGTTTTTGTCTTTTTCAGGAGATTTAATATACAGTAGCTTTTGATAGGAAACCAATGCCACAAGGTAGGTATTTTGGATACCTTTCTGCAAGAATTGGATTCACGCTTTTGAGTTGTCAAACTCTGGAATGATTATCTAGTGATAATACCACTTACAGAAGTATTTAATTCACTAAAATTCAACAGAGGGTCAATAAATCCTTATATCCTTGTTTTAGATAGGTATAGGGGTACCAGTTCTCTAGGAGTTGGAATTAGCCTAATAGGTATTGTAGATATGCCTAGGGAATTTTCTAAAGTCATATCTGCATTGTTTTGTTATTTTTGTTACAAGCAAAACACCGCTCAACTAGGCATGAGATAGGGACCAATGGTAGGTACCTCTGATACCTACCAGAGAAAGTTGGAAACACAAAGTTTGGAGTTGTAAAACTCTTTAAAATAATTATTGAGTTGTTTAGACACTTAATGGTAAATTAATTTCTGAGAAAAACCTGGTTATAGGTTGGCCGTGGACTAGTCTGCATGTTGTAAAACACACACAACAACATGTGGGAATTTGGATCTGTCCAGAATACGGTGTTTTTCATTTTTATCTTGAATTAATCCTTAGAGCTAATTAATCTAGATCTGGAAAGTTAATAAAGGGAACTGGAACTGGGCCAGGATTCCACGGGAAAATGGGCCGCACAGGGTCTAGCCGGCCCAAATCAAACTCTCGCACGCGGGAGGCCGTTGCTTTGAAATCCCGGGTGGGCCCGCTTGTCACCAGACACAGTACCTGTGAGGAGCTGACGGGGTTCGATTAGGCCAGATCCGACGGCCCTCGGTCGTCGTCCTCCTGGGAAGCGGCGACGGGGTTTGAAACCCTAGCAGAGGGGAAAAAGGCGTCAGGGGAGGCTCACCGGGTGCGTCTCCGACAAAGAGGAGACCGCAGGGCGACGCGGTCAACGACGGCGATATCATTGAGGGGCGGCAGCAGCAGGTTCCGCGACGAGAGAGACCTCGCGCGACGGCATCCGTACGGGAACTAAATCGGTGTACACGACAATGCTAGAGGTACTTACAGCAAAAGGAGAAGATGATTAGATGTAGCACGGCGAGGGATCTCAGCAACCTTACATGCAGAGAGGGAAGCCGGGAGAGGGGCCTTGCCTGATTTTGGAAAAAGCCAGGCTCCTTCTCCTCCTTCTCTAGGGCAAGACAGGCGTGAGGAGAGGAGCTACGGGGAGGTAAGTGGGAGCTAGAGGAGTGAAATAAGGCGAGGAAGGCTGGGGTGGCCTCGCTTATTTAAACCGAGAAGGGAGCTTAGGATGTGCATGTCCAATTTGGACATGGAGAGAGGTGTTGGCCAGTGGTTGGTCGACTTGGGCGGTGGGGAGAGAGGAGGAGGCTCTGTGGTCGTGCAGGAAGGCAGAGGAGAGGCATGATTTGTTGGGTGGTTGTTTGATGGGGCATGTACCTCTCCTTCCAAGCATAAGAGACAAGGGAAGGTGGTGCTCACAGTACCTTAGCTATAGTGCACAGTAGGACTAGAACCTGGTACTGTGGAGAAGTGGATAAAGTTTCCATGGGGTTTGGGGTGGTTTTCGATCAATGCTTGATTGATTTAAATTTGATCACGGAGGCATGTGAAGGAAGTTCCAAAATTTGTATTGGACATGGTGGGAGATGGTACTGAATGGTAGATGATGACAAGGCATAGCTCTAGGAATTTATTGGGATTTTTCAGAAGATTTTTAGTTCACTAAAAATCCTTTATTCAAAAAGTGCAGAAGTAAATTCTAGAAGCTCATTTGATATATTTACATTGGACTAGGTTGGATTTTGATGTGAGATGGTCATATATAGGAATTCCACACTATGGTGATTTTCCCAAGATTTATTGTGGGTTAAAGGTATTTAAAACAATTATTATTCCATTTTTGCCATTTGAGAAAAAGGGCAAAAAGAAATAATAAAGGATCTCAAAAATATTTATTTTTGAGATGGTAATGTAGGGTATGATATATGGACCTCAATTGAGCAAAAGGTTGGAGAAGTGTTTAGGCAAAAACCAAACTTTCCTTTGTAGGAGTTTTGAGTTTTGTTGATTAAGGGGATTTAATAGGTTTTGGGCCAAAATAATTATGGATAATACTTGATAAATCTTGATGGTCAAGGTATATGATGTATACAAGGTGTAACAAGCATTTGCAACCTTGGGATTTTAGAATCAAAGGTGATTTTGGTGAAAGCTAGAGATTTAAGGATCTTGGGTAAGATTGTTTTCATGCCATCAAAACCTTGTTGGATCTTGGAGCTCAGGGATCCCTTGGGCATGGGATATATGGATGGATGAACCAAGTGATGTACATCAACATGGTATAGAGTTTGAGCTTGATCTTGCTTGAGTTCACCAAGAATTGATTTCAAACTTTGAATAAAATAAGCTTGCCAAAGATTATCGAGATAGCCTTCAAAACCATGTGGGTTTAAGTAAGCGCAAGATCCAATTGGAGCAAGTGAAGTATGTATTGGTAGACCTATATGATTAGATCACAAATCATGCAAAAGAGTTGGTTAGTAGAAGGTTGGATGATGGTGTGAGCTACGTCAAAGTAGGCATGTTGATAAGATTTGGAAAAGTTATTTTCTTGCTGCAAAACCATCAAGAACAAGTGGGTTGGAGGATGATATAACCAAAGGCAATAGTGGGCATTGGTAGTCCTTAGGATTATTAACAATATGGTGCAAATGAATTTTCAATATGCACAAGGGTTGAGAAAAGGAGACATTCAAAAGGGTGAGGTTGAAACAGATTCGACTTGTGGAAATTTGGCAGATTTAGGGTTTTGACTAGAATGTGGGTGGTTTGATTTTGATGGGTTGCAAGGTACCAAGCATCATCAAGTGGAGGATGTTGAAGTGTAGATTGAGGAAGGATCCTTGGCGATAACTGGTCTTCATTGACTTGGAAGCTTCTAGAATTAGATCACTTTAGAGCCGATGGTTAAGGGTTTTAGATGATCACCTAGTATCTAGAGATTAGATCTAGATTGTATTCTTGCTTAGGGTTTGGTGATTTTAGAGTATCTTGATCCTAGTGTATGAGATCCTAGAGTAGCTCATACTACTTCTAAGCAATCAAGTCAAGCAATGAGATCAAAGCAACTCATCTTACAAACAAATCAACTACTACTAGGGTTACCATCAAGCCTAGCTTGAGGTAAGGATGGGTATTTTGAAAAGGTTGCGGTTTGGATAAGATGAGAGTCCTTGGTATCTCTACCAAGAGTAGAATTCAAAATCTTTAAAAGGAGGTTTTGGTAAACCTAGAGATAAGAATGGTTGAAGGTTCTGGCTATACAACATAAGGAGATTATAATAGGTTGCTCTCCATAGTTTAGGGAAATAGAAGCTACTAAAATAGTTGGTTTACAAAGGCTTCTTGGCTCAGGTTTTGAAATGCCAGAACATTTGAGAATATGGAAATTAAGCCAAGACAGTTTTGGGAAGTAGCTTTTGTCAAGCGGTGTTGAGGTAAGAGTATATCTTCTAATACACAATCATAATCATAACATAGTCAAACAATAGGCAAACACTTTTATCCTAAACAAGAAAAAGTTTTGTTCCACTTGATTTTGCATTCTGAACAACTAATCACGGTTGCTGAAATTGGGATGTTAGAGACCTTTCCCCTTAAAAGAGGAGAGTAGGGTTAGGGATTTTGAGTCAAGGTTAAGCGCTCATCGTTTCAAGCGTGTTATCTTACGGACTCCATCTTTGAAGTGACTACTGCCGATGCAGCTTGCTTCTCTTCCGGGATGCACAAAGAGTTGGCCGAGTCCGATCTGATTACGAGATGACCTTCTTTTCCTTAGGACTCTATATTCGAGGGCTTAGGGAAGATTATCTCGATTTTGAACTACAAGACTTTCATGGGAGGATAGAATCTCGTTGGGAGTACCTCGCTCTAAGGTCCAACTCTTCCTTAGGGTCATAGCGTATCCTTTTAACGACGTTGGGTCGAAACTCTTGAGTTTGTTACGCGAAGAGTTACTCTATTTTTGTGGAAAGACGATTCTTTCCCCCTTAGGATTAGACTAGACAGCTTGGGGATAGCACATTCCTTTCTTCTTGGAGTCGTAGAATCTTGGATGGTGTCCACGAAGCTATGTCTTACGGGGATTATATATACTACTCATATCCATACTTGGCCTATGGGAGTCGTTGGAGTCTCACGTCCTCTAAGCGATTGGAATTGAACGGTTGGCGATCTTGGGGTCCTCCAAGTATATCTTTAGCTGAAGTAGCAAAGGGATTTCGTAGAATCTTCAGTTAGTTTCGCTTATGATGTCTCACGGGTTGTTGTTTGGTGAGAAGGCGTCAAATCTGGCGGTCTTTCTGAAGTACCTTGTAGATAGTCTTCGGAGATTGGTGGAAAAGCGCATCTTTCCACCTTAAACTTCACTAAGGTGCTTTAGGAGTGGTGCAGATCTTCTGTCTGGGAGTGCTGACCTGATGTTAGCGGAAGGTTGTATCTTCCCGGAGTCTGGAGCTGGGGTCTTCGAGTGACGTCTTATCGCTTAAGCCTTATCAGGGGTGGTTTCTTAATGAAGCTTTAAGGAGTTAGCTCAGGACGAGTTAGCGGTTTACGTCTCTTCTTGCTAGTAGTTAGTCGTAATTGGAAGCTTGATCAACGTCGGTAAGTCTTCATTGGCATTTCTTGCGTTATACGCTTGATGGTGGAGTGGACTTGTCTTCATACTTTGTAATCATCATGTCAAAGGGGTAGTTCGACCTTCTAGGGAGGATCATTCCGTTGGTTTGGGTAGGTCGACTAGATTAGTTAGTCTCCTGAGGCGTCGGAAGCTCTATACGCTAAAGGTTAGTGTGGTTAGGTCTTCACTTCTTGTCTTGGTTGACTTATCGGGTTGAGGGACAAGAGGAATGTGGTGTTATTGACAAGTCTTGCAAGGTGAGTTTGACGAGGTATGCCGTCCTGCTGAGGTGAAATCTTCGAATTGATTCTGACTTGATGATGTCGAACTCCTGGTTCTTGCGATGCTTTTCCTCTCATGTACTCTTGAGGTTAGTCTGGGTCTCATTACCGACATCTAACACAGGGGTTTTGATGACCCACAAGTATAGGGGGTGTATCACAGTATTTTCGATAGTGAGTGTCGAACCCAACGAGGAAGCGAAGGTCTTTGGCTAGTGGTATAGATCAGGAATTCTCTGCAAAATACTTAGCAAACGGATTTTAGGGGTTTTTGATAAAGCAAGTAAATAAAGTATGAGTAAATAAAAGATAGTAGGAATAAGTGCAGCAAGTGGCCCAATCATTTATGCAGCAAAGGACAAACCGGTTGTATTACTTAAGATGACCAAACGTTCTCGACGACATATGGGAAAATCCAAGTGCTTTCGCTTCATATAGTTGATTAATCTTCTTTAGCTTGCTAAGTGTTGTGGAGTGAACACATGTGCTAATGTACCACTTTCCTAGGACTAATACATACTTGCATTATACCCCTTGCAAACATCGGTAAGTACAAGAAAGTAATTAAGGTAGAAACCTAACCATGCCTTTAAAACTCTAAGACCTTGACGTCCCTTGTGCAATGGTTTCCTAACGGGGTTCAGGTTTACATCACTCCGTAACCCCTAGATTACTGTGAAATACACAATGCATTACCTAGGCCCATAGGTGAAGTGTCATGTAGTCGGCGTTCACATGACACCACTCAGGAAAAGTACACCACAACTTAAATATCAAACTATTGAATCCTTCTCAACACAACTCTACTACTAACAACATGACTTCTCCCATGTCCTCAAGAACAAAAGCAGACTACTCAGAAGACATCATATGGATCATGATCGAGAGATGGAATAATGATGTATAAAAATCTGAACATAAACAATAATTCAATGGTTCACTCGATAGCATAAACTACAAAGAGTAATCAACAGAAAGTTTCCCCTAAGAACTATGCAAGATTCAACCAATTGTTACAGCAATATGGATATGGTGATGATGGTGCTGATGATGATGATGGTGGTGATGATGATGATGATCCCGATGAAGTCCAGCTTGATGGTGGTGTTGATGGCGACGATCTCCCATCTCCGGGAAGGAATTCCCGGCGAAACCTATTTACGGGAGATCTTTCTTTCTCGGTGTTTTCCATGGCAGACGGAATCTTTCTATGGTGCGCTCCCAGTATTAGGGTTTTGGAGGATTATATATGCGGAGGAGTGCCAAGGTGGACCAGGTGGCCACACCACAGGTGGTGCGGCCTAAGGGCTGCGCCCAGTGGTGTGGGCCCTAGCCCATCTCCTCCTCTTGCTTCCTTCGTCTTACGGAAAAATAGGTCTTCCATTATATTTTAGGATTTTCTGATCTTCTAATTTTTCCTCCAGACATCACCTTTTCCATCGAATCCTTTGCAGCGGTCCATGCTCCAAAAGTCATCAACCATGCAAAAACAGATGAAATAATATAAGTATCATCTCTTAATATGAAATATATCAATGAATAACAGTGAATTATGATATAGAATAGTGATGCAAAATGGACGTATCAACTCCCCCCAAGCTTAGACTTCGCTTGTCCCCCAAGCAAGCGAAAGTGATCTCAATAAACTGACCTCGAGGTTTATGGAGTGAAAATCGATAAAATAATACGGACAAAAGCATCACATTCATGATACATAGATCATAGTAGAAGACAGCTCACTATTATATAACTCAACTTGCAATGAGTAAAACACAACAAAGATACATAAAGTAAATCTTAATTGGTAATGGCAAACTTAGCTCTTGGTCAAAGAATAGTTGATAAATTGATGGAGTTCACGAATAACTGATTTTCAATGATAGCTTTCAAAGTAGTAAACACCAAGATAAGAGCAATGTGCAAAACAAAGACATAAGAAACATGATTGAATAAATCATCATATGAATGAATGAAACACAACAACTCAAAACACTTGCTGAGATAGAAAGGAATAGGTTTACTAACTCAACTAAAAAGCAAAAGAAAGGCCCTTCGTAGAGGGAAGCAGAGATTTCAAGTTTCATAAAGAGCTCCCAAAATTATGGTACTTATTAGGTTTCAAGCCTCATTGCCTATCATAGGCATATTTTGGTGATTAAGGTTAAAGTGACACAACTAAGAGGATATGCTTGACAAGTTATAAGTTGAAATCTCATGCCCTTACTTTGTGCACCGAACCTCATGCTACTCAACTTGATCCAAGTAAGCTCTTGTCATTGTAAATACATATGTATCATGAGAATCCATAGCAAGGTATCCCTTGCACAAGATACATGAGCTATCATAATCAAATGACAAACAGAGACAATGAGCATCTCAGCGATCGTTTTATTTGCTTGCTTGCTTTGCATAGGTTTTTATTGAAGATCTTTGAAGGGAATATGAGAGAGGCAATAATAAAGTGGTTATTATCTTATTCCATGTTTATGATAAATTTTTATTTTGCATGCTATAATTGTATTGATTGGAAACATCAATACATGTGTATTTAATAAACAAAGGAAAGTTCCTAGTTATGCCTCTCTTGTAAACTAAGCTCGTTGATTAACAAGATGATCAAGGTTTCTGATCATGGACATTGGATGTTGTTAATAACAAGGTCACAACTTATTGGTGGAATGATGTGATGAACATATTCATCCCCAAAGTATAACATTACGATCAGAGTCATTATGTTTATATTGCTATAACTTTTTGTCATACTGAAGTAATCTTAGTCCTTAGACCATGAGATCATGTTATTTCGCTAACAATTCAGGAAGAGTATCTTGATAACATCAAAGCGTCACACCGTGAAACAGGGTGACTATAAAAAGGTGGGATCTCGAATTACTACGAAGGTGTTATGTTGAAGGCTCATGGATCAAGAGTGGGATTTGTCCATCCCGATGACTCGGAGCAGATATACTCTAAGGTCCTCTCAAAGTGATATCACATTGAAATAAGCTTCGCAGAAAAAGCAATTGATGTGATCACTACCAATGTTTATATCAACGAGAAGCGAGAAAAGAGTGGCATTTCAGTAGCAGGATCAAACTAGGTATTTGGATGCCAATGATTGAATCTAGGACATGTAATACCATCGCGAGACAAAAGGGATTTGAGTTAATACGTTAGAAGGTTCACCTTACGATCACAAGGTCATCGTTGAATATATGTGAGCCAATCGATGCGGATCTCAGGTCCGTTCATACGATTATTGATCGGAGAGGTCTCGATCATGTCTACGCATTATTCGCTTGAACCGTAGGGTGAACACACATTTAAGGGATACCGACACCATTTAGGAGCAGAATATGTTTCATATGAAGATTAAGAAATCGCTAGAATCATTTTGATGGAAAAACCGGAATTGTTTGGGTGAAATTGAATTACGCATGATATTGAAATGTTGAGGAGTTTTATGTGAATGTTTGTTAATTAAAGTAATTAACAAAATTCTGAATAAAATAAATAAAACTGTTTTATTTAAGAGAAAATGCATTTAATTTGGTGGACATTAAATGCAAAGTGAGTGGAGTTGAAATTGATGTGAGTGGGCTTAGTGGAAGCTCCACCCACATGAATGAGGGAGAGGTGGGGGCACCCACCATGGCCTTGGGACTGCGCCCATCCCCTATAAAAGGAGCCCCATGGCTCCTCCTCTCCCCACCTCCTCGTGAAGGTTCTCTTCTCCTCTAGTTATTCCCATGGTCTTGGATTAGCGAGATACATGTTCTCGTGAATTTATCCGAAAGGACTTTCGCTACGCTGCATCGCTGGAGCGAGGAGGCGAAGGTTGTTGTGTGGACCAAGCGTGTGCGATCACGGATGCACTACTACTTGCGGTGCTGGACTTGATGGTGCTGGACCTGATGGTGCTGGAGCTGCTGGACCTGAAGGACTTCATCACGATCTTGAGATCGGCAAGTGTACGACTACATCATCCACGAGTTCCAACTTGTTAACAAAGCTTTGTTGTCTTCGAGGGTAAGTTCTCTATGGATGTATATCCACCCGTTGCTTGTATATAGTAGATAGATCTTGGCGTATAGTTCCCATCGTAGGAATTTTTTGTTTTCTATGTCCGAACCCAACAAAGGGTATCGAGCTGATCTATGCATAGGTCCTTTGCACGGGTAGTACACATATGTTTATATGGCGATGATGATCATGTTATTGCTTCTTTCATGTATTTTGGATATTGGTGGCATAGTGGGATGAAGCGGGACCAACCTTACATGTCATCGCATGAGACCGGTTCCACGAATGGCATGCAACTAGTTTTGCATAAGTGGTCGGGTGTCTCTGCTCTCCTACTATAGTCAATATCTGATTTACAACGAGTTGCTAATAACTTGGTTATCCTCATTGTGGTTCCATGTTCGTAGGTAAGACCGGTTCTATCTCAAAAGCCCTAAGCCACAAAAACTTGCAATGGATAAATTAGAGGCGCCTAGTTTAGATCGGGCTAGTGTCTGATATGGTAATGTTGTAAGTAGATGTATGGTAGATACTCTACAACACACCTAACGTAAGTTCCATAGACCTTGTCCTTACACACAAAGGAATGGTAGAGATCATACCACGATGCACATGATGGTGATCAAATGCATGGACCATATCATTCCACTTTACACATATGATGTGTGCATCTTATATTGCTAGTTTGCTTTTAGTAGCATTATAAGATGATCCTCATTTAAATATCAAGATAAAATGTGTTCTTCCTTAAGTATGCACCGCTTCTATGGATCGTGTTTCGAGACATCACGTGATGATCGGGTGTACTCGACTCACGCTTTCATACAACGGGTGTAAGACAGCTTTTACACACGCCAGTACTAAGGTTCTTACTTACGAGCCTAGCATGTATGCACATGGCCTCGGAACATGGACCGAAAGGTTAAGCATGAGTCATATAGTTGATGTGATTCCCATATTGATGCTCGCCTTTGAAGCTACACCGACTCACGTGATGATCGGACTTGGTGTAGTGGATTTGGTTCATGTAATCACCAAAAAGGCACGAGGGATGTCGTTTTTGAGTGGGAGTTCATTTCTAATTTGGATTAGTCGAACTCAATTTGTCATAAACTAAATCGAAGTGAATTTGCATAATTTGTTGTAGTCATTGGCATCGTTCACTACCTTATGCTTAGTTTTAATTGAGATAATAGAACTATAGAATTCTGGATATTTACTTTACTTAACCGGGTATCGTATTGTTTTGAATGTCAATTTAAAGTTTAGAAGTCCTATTGCAAACTTTCAGCAAACTCTATTTACTCCATGAAGTTTAATAAGTAGTATTAAATCAAGAGTAAGAATTCCAATGTTAGTATCTAAAGTATCATGTTTTCCTCCATGATTATTGATATTCAAAAGTTGTTTTAATATCAAGATTATCTAGGAGCTGAAAAATTGTTTTAGAAACCATCATGTGTGAAAGATATTGTGATATCTGAAACAATGTTTTTGGTTGCATTATGATAGAGTATAATTTAGCAAAATACATGTTCTCATATTGTATGAGAATTTGTGAAAGATGGAGATGCTAGGCATCCGGATCTCCCAAAAGGTTTTGGAACTAACATTATACTCGTGATTCTTCCTTATAGGCTATAGTAGCTTGATCATGAAAGTCATGATAAGGATGAATAGAAGATGTAAGTAAAATGTTTATTACACTAATAGATTACTAAAGAATGGATTTTTGAAAGAACACCAAACATTTGATGATGGTGACCCACTTCAAAGTGCAAGTCCAAAGATATTAGTATTTGACTATATACACTTTGTACTATGTGTCATGTGAATGACACCACTATTGATGTTGATGGATTCTTTTAAAAGAAAAGGAATTGTTGAAAGAGAATCTATAAAATATTTGGCAGAAAAAAAGGTTGGAGATGTCCAACTTAGGTATATAGAAGATATACATGTTATGGTTGTATTCCTTGCTTGTTAAACAATGTGGTTCGAGGTATTGGATACCGTATTGGATACCTAATTGGGTGTGAAGTGTCATACTGTAACAACACAATTCATGAACTGCAACGGCCTAAGTAACTAGCAAGAGAATAAGTGATGATGTTCATCGAAACAACAAATAAAGTGTTATTGTGTTTTTGGTTCTCAAACCTAGCCTTCAATATTTGTTTGAATAATTGTTATTTTGTTCCGGTATTACGAGAACAATGGTTGTTCAAATAATTACCATATTCCATAAAGGATGCATGAACTTTTACAAGTCTAGTTGGAGAAATCACATCCATAAACATTATTGCTAAAATGTCGTAAGAAATATGATTGGAAGATCACTTATGAAGTGACATCGTTGTTTGAATTATATTGGAAAGTAAACATGAAGAAACTCCATGTTGATGGATTTTTGGAGTCTTTTGATTTTGATCAATTGGTGCTTGTGAAACTTCCCTCGAGATAATTGAAACTCCGTCCATAGGCCAAAGAGGAACGGATGACTAACTTATTGGATATTATGCATGTTGATGTATATAGTCCATTATGTGTAGCCATATGCGATGGATCTGTTTGCTTCATATGCTTTCTCCAAAAATTTAAGTGAATATATCTATATATTTACCTAATAAGGAAGAAGTATGAAACATTTGAAAAATGTTCAAAGACTTTCAAGATGAAGTGAAAAATCATTGTAACAAGAAAAATAAAAGAGTTTATGATTTGATCATAAAGGAAGATATTTGAGTTAGAGGTTTAGCAAAATACCTAAGATTTCAGGAATTTTTCCATGAATTTGCATTTCCTGATATACCACAGGAGTATGGTATATTCGAGAGATCAAATCAAACCTTGTTTGACATGGTAAGATCGAAGATGTCATTTATATAACTGCCATTATGTTATAAGGATTAAAGCTTTAGAGACTACCACTTTTACACTGAAAAGAGCACTGTCGTGATCCATTGAAATGACACCATATGAGTTATGGTTTGGGATAAAACCCGAATTGTATTTTCTTAAATTTTGGTGTGCTATGCATAAGTAAAATGTTTACAA